>JARFJB010001851.1:3717500-3947500 GCA_036346205.1 Vesta saturnalis | reverse complement strand
ATCATGTGCATAACACAACCGAAACAATCACAAATCCTCGCGCACTGAATCCATAAATAATAGCCGTGAGCTACCACGCGCGCCACAGTTGGACGCCTAATTTTAAATACTTTAACTGACGTGCCTTTTAGTTTCAGTATTCTTAGTTTACCAATATTATTAGGTAATGTAAATCTATTTTATGGCACAGAATCCCACCTTTATTTACCTTTACGTACATAAAACTTTAGCCAATTTTCGCCACCTCACACAATACGTAAATTTGCGCTCTATTTGTGCAGTATTGTGCATTTTAAATTTTGTTTCGATCCGATCTTTACGTATCTTCTCCTGGGACTGCTATTGGCATTACTTCGGGAGAAGGAAGATATGGATGTTTGACCCTCTAGTCTCTTTCCGTCCTTCTGACGTCTTTTGCCTTGTTCTCTATAATGATTTTGGCCAGCTTGCATATAGATTTCCAGTTGTGCTCTGTCTCTAACATCTTTCCAACTATATTCTGAGGTGTTAATTCTCCTGTAGTGTCTTGTATCGTGCTTCTGATCTCGTCCCATCTGCTGCATTTGAAAAATGTACGTTCGACCGTATCTATGTTTTGGCAATAAACACACAGGTCGCTCTCGGCTACTTTAAAGCGCTTTCTATAGGCCTGGAAGCATCCATGCCCAGATATTAGCTGAGTGATGTGGTAGGTCACTTCGCCATGTTTTCTTTTGACCCATGGTTCTATATTGGGAATTAGCATTTTTGTCCATAGACCACGATCTGTGTTACTTTGCCATTCTTCCTGCCATTTCCTTAAAGTTATTTCGCCCGCGGCTCTCCTTTCAGCCCCATCTCGTATAGCACACCTTTCTTCTACAAGCAGATGTATTGGAGGGGTTCTAGCAATGACTAGGAGTGCGTTTGTTGCGACAGTTCTGTAGGCGCTCACTATGCGAATTGCGGCTTTTCTTTGTACACTAAGCAAGATGTTCTTATATGTTTTTCTCTTCATTGCTCTTCCCCATATTTCCGCACCGTACAGAATGATTGACTGGGCTACAGCAAGCAGTATTCGTCTATGTTTTTCTCTTGGGCCTCCAATATTTGGTAGTAATCGGCTTATATTTCCGATGGCATTAGTTGCTTTTTTGCGACGCACCTGACGTGTTCTCCCATTCGCATGTTTCTGTCTAGATAGACTCCTAAGTATTTAAGTTTTTCCTGGCTCCTCAATGCCAGATTGTCAGCTGTTACTTCTATTTCTTTCACTGTTCGCCCCCTGCGAGTACTACAACTTCTGTTTTTTGTGGCGCCATGCTAAGCCGTTTATCTCTCAACCATTCGGCTACATCTGCCATAACTTTGTTTAAGGTGTCCTGCAACCTTGCCTTATCTTTACCGGTCACCACGATTCCCAAATCGTCCGCATATCCAATCAGCCGTACCGTGCGTGGTGCTGGAATTCTTAGAACACCGTCGTAATAGATGTTCCCCTTTGCAGTGCATGAATGGTTAACCGCTTTTGTCGGAAGCCGTATTGTTCGTCAGAGAGGTCCCCAGTTCGCTTGATTTCCGCTTTAAGCCTCTCTAAAATAAGTTGTTCCAGTAATTTTCCCATTACGTTTAGTAGGCAGATAGGCCTATATGATTTAGTATTCTGGCCCGGTTCCAGCACTGACCCTTATGATACGCCACACGTCATTTGCATTTTACTATTTGAACCTAAAAATAGCCACCTATCTTCCAAATAGCTTGCTACAATATTGTACATGTAGGGTGCAATTTTCCTCTTTTGCAGCTCTTCCAGTATGCCGTCCCATGGTGCAGAGTTGAACGCATTACGTACGTCTACTGTGATCAGGATGCATCTTTTCCGGCCTGCCCTTTCGTTAGCTTCGTCAGCAATTTCTTGCACCCTTTGCAGTGCATGAATGGTTAACCGCTTTTGTCGGAAGCCGTATTGTTCGTCAGAGAGGTCCCCAGTTCGCTTGATTTCCGCTTTAAGCCTCTCTAAAATAAGTTGTTCCAGTAATTTTCCCATTACGTTTAGTAGGCAGATAGGCCTATATGATTTAGTATTCTGGCCCGGTTTGACTTTTTCGATTAGTACGAACTTTGCGACTTTCCATTCTTTCGGAAACATTCCTTTTACCAAGGCACAATTTACCATTTCCAGTATTCTTTCCGGGATACTACTGACAACTGCCTTGACAATTTCAGGTGGTAGGTTATCAGGCCCTGGGGCTTTCTTTGGTTTTATCCTATCGCAAGCCGCTGTTAGTTCTCCATGAGTAAAGAGGGTTATTTCTGCTTTAGAGACTGTCTGTTTGTACCACTTTTTAACTTCATGTTTCGGAAATAACTCCCTTGCCACTTCCATTTGCTGGTCGTCGCTTAAGCTTACCGGCGATGTTCTTTTAAGCGTATCCATAACGATTTTATACCCTTTTCCCCACAGGTCATGTTCTACCTGTTCTACAACGCTCTTCCAGGCATCCCTTTTTGCGGTGGCAATTGCTTTTTTTAAGTTTGATCGACAACGGCGGTAATTGTCTAAGGCTTCCTGTTTCTGCTTTTCATTTGTCTTTTGTTTGCCCTAGTCGCTGCTCTTTTCATTCTGAGACAGGTTCTCCTCTTGTCTGCCACCTCCTCCGTCCACCTACACAGGCTTTTTATTTCTTGGGGCTCTTTTCTTTTTCAATAGCTTGTTACAGGATTTGGTAACAATTTCTTCTAAGATTCGTGCATCCATTACTCTGCCATTGCTTTGCTTGAGTTGTAGCCAGACTTCTTGCACCACTCTAGGTATTTGGTCATCCTTGACCGTCCAACCCCTATTCTCCCTGCTGACAACATGTTGTTCTGCGTTCCCTTTTCCAATTTCGTAGACTCTGTGCTGATGGTAACTAAGTGTCTCATCTTTTAGCACCTTCCAATTGGTCACATATTTACTGATATTTTTGGTGCAGAAGGTTATGTCTATGTGAAATTTGCTGTCTCCTCTTATGAAGGTGGGCTGGCCTCCTTCGTTAAGTGTTAGGAGGTCATCCTGAGCTGCCCATTCCGACAGTATTTCTCCTCTTCTATCCTCTATCGCTGATCCCCACAGAGGTGATTTGGAGTTAAAGTCTCCCGCTACGACTATATCTTTGGTGTGCTTTTCCATATCCGTTCGCAGTGTCGCCAAGAATAGAATAAAGGTTTGTCGGTCTATATTTGGGGATATGTAACAACTGTAGACAGTTACTTCCTCTAATTCGACCCATGCATAACCATTTCCAACGCCTGTTCTTCGTATTGGTTGCTGCTCATTTCTGATCACTATAGCCGCGTCTATCCTAGTGTCCACATGTAGTTTCCTTTGTATGGCCTTTTTCCTGTTTGGCTCTGCTATAATCATGATATCTGCTTTTTGTTCTTCTGCCGTTTTGTACATAAGGTCCATTGCTTTCCTTCCCCAGTCTACGTTGCCTTGGATGACTTTCATTGCGAGCTTAATAGTCTTCCCCTCTTTTCCTTCCTTTGCTCCTGTAGGAGCCTTTTATATTCAGGGCATTTGGTTGTCTCGGCTTTGTGGCCTACTGTTTTACAGAGATAGCATCTTTGTTCATTCGTGCATTCTTTCTTATAATGCCCGTTCTGTTCACATTTGTGGCAAGGTTCGGCTGGGTCCTTTTTGGTGCATCTATTGGCAGTGTGTCCCACTCTATGGCATTTAGGGATAGTCTCCAGCTCCCTAACCTTCCACTTATTCCAGCCAGCGCCTATGGCTTTTCTTGAGATTAGCAGTCTAGCTGCGTCTTCCGCTGTGGTTAGAAAAGCATGCTTTTGTCCCCTCCAATTTGCCACATCAGCTAGTTTTATTTGCAAGTCAGTTTGCTGCATTCCACCTTTCTTTAGTTCGTTATCTACAACGGCCTTAATCTCTTCTACGTTAGTTGTTTCGTCCACGTCCCAAATCATGATGGTTTGAGTTCTTTGTCTCAGCCCGACTTGAGCCTTTGTTTCCATCTTTGTTTTGAGCAGCTCTCTAAACTCTTGTCTGCATTTTTCTTCGTGCCCCTTTACCTTTGTTTGTACCTCACCATTCTTAGTTTTGTTGATTTTTTCTATCTGCACTCCTTTCGTATCAACATCCTTTTTCATGCTTCTGATTATATCAGCATACGTCAGTCCCTCTGCAGGTTTTATTATTATTTTTTCCTCATTGTTATTTCTATTCCTGTTATTACGGGTCAGGCCTTTTTCATTTATTATGCTTTGACGTCTATTTCTATTTGCCTGTATATTTATTTGCACGCCCTCTTTTCTGCATGTGTATTCTATTATCTTCCTTATCGTTTCTTGGTTGATACTCTTGTCTACTAGGCAGATAGGTATGTTCCTATCTCTCCCTTTCATAGCACTAATGATCTTCGTCATATTAGCTTTGATACTTAGCTTGTCTCCCGGGGTTTCTCCGCCTTTGTCTGTCATAATAATGTATACAAAGCTTTCTTTTTCCTCGAGGGTACTCTCATCTGCTATAACGGTGCAAGCTGTGTTCCCGCAGACCATTTTCAGTAGTAGCAAAAAAATTATGCATACAAAATGTATAGCATTCTTCCAATAAAAGGCTTCTTTTAAGTCTGACAACACTGCCTGTTAACAACTTATACTTAGGACAGGTAAATATTGGGTATGTACTTAACATCTCTCTTTTACAGTTGATTGTAAAAAGCTGTTTCTTTTCATACTAACTATCGGTACCTTTAAATTCCAATACTTTGCTTCTCTAGCCTATAGTATATACTCTTTCCTTATATTCTATTGTCGATATGACTATTTCAATTTATTTGTTATTTACTAAGAGTGTAACAAAGCAAACGCAAGAACTGGTGCTACATTTGCTGACAAATATCCTGAAAAACGAAAACCAACAGTAAACACCGTATTAAAGCAATTTTAAGATTTTGAAATTACAACGGTACCTTTAAATTCCAATACTTTGCTTCTCTAGCCTATAGTATATACTCTTTCCTTATATTCTATTGTCGATATGACTATTTCAATTTATTTGTTATTTACTAAGAGTGTAACAAAGCAAACGCAAGAACTGGTGCTACATTTGCTGACAAATATCCTGAAAAACGAAAACCAACAGTAAACACCGTATTAAAGCAATTTTAAGATTTTGAAATTACAATACTGTTGCAATGTGTATAATCAACAGTTAAAGTTAAAATTTTGAATATGATGGTATATCAAACTTTACAGTTGGGGAATTTTACGTTAAATTAGTTGATGTTGGTATGAGAATCCCTAGTTATTTCCGTAACCAAAGTTCCGTTTTCTTTTGGTAAGCAGCATGGTGAG
This sequence comes from Vesta saturnalis, assembly GCA_036346205.1. Lineage (NCBI taxonomy): Eukaryota > Metazoa > Arthropoda > Insecta > Coleoptera > Lampyridae > Vesta > Vesta saturnalis. Next base: position 3,942,160 of record JARFJB010001851.1, on the reverse strand, counting down.
TATCGTAATTTTTTATCATTTTTGTAGTTTATTTTAAATTTTTCATTATAAAACCAACGCATACGCAATGTTTGTATTAATTTATTAACAATCGAATTATAAAGCAAATGTGATTATTTAAAAGATCTGCTTTTTAAGTTTTGTAGTTAACCACGTTTTCAATTTACAGCCGCCTAAAAAGGATTCAAAATCGTCTTCAAAACAACCTCAAAAGACCCAGAAAAAGAAGGAAGGGTCCGGGGGTGGTAAAGCTAAGAAGAAGGTATTATTATGTTAATATGTATGTGACACTTTTTAAGTATTAATTTGTAGAAGTGGTCAAAGGGAAAAGTACGTGATAAGTTAAACAATCAAGTATTGTTCGACAAAGCAACATACGAAAAATTATATAAGGAAGTGCCACAATATAAATTAATTACACCTTCAGTTGTATCTGAACGTTTGAAAGTACGTGGATCATTAGCACGTAGAGCACTACATGAATTACAACAAAAAGGTTAGTTGATTCTTATTTGGTACTTGTAAGTAAAGCATTTATTATTTCACAGTTTTTATTTGTCCTACGTTATAAATTCTTTATTTCATTCCAACATTGGCAATTCGTAGCTTTTCATTTTCATTGGTTGTTATGTCTGTTGCCAATTTATCAATAATTATGTCAAATGGATGATGTATTTTACACGTTAGCGGCTCATGATGTTCAGGTGCATCATAGTGCACATATTAAGTCAACATAATGTAATAGTATGTTAAGGATAATGTAGCTATAAATTACAGCATAGCACAGCACCTTAAGTGTAATTTATGATAATGAGTTACATGAAAAGTAGTAGACAAAAATGTTGTTTCATAAAATTAGTAAATTTACAGAAATATTGATTACATGCTAAATAGTAGGTAAACCTGAAAATTTAACATTACTGCAAAAAATTATAACCATAGAATTTATAACTGCAATTAATTGATATTTTTTGTTTTTTTAAAGGTTTGATTAAGCAAGTCGTACAACACCATGCACAGTTAATTTACACAAGAACGACTAAAGGAGATGACCAAGCAGCATAATTGGTTATAAAAATAAGTTATAATAAATTTTATAAACTTTTATGTTGTTTTATTTCTTTAAAATTTAATATGTATCTATATACATTAATGTACTAATAAACCTTTTTTGTTAATTATAATTTGCAACCGAACTTTTCAAAAGTTTCGATCAATTTGTCTGTATGTGTACATGTGCATTACTGCCTCTTGCCATTGATGAAATTGGTGTAGAATTTTATTCTTATTACAAATATGAAAACATTTCAATATCTAAAGCTATGTTTTGACCAAGTCGTCCTCATTTGGAAATATTCTACTTTTATTTAGACATTCTTTTGGTATGCTTCCATTTGGTGATAAATGTATATTCCTTTCTATCTTACACCTACTTATTTATTTTCTCGATCTTGCATGTTTTTGATATCATCACTTCTTATTCTGTCCAACAGTGTTTTTCCCATTATTTATCTTGGGATTCTCTTTTCATTTGTTTCCAAGTATCTTGTGCTAGTTTCAGCAGTGTGTCATGACAGGCCAGGTTATGGATTTATATATGCTTGTAATTATTTCTATTTTCAGGTTTTTGTCGCCTCGTTTGTTTAATATTAAAATTCCAGTAGTTTTTCATTGGGTTCTGTTATATCTGTCTGTATTTTTACTTTCGTTTTGCTCCTTGCATATATGTTCTTTATCAGTTTTCCGATATCCAATGGTGCTTGTCTTGAACATCTTAAGGTCTTGTTAAACATGATTGTTAACTGCATTCCGCCATATTTTATGAGTTCATTTGCTATTCCAACTTTTCCCGGTGCAATTCTATTTTTTAACTGCTATGGTTCTGTCAGGTGGTTTTCTTTTATTTTGGTTAGTTCATTTGATGTTATTTTGGCTCATTTTTTTAATGTATGCTGTCCATTCATCTTAATATAATTTACTTCGATTAACTTTCATTTCTGTTCTTTGTCCTCTTACATCTCTTTTTGTAATCCATAAAAATCCTGTTCCATTTCTTTCGAAAACTTTTCCCCTGTGTTGTATTTTTCTCATTTTTACTAGAACATGTTTCTCATTACAGACTTTCTGTGTTCTTTTCGATATGTATTCCTTATAAGCATTTTTTTCTTGGCATTTCTTCAGAGAACTAAGGTGTAAGTTTTCTTTTATTTTTATTCTAGTCTGTAATTTTTGCGTCGGCTCATCATGTAATTGTACTATGTTAATTTTTGTTTCGAATTTTGGTAGTTTGTCTCGATGTTTCTTCATGGTATTCAGGTGTATTTAGCCCAAAACTAAATTGTGGTCCCAGCCTCCTCACATCCAGTACCTGTTTATAATGTATATTTCTGTTTGTATGTAGTCTATCATTGATCTATTCCCTCTTGTGTTGTAGAAAGTGTATTTGTGATGATCTTTGTAATTGAAATATGTGTTGTTTATACGGAATTCGTTTTATGCGCGCAGAAATTTATAAGGAGTTCTCTATTTTCATTTTCTACATTTTCATTAAACTTTTGTTTTATAGGTACCTGGTATAACATCATTTCCAATTTTTGCATTCCTGTCTCTCATAATTATTTATCCTTTCTAAAACGCATTCTACACCTCGATGTACTTCGTTCATTTTTCATGTACTAGTAGAGCTACACTTTCATTCGCTCTCGTATTTTTCGAGACTCCACTGTATCCATTCACGTATTCTCCTAGTCACTGCTGTCCTTTCCCCTTCTTTTGCGTTCCTGTATTGCGCGCATGTCTATCTTGAACGTGAATATACAATGCCAAAGCTTCATCTGGAGTATATTTTGTCTGGATTTGAGGTGTAGAACTAATCATTTTCTTCATTTTAGTTGCTCTTTGTGGTGAGGCACTAACATCGCAGACTAACTTAGCGGCAACTCTTTTACCAGAGCTATATAGACTGGAGGGAGTTGCCGCTATGAGTTCAGCAGTAGATCGACTTTGTACTAAATCATGTACTTTAATTGTTTGAGCTTTTCTACTTAAATCGGAGAATGGTATAGCTTTTCGACCAGGTTTATGAATAGAAACAGAAGATTCAGTAAATAACTCAAAATAAAGACTGAAAGTTGTATCCAACCATTCTTCACTTTTCGATAAGAAATTTTGTAAAGTTCGATTTGTTTTGACCCATTTCTCATTCACTTTACTACTAAATCGGTAGGCTAATATCTTTTTAAGTTTTAAATAATCACCTTCACTCAGGTTATATCCGTCTAAATTGTTCGATACGAATTCAAACAATGCAAAATTTGTTTTCCGGGCACCTTTCATTGCGCTATACTTCAAAAAATTCGCAAAAACATACATACATCCACTTTGTAACTACTCTGTTGTTCTTACAAAGATATATTTAATAGCGTATTACTTTACAAGGGAAGTAAATAGGATTTACCCTACCGAGCATTATTTGAATCCTTACTTCTTGAGTAAAGTACATTATTTTTCCACTATAAACGCGCTATATTGTCTCTTAACAATTATTTTATGATTTTATTACAAAAATTCATTAGGAGAATCTCATGTCACTGTAGCAAAATTAAGTCGTGGTCTTTGTATTGGCACTATAGTAACCGTTTGTCATTTGATGAAAAACAATATGTTTTACTTAAATAACATGCCCAATATTGTGCAAATCATATGGATATGGATTTTTAAGTATAAAAAATTGTACAGATTGTACGTTTACAATTAATATTAATAAATAATTAAGTTAATCTTGTCGTGATGGCCATTTTTTAACAATATCAGCATTTACTTCCCTAGGGAAATAATATTATATACCTGTTGTCATGACAACTTATAAATATTGTGTAAATTTAAGCTATTTCCCTAGAACGACATATTGTAAGTGCTACTTACTTGATTGATAGTGAAAAAAAACATTTTGAGTTGACTGATATTCGACTAATTGATTTATTAGGTGCTAAAAGCGTTCTGTATTGACACATCTAATTTACACAACTATATATATATATATATATATATATATATATATATATATATATATATATATATATATATATATTAAATAAAACATCCATTTTCGAGAAAACTCGTGTATATTTTATATTTATAATTCTACGTTTCGAAAACTTCTCTTCGTTTTCGTTTTCAAGAATGACAATAAAGTGAAACTTCAACTCTATGATTTTATATTTATCCGTTTATTTTGTGGGTGTGGCTGGGTGTCGTTGGTTCATTATGGGAATTTTGATATTGATCTTGAGGTATTGTAAGAATTTCAGGAGGTTTAGGTAGTAATGATGACGGGATAGTTTTGATAATTAAGTTTTTCCAAATTACGGCAATCGTAGACTATCGTTGCGTTTATTTAAAGCATGCGGACGTTTTTCAATTTCGATGGCTTCTCTAATAATTCTTCCTCGTAAATGGTAATTTGGTGCTAGTAATTTAATTTTATTAGTATCTATTTTATGACCGGTTTCCAAATGGTGAGTTGTTAGTGAAGAGCTAGTGTTCTTTTGCTGAATTGCTAATTTATGTTCTTGAGCTCTAATAAATAATTCACGATTTGTTTGGCCGATGTAACTATTTAAACAATCACTACATGAAATTTCATATACTCCTTGGCATTCACCGGTAATGTTGTCTTTAGGATTTCTTATTTTTTGGCTTAAAATTTTGTAAGGTTTGAAAACTGTTCGAAAATCATTTTTTGGAAATTGTTTGGCAATACAATCAGTAACACCTTGGATGTATGGTAATATAAGATGTTTTTTAGTTTCCCTAGCCGAAGGTCTTGTTTGTATATTAGAGATCTTAATGTTTTTCATTATGTTGTTAATTTGCCATTTACTGTAACCATTCTGTATTAAACATTTTTTAACATCTTCGGGTCCATGATGTTTTGAATTTTCGTCGTTTAAGTGAAGTGATCTAAAAAACAATGATTTCATAACTGAATGTATCTGGATGGGATGGTGGTGTGAAGCAGCATTTAAATATCGTCCGGTGTGACTGATTTTATTTCAATTTTCCATTAGGAAGTTTTGTTTAATATAAATACTCGTGGAAGTCTTAACTGAAATAATATATATATATATATATATATATATATATATATATATATATATATATTATATATATATATATATATATATATATATATATATATATATATAACAAAGTTATATCTGTCTCCGTCATCAGTTAAAACTAAACTAAATTGAAATAAAAACATTCCATTTACTTATTGGCATTTTCATAATAAACAACAAACAATCAAGAAATACAGATTATTTATGTCATTTAAAATTTTGCTGTATTTATTGTTGATATATCATCAGTAATACCCGTTTGTAGACCACTGGAAATAATAATAACATTTAATGTTTTGTATAAGGACGTCATCGCGTGACAAAATTTGCATATGGCTGTAGGTAAATCCACGTGTTTTACTTTGTGTGCTCTGAAGAGTTGTTTGTCTTAATAGTAAGCTCAATGGTTTATTGTGCAGTGATGGGTTGTAACAGTAACAATAACAAGAAGAGTATGAACTATTCGTCCAGTATTCGATGCTTTAGTTTTCCAAGTAGTAAAGAATTGTGAGAGCAGAAATGCTACCAAAAACATAGGTTTAATATTAAAACCGCAAGAATATGTTTAAAACATTTTTCGAGTGATAGTTTTTATGATAAAGAAACACTATTGAAATTACCGCTACGTGTTAAAAGGCTTAGAAATATAGAATTAATTTAAAATATAAATAACATGTAAGTACTTATTTAATTAATTTTATTAGGTGTGTTTTCGATGAACAGTCTCGATAACTTCCTCAGATTAGTTATCGAGACTATTCATTGAAAACTCTTACCCCAAAACCCTGGTCACTAAAATTCTTGTCTCACAGAAAGACCGTCCTACACGACTTCATAACAATACACCACCTACAACAATTACTGACTCTCCACAACCGCTCAGAATATAGAAAATAAAGTGTACACTAGTCTTACATATTTAGAAAATGTCACCCCACAAATAAAACATTTTAAAACCGTTTCCGATAGTCACTGCTGATAAATCACTTGTTACCGTTCCCTGTCCTCTCCTCTCAAGGATACAAGGCTATTTTCTAACATTGTATATACGATAAATTACACAGAATCCTCCGGTACGTAAATCGAACAAACATCTCAATTTTTGAAGGGCAGAATCCCTGGCCGTAAGTCTGACAGAAAGTATAAAAGGTTGGGATATCAATTAGCAGCTCATTCGGTAGAGAATATCCACCCTTTCGACAGGAAAGAAACCTCACGAAACGTCTGTTCCTGGGAATGTGTCATATAAATAATAATAAACATTCAATAAGCAATAGAGTTGACATTAGCAATCTGAGTACAATATATAATTATTTACTAAGCATAGTTATTAACACATAAATTTAAAATTTCCATTCATTAGTCTTAGGGACACATTTAAATTTCTTTTAACTTTGATTTAAGTTGGTACTTCTACCCTTTTCTAATTGACAATTTTCCTTATCTCAACAGTTGGGTCAACACATTTGTTACTTGCGTCTAAATCTCGATAAATCAGACGTTTCCTTGTTTGAAAACTCCGTAGTTACGTATAAAAATCTAAAATCTACGGTGTAATGGAAAAATAGTTATTTACCTAACAGTTCGGAAAGTTAATTTTCCCGTATAAGCACTTTGTTTGCAGTACGACCACAGGGAGTGCTGTATTTATTGCGATTTGGGAAAATATATACCGAACAAGTTACGTACAAAGTTTTTTGTAACGAATAAATTAATAAAATTAAAAACAAATAATTTAACATTGTTTGGTTTTTTTATTCTTAATGGATTGGTAGCATAGTTGGCATTGTAATGTTGCATTGTTGTTATGGTTACATGTCAACAGAAATTCAAACGTTGAGTCGCCATTTTCTTTAAAATTATTTTTTTAAATTTGTGAAAAATGGAGATTTCGAAGAAATTCTGACGCCACCTGATGTTAAAGAACCAGCCATTATATCAGCAGTATTTCAATTCTGGTGGTACATTTTAATTATGACTCATAATGATAATAAATTATTAACAACTCTTTTTTTTCATTACTGGTAATAACCAAGCTGCTTTGGTAGAAGTCACAAAGATTCAGATTATACTTTGCAAAAACCAGCCAGTAGTAAAACAATTTAAGATTTTCGATGGATTGTCCCAAATACTGATAAGAAACATGTTAAAGCATATAAAATGAGGCTGACCAGACCCGACGGTCCTGCAACTATTGCCAAAAAGGGATGTTTAAACTAACCGTCCATCTTGAATCGCAAAACGATACTAATCGGCACTCTGTCATTATCCTCGTACTCTCAGGAAAACACACACACATTAGTATTCCTTACCGGACACAATGCCCCCAAAAAGTTAATGTGTGGACACGAATTTTAAACAATGCGGACAATGATTTAGAACTGTTTAGAAACCAGATAGTTCAAGATGTTCAACGCCTCAATATAAATTTTGATGACATTTGGTATCAAGAAGATGGCTGTCATGCTCATACTGCAATAAGAGTTCAACAGTTTTTGGAAACTACGTTCCGTAACCGTATTATTAGTGGAAAAGGTACTATTAAATATCCTCCTCGCTCACCTGATATCGGGCCGAACGACTTTTTTGTTTGGGGATACGTATCGCAGCAAATTTATGGGCACAGACACGAACGTGGTAACAATTTGGACCAACTTCGTGTCAAAATTACAGACTCTTTAAACAGCACCACCCAAGAAGTGCTAGAAAACACCCGCACTGAATTTTATCACAGATTGGGTTACTGCCTTGCGCAAGATGGAGGTCTTTTCGATAATCTTATAAAGTTTTGAAAAAAGTGTATTCTGTTCATTTTTAAAAAATATATAGTTGGTTTTTCAATAAGAATTATAATGCTAAAGTTAAACCTTAAACTTAAGTTATACCATCAATTTAAATGTTAATGTTCTTCTTTGTAGCTCTCGCAAGTTTTTTCTCGGTTCTTCTTACCAGTAGTAATCGAACCATGTCATAAATTCTCAATTACAATAAACTTCGATGTTTGAGGTATTATCATTTACTGTTTAAATGTAAAGTATTTATTTAATAGTTTCAAAGAACACGCGACTTTTCGACATCATCTTAATTGCTTTGGTTTTGTTAGAAATGTTGAAGGTAGATTGAAGGAGACTTAAGTAGTCACACGTATATTTTTCAGGGGAGTCATACCCACTACACTCGGCGATCTCACCATCTAAAAGGCATTAAAAGCAACGACTTAGATATTAAATGATTCCATATGTAATTATACAATAAATGGGGAAATACCTGCACCTGTCGGTATTTCCCCACGTTGCTATGTCGGCATTGCCCCGGTAGGACAGTATGGCGGTTGCGTGGCTCTACAGACTAGACTGAACGTTAAAATGTAACTACTGAAATGTTCGTTATAATGTGCATTTTATATTAATCTAAGTTCTGTTATATTGGTACAATTTGTTATAATGTTACCTTGATTTGTAGTGAAGTCAATAATTACACCGAAAACTCTTAAATCACGTAACAATTCAGGATGGAATAACCAGTTTGCATGGATAACAGAAACTGACTGAGCGGTAACTACGATGTCACCGGCTAGGCAACAGCACTAAGCAGCAGCGCCTGCTACTGAAAATACGACCAGAACCCACAGTGTCGGTATTGTCCCGCGTATCGGGATTCCCCCGGACTACCCTATGTTTATGAAATAGGTCAGTGGCATTATTGTAATCATTTTAAAAGATCTATAGAGACTACTTATTTGTCTTTAAATCCTAGTTAAATAAATTATAATGATATTGGTATGGAACATTTAAATTATTTTTACCTCACAATACGAAAGTATTGGGAGGTATTGTAATCGGTAGTTTTTGTGAATTATCGCAATGAGCTACCATACTTAAAAATTGCTTTACTGTAAGTTGTAAAAAAAGAGGTTCAAACGTGAAAGTTTCAAAATGTATGTCTGTCTATCTGTTAAAGATAATCCGATCGTCATGAAATTTGGTACCCAGGTTCGGATCCATGAGTAGACGGAATGATGAACTTTTGAGCGAAATCTGTCCAGTCAAAATGGAATTCCAGATTTCGACAATTATAGAGTGTATAAATACGAACGGCTATTCGTAGCAAACCGCCACGTCTTTATGTAGGCAACTAAGTGAACCACCCTAGAATTGAATATGTACCAAGTTTTTCGTTTATTCGTGAACTCCTCCGGTAGCACAGTGGCAGCGCGTTTGGTTGATGCCACAATATGAACCACCCCCGTCTTGTTAAGACAAGACCCGATTTGAGCTAGACCGAGGCAAATTAAATTGAACCCTTTTAAATTTAATTATTGTAAAGAAAGAGGCGTTACACTGAGTTCTGGAAAGCTAAGAAAGCATGTATCAACTATTTCTCAAGTGTATAATTTCGATTCTGTTGAATTAGAACATTGCTCCTTTCTAGGACACACTATGTTGACGAAAATGATACGAATGATAAACTCACTTTAGCATGTATTGTTGCAACCTTTTTAGTTACGCTTAATTCAAAATATAAATTTAAGTGACGTATTACTGGGAAACAAAGAAACACATCTTAGACAAAAAAAAAACGATGAAGCAGTTTCTGGTATGTAGAAAATTTCAAATACCAAAAGCTTATACCACATTCATTAGATGCAATTGCCTGGAAAGTTACTAGCATAAAAGCAATCGACAGCAACAATCTGGCAATTTCAGGATCTGAGGAAGACGTATAAAAACTTGGTACGGAACCTTTACAAGTATTGTTAAAAAAGATTTATATCTAATACGTTTGAGCTGCAGTTGCTTTGAAAGTTAGTAATAGCTAGGAATCTCAAAAAAATCGATAATGTACGAGCTTGAGTGTACGTAACTAATTTTTCTGTGTAAATCCAAAGTGCTACCTCAGATCACTTCAATCACCTGGCGGGCGGGCGGGTGTGTGTGTATCTGTATGTGTGTGTGTGTGTGTGTGTGTGTGTGTGTGTGTGTGCGTGTGTGTGTGTGTGCGTGCGTGTGTGTGTGTGGGTGCGTGCGTACGTCCGTGTGTGTGCGCGCGCGTGCGCGGACGCGGGTGTTGTGTGTGTATGTGTGTTATGTGTGTGTGTGTGTGTGTGTGTGTGTGTGTGTGTGTATGTGTGTGTGTGTGTGTAGGTGCGTGCGTGCCTGTGTGTCTGAGTGTGTGTGTGTGTGTGTGTGTGTGCGTGTGCGTGTGTGTATGGTGTAGTTTGTGGTGTGTGTGTACGTAAGCGCGCGCGCGTGTTCGTGCGGGCGCACGTGTGTATGTGGATGTATGTTAGTATCCACGATAACTGCAGATGTAGATCTTAAACATATCGATTAATTATCTTCTATGCAAATTTTTCGATGCGAGGCGTAACTTAGCGGCAAATGTTTGTTCAAATGTTTTCAGTATCTGAATAACGATTAATTTTGTAAGAAAATGTGCAGATATATTTGTGAAAGATAATTTAATTTCACATAACTTTTCTTAAAGGTATTTTAATACGAAGACGAAATTTATAGGATATTAATTAAATACGATTGCAAGTGCTTAAACTGTATTATCCATATTTTTATAGCTTTGGAATTTTTTTTCAAGTTAGCATCTAGTATCTATTAAGCTCTATCTGAAATAAAGTTTTAAAAGTTCATCTTACATAGCTTATTGTTTTTGTTTTTACGATGTCGCAATTATCCTAAAAAAATTATTATTAAAATTATTTCATTTCTTTCAATTTTCACTCTGTAGGTTGGAAGGACATGTGTTGTTCCACACCAGATATTTTATCAGATTAAGTTATAATCCAGAGACATCTTTGTTATGGTCTACATACTCCTTTGATTCACCCTGTATCATAGATAAAAGAACTTTTCTTTTATCTATGCCCTGTATGTTATTAGTGCCGCTGGTTTTTTGGTTATGTTTAAAATTAAAATAAAGAATCAAATATATCGCCATTTCATATTATTGATTAGATTTTAAAGCTTAATTTTATTCTCATTCTTATAGCTTTCCCCACTACACAATATTTTGTATTAATATGATTAAGCGTAAATTATCAGCTTTACAATATCCACAATTTGACTCAGTAAATGCCCAGGGTAAGTTGTGCAATTTTTGTAAATCTGTTATGAACTAATATTATGATAGATGATATACAATTTCGAAAAGTTATTGCTTGGCTAGAAGAGAATAAAATTAAAAGATATAAAACTGATAATCGTTCTATTAGCAATGTTAATTCATCAAACTGGAAAAAGTCGTATGAACAATATAAGAAAGACCTCTCATGCCCTGTTAAAAGTGATTTAACAGTACAAGAATTAGATTGGTTTACCAATCTTGCATTACACATTGAGTACACCAAAAATAGTAAGATTTGGAATTTAAAATCTATTATACTTTTACATCAATCTTTTAGAATCGAAATATGAGCAACATTCTCTAGCAAACTTAAAATCAACAAATATTCCTAATGTTGTTGCTGATAATCCATTGGACTGTTTGGACTGTAAGTATATAAGGTTTTATGTACATGCAAGCATAATTTGTTTACAGTTGGGAGCAAAGACTTTGAGAATTGTGTTAAAGAGATAGCCCAAATGTTGAAGATCTCACCACATCCGGATCCATTGATTACTCTGAAAGCAATTAGTAAATTAGTTTGTAGTCGATTAAATAAGGAGGTTTTTACAAATCCCAATGATTTCATTATAAAGGTAAGGTCATTATTAAGTAGTACGTATTGCCAAATTAATTTCATTGTTTTAGGGAACACCATTCCCTTTTGAGGATGCTATAAAAGGCTATAATTTAGGAGATGTTATAGTAAATAAAGCTGCAAAAATACTTCGCTTGTTATATATACAAAACTTAAGAGATTTACAAACAAAATCTAATGAACTAATTGTATCAGTCCAAAATATCACTGCTAATCCAAAGACTGATACAAAACTGGGGAAAGTTGGGGTATAAAAGTGACCTATGAGTTTAATTTTCATAAAATGTAACCAATAAATCAAGTTTTGAAATAGATGTTTATTTGCTCTTCTTCCTGGTACAAAAATTTACAACTCATTTCTTTACAATTTCTCGAATACCTAAACTAGTTGCAACTAAAAATCAAACCTTTAGCGCTAAGAAATTATATATAGACATTTTTACCAATTCCAATTGACATTATCCCATATTTGGACAAAGGTGGTTGTTTTCTACTAATATTAAATAAATAACTACCAATACCAACAAATGTGCATATTGAAATTATTTTACAAGGCATACATTCCTTGTTTTGCATTATATATACATACTTTTGTTTCCTGATATACAGAGGAATTTCTAAAGTAAATTATAACCTTAAAACACGTACACTTTTTTATTGTGATATTTATTCAAAAAGAGTACCAAAATTTACAATAAAAATAAACAAAATGGTTTGTCGTCCAACACATCTAAAGAACAGTGGCGGCTCGTGATCTAGCCATTAACCATTTCAGTAAATGGTGAAATCAATAATAGATATAGGGTTTAATATATAAGTTACGTTGTACGTCATAAATTTATTTATCTCGTTCCAACAAGTTATCCACGTTACTATTTCGTATATAATCAACTGAAAAAAAGATACAAAAAAAATCTAGAACGTTGGCACTACTTACAGGAAATTGTTACGTGTGACTGAACTTATAAAGATAAGCTATATACACTTATATTTTTATATTGTGGCCTTTTTTAATAATGCAAAAAATAAACTTTATTATTATACAGGGTTCTAGAAAAATGGCGTATTAGCTCTTCACCACTAGATTAAAGAATGTTTTCTGAGCATGAAAAAATCAGGAAAAATTCTTTGGGTAATTGTTATTCTAATGCAGTGGTTTAAAAATAAAAAAAGTTGGCAACGTTGGAATAACTTTGTATACAGTCAGTAGATTTATGCACCAGGGTCAGGTCAAATTAAAATTAATATAGTAACAGTATTAATGAAAACAAAGTGTTTTTTTAAAACAGTGCGTACGGCCCTGTAACATCCTACGCAGAGCACAACAATCCGTCAGTATAATTTATAAAATTCAAATAATGTCACTTATACACTTTACACAACACAAACGACGTAAATCTGCTAAAAATATGAGTAGTAATGTGGCACTTGACGCCATCTTGGATTTTGACGTCACAAGACCGCCCACGTGGGCGACCATATTTTCCACCCCTAATTATTTTTTATTAGCTTACGTGTAGGACGTATTTTTTCACCCCCATTTTTTACACACCCCTGTGTGAGACCGTATTTTCTACCCTTTCTTTTCGGAGGCCCTTCGCAACCCTAATTATTTTTACTCGCTTACGTATAGGACCTGTATTTTCACCCCTATTTTTTTTACATATGACAGCTCACGTATAGGACACGTATTTTTCACCCTTTCTTTTCGAGGGTCAACCCTAATTAGAGCTCTTTTTTGTACATGCTCACGTGGGGACAGATCTTGGTGCTGGGGCTGGACCTGGAGCTGGACTTGGGGTGTGTCTTAGGGGACTTGGGGTTGGTCTTAGGGTTGTTTTTGATAGTCATCTGATTAAGGTCCTTTTGCCTATATTAAGAGCAGTGCCTCTGAAGGTCAGCCAAATGCACACGCATACAATGTTGGAAATTGCATAATTAATAAGATACTATTATTAAAATTATCGATCCTATTGTTTTTAAAATGGTCACATGCTATTGGATGATCTTTTACCTATACGAGAAAACATTGTATTTCTAATAAGGAGGTTCTTGTAAGACACTTGCAGGGCTTCGCAACTTGTTCTCAGGGCTTCGCAACTTGTTCTCAGGCCTTCGCCCCCTGACCGGAGATGGTGCGGGAACCTAACCTTATAAGACAAGTGTAGAGCTTAGACCCTATCGTGGCCCCCTTGATGCAATTGTATGACGGTTCTAACTTAATCTTACAGCTGTAGGCCTTCGTCCCATCATACAAAATTGTATTCTAATAAGGAGGCTCTTGTAAGACAAGACTTGTATCAGGGTCTGCGCACTGGACCCTTTGAGTAAAATTTGATTTTAGCGCCATCTAGTCGCGTATAGACTAATGAACATTTTCTATAATAGAAGCTTATAATAATGCACACCTCTCTCTTACTCTATCTTGTTTCTTCCTCCCCCTCTCTCTTTCACACACACACACACACACACACACACACATACACAAACAAATCAATTAATTAATCAATCTCAAACAAATCACTCTAGATCACCAGATCAATCTCAATCAATCAATCAATCAACTGAAATTATGTCTTACAGTTTGCGGAAACCAGATTACAGTTCAAACTGAATACATTAAAGTCTAATTAAATATGACGTGAAATAATAAATAATTTCTACCCTAATGCAATGATGCTTTATGTATAGACAGATTCTCTAAACAGTCACCACCTATACATTCGGAACATCATATGTGACTTATTTGCATGTTCAATTACATACACACAAAATTGTTTCATTGTAACGTGTTCATTAACAGCTGTAAAAACCCCATTAAAAAGACTGGAAAGTAATAATTACTTATATAAATATATATATATATATATATATATATATATATATATATATATATATATATATATAACATAGAGTTAAATTAAATTAACTTGTTTTTAAGAATATCATACTGCTATAATGGAAATAAAAGGCAAAAGGTTTTAATGGTTTTATTATTATACGTGAATTAACAATAACTACAAGTTTAAAATCCACGAATACGTGCGTACCTACTATTTTGCAGAGCGGATCTTATGACGTCATCCTATAAGCGTAATAATACATTTTAAAAATCTTTATCGACATTTTTGTTAGCAATATCAGGTAAAAAACATATTAAAATAATACGCTTACCTTTAGAAGTGTTTTTTCCTTCAGCTGTACCATACGTTGAACTGAAATTTTTTTATACAACGTCTCTCACTAAAATACGATTTGTGAATGGCTGGATATAAACAGCCCATTACATACCGATCATTAACTATTTTAGAAAGTAATACAGAAAACCGCTACTCGTATTTAACAATCATGTTGTACTTACAAAAATTTACATTCAAAACACTTACAAATATTTTAAAAATTTTGCTAACGCAGAAATTACTTTAAATAATTGAATCTTCAGATTATATAAAACTATTGTATACGCGCACGCTCGCACGCACGCACGTATGCCACACACACACACACACGCACACGTGCGCGCACACACACACACACACACACACACAGACAACGCACACACACACACACACACACACAGACACCACACACACACACACACACACACACACACACACACACACACACACACACACACACACACACACACACACACACACACACACACACACACACACACACACACACACACACACACACACACACACACACACACACACACACACACACACACACACACACACACACACACGAAAACACGCAAACACGAAAACACGCTAAAGTGAAAAGACGCTAACACAAAAACACACAAACGAAAAACGCTATCACGAAAATACGCTAACACAAAAATACACAAACGCGAAGACATACAAATGCGAAAACCCGTAAAACGAAAACACGCAAATACGAAAATACACAAACCAAAACACACCAACACAAGAAAAACACGTAAACTCGTAAACCTGCAAACATGAATCAAGACGGTGGAGCACCGTTAGGAAAAAAAACAAGTTTATTAACAAAATTGAAGGAAAGCTTAACGTTTGAAGATATATTATTATTATTATTATTATAAACAACAATACATCATTATTATTTAATAACATGCTTTATCGGTTTTCTTCTTCTTCTTGAACCGAGATTCGTCGTCATCATCATAGTGATTTTGAGATTCGCCCTTCTCTCCTTCCTCATCGCTCTTCTTTCTCTGCTGTGAACCATCACCATCACCTTGGATGTGAGATACATTCAGCTCAATCATGTCATCGCTTTCAACATTATCTTGAACGGTTATGTTGCAATAGTTTATTAACAAGTCAGTAAAATCTCTAATGTCCGCTGATGTTGGTTCATAAACAGGAGAATACATTATAATAATGCTCACTCGATGACAGTTACACCTTAAAGAGCGAAACACACGAGAAACAAGTACGCAGCTAGTCTAGGGTCTTGTGCGCAAGCGCGCTTGTCAATGTTCGGGTAGAATCGCTTATCTTCGGGGGATATCTGAAGTATTGACCTAACCACACTCTAACACCGCCCCTAGGGACATGTTTATAAATCTAAACGCCTCTTTTATGGTCGAGGTATTTTCTCCTAAGGCGGCCGTCTTGATAGCACTTTTCGTTTGTGTTAGCGTGTTTTCGCTTTAGCGTGTTTTTGTGTTAGTGTGTTTTTGAGTTTGCGTGTTTTCGCACTCTCGTGTGTGTGTGTGTGTGTGTGTGTGTGTGTGTGTGTGTGTGTGTGTGTGTGTGTGTGTTTGTGTGTGTGTGTGTGTGTGTGTGTGTGTGTGTGTGTGTGTGTGTGTGTGTGTGTGTGTGTGTGTGTGTGTGTGTGTGTGTGTGTGTGTGTGTGTGTGTGTGTGTTGTGTGTGTGTGTGTGTGTGTGTGTGTGTGTGTGTGTGTGTGTGTGCGTGCGTGCGTGCGTGCGTGTGTGTGTGTGTGAACGTAATTGAGTATACAATAGTTTTATGTAATCTGAAGATTCAATTATTTAAAGTAATTTCTGCGTTAGCAAAATTTTTAAAATATTTGTAAGTGTTTTGAGTGTCAATTTTTGTAAGTACAACATGATTGTTAAATACGAGTAGCGGTATTCCGGTTTTCTGTATTACTTTCTAAAATAGTTAATGATCGGTATGTAATGGGCTGTTTATATCCAGCCATTCACAAATCGTATTTTAGTGAGACACGTATAAAAAAATTTCAGTTCAACGTATGGTACAGCTGAAGGAAAAAACACTTCTAAAGGTAAGCGTATTATTTTAACACATGTTTTTTACCTGATATTGCTAACATAAATGTCGATAAAAATTTTTAAAATGTATTATTACGCTTATAGGATGACGTCATAAGATCAGCTCTACAAAATAGTAGGTACGTACGTATTCGTGGATTTTAAACTTGTAGTTATTGTTAATTCACGTATAATAATAAAACCATTAAAACCTTTTGCCTTTTATTTCCATTATAGCAGTTTGATATTCTTAAAAACAAGTTAATTTAATTTAATAAGTAATTATTCCTTTCCAGTCTTTTTAATGGGGTTTTTACAGCTGTTAATGAACACGTTACAATGAAACAATTTTGTGTGTATGTAATTGAACATGCAAATAAATCAGATATGATGTTCCGAATGTGTAGGTGGTGACTGTTTACCTATACATAAAGCATCATTGCATTAGGGTAGAAATTATTTATTATTTCACGTCATATTTAATTAGACTTTAATGTATTCAGTTTGAACTGTAATCTGGTTTCCGCAAACTGTAAGACATAATTTCAGTTGATTGATTGAGATTGATCTGGTGACCGAGCGTGATTTGTTTGAGAGCTGTGTGTGTGTGAGAGAGAGAGAGAAAAACAGAGAGGGGGAGGAAAAAACAAGATAGAGCAATAGAGAGGTGTGCATTATCGGCTTCTATTATAGAAAATGTTCATTAGTCTATACGCCACTAGATGGCACTAAAATCAAATTTTACTCAAAGGGGCCATGGCGCAGACCCTGATACAAGTCTTGTCTTACAAGAACCTCCTTATTAGAATACAATTTTGTATGATGGGACGAAGGCCTACAGCTGTAAGATTAAGTTAGAACCCTCATACAATTGCATTAAGGGGGCCACGATAGGGGCTAAGCTCTACACTTGTCTTAAAAGGTTAGGTTCCCGCACCATCTCCGGTTAGGGGGCGAAGGCCTGAGAACAAGTTGCAAAGCCCTACAAGTGTCCAATAGCATGTGACCATTTTAAAAACAATAGGATCGATAATTTTAGTAATAATATCTTATTAATTATGCAATTTCCAACATTGTATGCGTGTGCATTTGCCTAACCTCTAGGGGCACTGCTCTTAATATAGGCAAAAGTACCTTAATTAAATGACTATCAACAACAACTCTAAGACCAACCCCAAGTCCCCTAAGACCAACCCCAAGTCCAAGTCTAGCTCCAGGTCCAGCCCCAGCACCAAGATCTGTCCCCACGTGAGCATGTGCAAAAAAAGGCTCTAATTAGGGTTGACCCTCGAAAAGAAAGGGTGGAAAATACGTGTCCTATACGTGAGCTGTCATAAAATAGGGTGAAAAAAAACACGTCCTACACGTGGGTATGTAAAAAAGTAGGGGTGAAAATACACGTCCTATACGTAAGCGAGTAAAAATAATTAGGGTTGAAAAGGGCCTCCGAAAAGAAAGGGTAGAAAATACGGTCTCACACGGGGGTGTGTAAAAAATAGGGGTGAAAAATACGTCCTACACGTAAGCTAATAAAAAATAATTAGGGGTGGAAAATATGGTCGCCCACGTGGGCGGTCTTGTGACGTCAAAATCCAATATGGCGTCAAGTGCCTCATTACTACTAATATGGCGGAACCTTGGACGCTTTTCGAGATCGCATGTCGTCTCCCCTTCCTTCCTACCTCAATGGTTTTCGTCGTAAATTCTGTGTTCTAACCTAACTTTACTTTGGTAGTCTGTTCATGTGCTTTTTTATGTAATAGAAAAATGCGAGTGAAGTGTTGCGTTACTAATGGCGAACATTCTTACCCGAATTCCAATTTAAGTTTTTTTGTAATTTCTGGAAATCGGTAAGTTTTTAGTTTGCTACTGCAGTAGTTGGTTAATTGAATTCGTTATAGAACTGAATGGCTTCTAAAAATTGGAAGCCCGATTTATGGTCAAGCAAAAATGCTAGAATATGCAGTGCACATTTTAAAGAGTGCTATTTTAAAAATAGAAGCTTATATCGGCTTTTAAGTAATGCTATACCGACATTATTCCTTAATGGTAAAGTATTACATTCATAATATATATATATATATATATATATATATATATATATATATATATATATATATATATATATATATATATATATATATTTGATAACCAATTATTGGTACGTCCATTAAATTCTTGAGATATAAAAATTCTAAAATTGTTGTTTAAATAACATATATTTCGACCTCGGATGAAGTCATCATCAGTAGGTGTGATTAATTAAACTATATATATATATATATATATATATATATATATATATATATATATATATATATTTCAAACTTGACAAATTATAAACAAGGTGACTATTATAAGTTAAAAACTGTCTAAAATGTAGTAATAACACATAGGTAAATTTTCAGGGTCTTTTTTACTGTTACATACAATTTTATTATTAATTTTTATAAACGACGTTTCTAATATTAAACGTTTTTTTAAAATTTGGTTCTATTTGTAATATGTTGGCATTATTATATTGAAAAAGGTGGTCCGTTTCATTAGAATGTTTTGATAATGGTGTGCTATTTGGTTTAACTCGGGTATCAGACTTGTGTTGTGTAATCCTATTTTTCAAGGGTTGTAAAGATGTTCCAATATAAACCAAATTTCAGGAACCACATGGAATTCGATAAATAGTGTTTGTTATTTTATTTTTAGATAGTTTAGATTTTAATTTAGATAATAATTTTGAACCTTTATTTTTAGTTATATATACTGGTATTAAATTAAAATTTTTTAGTGATTTATTTATTAAACATTATTTATTTATTTATTTATTTAGAGCTTTGACCTCCTAAGAGAATTTCACCTTTAGTAAGATGTACTTAAAGTGTAAATCATCGTATTGTCTATCTATCTGATTTCATATTTTTTGGATATGTTCTGTGTCATCTAAGTGATTTGCTCTTCTCTAGTGTTGCTGTTTTCAAAAGCGAGTTCTTCGTGTTGCAGTTTCGAGGCGTGAATTTGTGATCTTCTCGAGCGGCCAAACGCAGCAGACTGTCACCAAACTGCAGAAATCGCAGCCTGGTCTTTCTCTCTGGGGCCTGTAAAGTGCATATCTGTTAGTCGTACCTCTTCCGCCGAGTTCTGGGCAGATGTAGCCTTTTTACTGACGAACTGTTATATAAACATCGGAATATGTTCATTAGGCATTGTGTGAGTCGGTCCAATTCGTTGAGATCGGCATCAGACCACTTAGTATACCGATAGTGTGTGTTAGGACAGGAACTTCTCGGAATGTTCCGTGTTTAAAACTTTCTGAATCTGTTCCTGCATTTCCCGGAGAGTTTCTTTTTCAGTTAGGTGTGGTCTAATTTGTGGTTCTGAGGTGCTCCCAAACATTTGTATGTCTCCTCAGGTGGCAAGTTTGCAGTATCTCGATATGGCTTACCTGAACTCTAAGCAACTCTGTGTTTTCCCGTAAAGCATACTATCGTCCATATAGAGGAGATGAGAGTCGTTTCTTGTTTCTGTTGTTGAGTATATATCTAACTCAAGTTGTGATTAGGAGCTTAGACAGCGGGTTCAAAGCCATTAAGAACCACATAGGAGAGAAGGCACCTCCCTAGAGTATACCTTTGGAAATCCTAACCTTACCAGCGTTTTTGTTGTTGAGTAATGTGTTAGTCTCCCACGCCTTCATGAGATGTTTCAGCATGGACGTTACTTTAGGGTATATTTCCAACACCTTTGACAAGCCAGTCGTGGGGCAAGAACTACAGCCTATCTTCATAATCAACGGTGACGCGTGCCAACGAATTCTTTACACAGTTCTCCGTAACGCTGTAAACTAAAAAGGCCTGATTTTGATGAAATCTCCTAATTAGTTCTAAGTAATATATATTTACAGAGTTACAGAGGGTTGTTTGGAGGATGTAAGTAACTGAAATATAAACTTTAATAGATACATAATCAGTACAATTATGCATCAGCTTCGGAGTGGTATAGAACCACCCTTAATTAGTGATAAACAATAATGTTTAAAGCTTCATAAGAGGAAATTCGGTGACGTGTGTCACCTGATCAAAATTTTTGGAAAGCTGGGTAAATTAATGTCACTGCAGGGTAAAAATTGAGTGTTTTAATACCATTTAAAAAGAAAACTAATTTCAAGTTTCTTATTTAAAGTCTGTGAACCACTCATTTAAGAAAAGTACGTGGGTATTCGATGGCGATGTGAGAAATTCAAATTGCGTACTTTTATTTGCTCGATGTTTTGGAATGCAAAATTATATTAAGCCAGATGCGCATGTTATTTTTTTTGCAATAACGAGTTTTAATGAGCCTGTATACAAGATTGTAGGCGACTTGGTTTTTATCGCGTAATTGGTTAGACGAGAGACAAGTAACGACATTTGACCGTATATATGTAGTTAATTACGCTTAAATTTAGCATATACTAAGGTGCACAAATTAATGTGTTTTGTATATATCGAGCTCGAAAATGCCATGTGTGGAAATGAAGTGTGACTGTTGTTCGTACGTGCGCATTTTTTGTATGTGATGTGAAAAAAGGAAACTTTTCCGTTTTGGTTTAGTTACTTGAAGTTGAACTTTTAACCACGACACATGTAGTCAATCAGACTGTTGAAAGGGCAGTAGGACCACAAGGGCGGCAACGGTATAGCATAGATATATAGCGGTTTGTTAATAACATGTTGAGTCTAAATTTATATCATTTTGCTAATAGTGTGGCTGTGTACGTTCTGATCCACTTTTGCGGTAAAAATAAAAAAAGAAGTTATGATTTTAGAAAGTGAGATTATAATTATGTCAAGATTAGACCAAGGTCAATCCCACGTTTAAGTCCAAGTCAAGAACATACCAAGGTCAAGTTCAAGTCGTGGTTTATATTTTGCTAAGTGAAAGTATGTTTCTTAACTATAAGGGGTTCTTATCTCAGATAAGTGAGGACTAAAGGATTGGTTTATATATTGGCTAAGGAGAGAGTGTTCTTTTAACTAAATGGGGTTATTATCCCAGCTTAGTATGCCTCCACTAAATGGTCATAGTTCGTATCTTGGATAAAGTGAACTTGTTCTTTCTTAGTTAGAGGAATGTCTCATCTCAAATAAGTAACTACTAAAAGCTTGGTTCATATCTTGGCTAAAGTGATGGTGTTTCTCAGTAATATTACCATCTTACTGGTGGGGTGAAGAAACTATAATGTATTATTATAGAATGATCGATATAAAGGTTAGGGCTAAATTATTTAACAAATCATCCCCTAAACCAAAAATGAGGTCATCATCCCTACTACAGATTGCACTGATTATACTATATTTTAGACAAAGACGCTCCCTTAACAGTCTTAGTTCTTTAGTTACACTTCCATATTTTCAACAAAAACCACCTTCGCGATTCCTACAGAGTTCTGTGACGGGGGAGATCTTGCTGAAGAAAAGCAAGCGTTAAACATCTCTATTACTGAATCTGATAAACCCATTACACGCAAATTTCTCGAGAAGCACGAGGTGTTACAACATATACACATTGAACGTATAATGAGAGATACTGAAGATACCATTTATCACACATATGGTGTGTACGATACCAAAATAATACATGGATAGTAGATAAAACGACATATATATATATATATATATATATATATATATATATATATATATATATGTTTAAAGGTAAAATGATACTTTTCCTCGGAAACCGGTAGCTAGCTCTTCAAGAATGAGATGAGTGTCATAACCACTCAAGTTACAGAAAATCAAAGGGACCCTAACGTGTCTTTAAAATTTAAATTGCAATGCTGATGTGCTGCACCTCGAAACATCGAAACTTAGCCGTCAAATGGTTATGGTAAAGTACTTTAATAATAGCCGATTCAAAATTATTTTTACAAATATAACTGACCGTGACACGTTAAAATTACCAATTTCATCGATTGCCATCGGTTCCATTAGCAGAATAGTATTGAAAATGTCGTTTCTTCAGGCTGCAATATGTAGTAGTTCCTTCACTAATCATTGTATACATTCATTTTACCTACACAAATGAAGTTGTGATAGAGGGTCGTTATAGCATTTCAGCTAATATGAAATTCTAAGCGGTACGTGTTTATCACATATACGCATGTTTTGATCATGCCCATTTGAGTATTTTTCTAAAATACTTTTAAGGTCAACGTATATGACAAATGGAACCTTTCTTGATATGAATAGTATTTTACATTATTAGCAGGTACATAGGTTTTTACTGACATCAAAGGTTTATTGGAAAGCCGTTATGCGAGCCTGTAATCTCCTCGACCCAGTAAATACTGTGACCTTGCGTATAATGTAGCCCTGGCTTTAAGTATTACTAGGGCATGGTCCAATTGCGGTCACACATACACATGTTATTAATGAATAATGACAGTCAATTTGACAAATTTAGTTAGTAACTTGTAAAAGTGATATTACATAGCGAAAGTTTAGTTAGGTTAATGAATGTTTACTATTAAGTAACAAATAATAGTTGTTTAACCATCAAGTGTATTAATGTAGGCGATTAACGATGAGACGCTCACGCGGAACGCGTTAAAAAAGTCGTGCATTGATACATGAGTTGGTTACAATATCTTTCAGAGAATCGTTTTGTTTAACTTACCAGTTTTTGCAAAGTGAAAATTTTATGTCGATCAGGCTGCCATCTCGTAATGCAAGTACAGAACGTCTGACAATTATCGTTACTTGACGCAATACATTCATTGTTAGTTGTTTCATACAAATCAATGCAGCGCCTCCTATCAACTTCATTTAAATCGTTCATTAATAGACCCATTAATGCATGATTTGGAGTTGCTTAATAATTCCCATTAATAAACGATTCTCTGAAAAAAGTAGTGTAATTTACACATATTTATTTTCATCAGTTGGTAATCTATCATAACATTGATTAAGTTGATTACAGTAAGCTGAATGTTTTTCAAAAGCAGCGTTTGAGAAAAGTTGTTTAGACACCGGCGACAAATTACTTGCTTGTGATCATTGTTTGACAGTTATTTGGATAATAAAGGCGGCATGTTCTTAATCCATGCGAAACGGTGATACGTTTCATCATCGTTAGATATCATCAAATGGTTTATGGGTTACTTATTTGAGTACTCAGTACAAACGGTACTACTTTTTGCTCTTTGATAAGTATAAGTTAATTACATAGGTTCATTAATATTTAAAATTCTTTAATGTTCGATATTTAAATGGGGAACTAGATGTAATCATAATTTAAAATATTACTGAAATAAGATAGCTAGAGCTTCCTCTCAGAACGTATGGAAACAAGGTCATCATTATTGCCGACATTAACAACCACTCGTTTGTTAACTATAAAGTTAGATACTTTAACGTACATTCCAACTTTTAAAGGAATACACCTGTTCATTTTGACCTCTACATGCAACATTTTGTACCAACCCTGAATATTTTTCAGAAAATTTTTCCAGTTTAGTTTGTAGCTTGTTATATACATTAATTTCACAACATTTCCTTAAATCGTTACCAACATCAACAATTTCGTTCTTTGTAGGCAGATTTTAGAGATAGATCAATGAGTCATGTGGTTTGTTTCTTAGCTAAGAGATCACTAATTTGGCGCATGTTTCTTGCCTAGGGCAATGACCTTGATAGTAGACCTATTACTAAGCTAGAAAAGATTGCGCATGATTTTGTAGCTTGGCTAGTGAGTTTGTTTTTGAGATAAAAACCAGGTCCTTAATTAAAAACACACTCTCGGGCAGGATTAGCCTTTTTTTTAGTGGAGGTGCATTTATCCCAAATAAAAAAAAAACCCTCTAGATGAGAAACAAATCTTCAGCCCGCATATGAATCAGTCCTTTTTAGGGGAGTTGTACCGATGTAAGAACCCTCTTTAGCTGAGAAATACACTCTTACTTCATCTAAGGTCAGCTCTTTTACTGGAGACATTTAGCGAAGCAAACCCTCACCTATATGTGAACCAATCCCTACACACTTAGCAGGGATAAAGAACACGATTTAACTGTAAAATCAACCTTTTTTAGTGAAGGCGAATTTAGCCGTGATAACTGTCTCCTCTAGCTAAAAAATGCACCTCCATCTTAAGGAGGAATAGAACCAGTGCTTTTAGTGGAGACAATTAGCCAAGATAAGAACTGCCACTAGCTGAGAAACATGCCAAGATACGAACCAACCTTTTCAGTGGAAAGACATTCAGCCGAGATAAAACAAACCCCTTTATCTGATAAACATCCTTACCTTAAGCAAGATATGAACTAACCCTTTAATAGAGTTGCATCTATTCGAGATAAGAATCACCTTTAGCTGACAAACAAATCCTCAGTCTGTATATGAACCAATCCTTTGTTAGTAGAATTGCACCGGGATAAGAATCCGCTTCAGGTGAGAAACACTCTCACGTTAGCTAAGGTAGTCCTTTTACTGTAGACAATTAATAGAGATAAAAAATTTATGTTATATGAAAAGCAAACTCTCCCCTGTATATAAACTAAGAAACATATCTTCACTTTAGTGAAGATATGAACCATCCCTTTTAGTGGAGATACACTTAGCCAAGATAAGAACCTCCTTTAGTTGAGAAACGCTCCCTCAGCCAAGATATAACTTAACCATTTAATGGAGACAGACTTAACCGAGATAAAACCGTCTTTAACTGAGAAACACACCTCCACCTAAGCCAAGATATGATCGAACTCTTTAGTGAAGTAAGTTATCTGAGAGAAGAGCACGTTCTAGCTAAAAAACACACCCTCACCAGCTTATTTAGTGGAGACACTTCGTCGAGTTAAGAACTCTCTTTAGCTGAAAAACACCATCAGTTTAGTCAAGAAATGAACCATGGTCTTGGCTTGACAAGGACTTAACTTTGATTGACCTTCACTGGATCTGGACACGGCCTTTATTTGACCTTGACCTTAACTCTAACTTGGCGTGGCCTTGCTTGGTCTTGACTTGACCGTGACGTGACTTGACTTTGGTTTCACTTTGACTTTGGCTTGACCTTGACTTAACCCTGACTTGACTTCGACTCGACCTTGACTTGTTCTCGATTTAACGACCTTGACTTGACCTCGGCAGACCTTGACTTGATCTCGACTCGACCTTGACTTGACCTGGCCGTGACTTAATCTACACTTGGCGTTGGCTTAACCTTTACTTAGCCTAGACTTAACCTTGACTTCACCTTGACCTGTCCTTGACTTGGCCTTTACCTGATCTTGACTTGAGCTCGATTTGACCTCGGCTTGATCTTGGTTTGACCTGGATATGATCATAACCTCACTTTTTAAAATCATAACTTCACTTTTTTTAATTTTCCCGCCAGAGATGGAATAGAACTGACATAGCTATATTGTCTTCGCTCTAGCGCATTTTATAAGGTTACGTTATCAACAAACAATTATGTTTGGTGATATAGATATTCAAGTCTTGTAGATCGTCCCATTTGGCATATTGCCTATCTAGTTAAGTATTCGGAGTGCTCGTGTTGTCGTGTAAAGTGTGACCGTGGCTTTTCACTTTGTTCTTAAGTAACTTTGTTGTGTATGTATCTAACACTCAAATTTAAACATTTATTAAATGTGGAAGGTTTTCGGTATTTTTCCTAGACTTTGAAGTAAATGTTTTACCAATTATTATAATTTTTTAAGTAGTAACGGAAAATTTTTTAATAGATCATTAATTGGTAGTATGCCTAGGTTTTTAGTTTCGAATACTTTTGCCATTTTCATATTATACTGCGATTAAATTTTATTAATTTGTTTTTTATTATTGTATGGTACTATATGTCCTTGTTAGTTTAGCTTTTGATTCTGGAGAATGTTCTGGATTGTCAAAATTCATCAGTATCTTAAAAATATATATTACTAAAATAACATTTCAATGTATAACGGAGACCAACATTTGTCTATCTATGGCTTATTTACAATACCGCAGAACGATTGTGACTGGGAGGCTTTAACCCAGCACAATCTAGAAAGTATAGCTAGCGAAGTTATTATTTGCGTTGGACTGGTATATACGTTTGAGAGAGCAAAATTTTTAATAGTAATAGTAGGCGCCATGAATTTTCTAAAATACAACCCCAAAAATTCAAAAACAGGGCGAAAAGAGCAGGGAGCTGAAAGAGAAACTTTTAATTAGCACTTATATAAAAACATAGATAAATCAAAACAAGAAATTAAGTATTTCGTAATTAAAAATTCATTTATTTAATAACCATATAAAAACAGAAAAGTCAAATTTTAAGTTGAATAACACAGAAATTAATGTAAGCTGTAGATTTTTATCACGAATATTAATTTAGATTAGCGAAATTTGTATTCTGCAGAAAGCAGTAACACATCAAAGTAATTAGTTATTTGTGAACATTATACTTCAATAACTATAAGTAAAACTAACAGAAATGTAGACCGTTGAGCTCAAGGGTGTGCATGCTATAAAAATTTTTAGTACTTTTACCATAAACAAACCTATCTTTATGTCAAAATGTCTAGTTTTCAAGTTACTAATAAAGAAAAATAAATGCTCGTGACACAATGTCTATACCCTAAATGAAAGATAAATACAAATAAAATACAGTTTAAATTAAGGTTTTTTATACATAATTCTAACTGACGTTGAGACACCAACGAACAGTTACAAGATCAGTAGTAACAGGGTCACTGACACATCTTGTCAATGTAAAGTGGCAGATCAAATGAGTAAACAATGGTTAACAGTTATTATATGCAAGTTACAACTCTCAGTATTGCAGATAACTGTACAACTGACACAATTAAATAGTTCAATTGAAATCACTATGTTCAATGTAATTATAGCTACACAATTTATACTTGTGCACACAGGCAGTCGATTGGCGTATTCAATTAGTTATCGTAAATTGATTGCTTTGAAAAGCAGGTGAAATGATTGTAATTGTAGACTAACCTGTTTCGATGTCTCCAATGAGAGATGTGAAAGTCACGGGTATATCGGTAGTGTGTAGATAATTGAAGTTATATTTACAGTAAGTGATGTTGAATGAAGACAAAAGGTCACTATATGATTTCAACAGAATCATAGAGGTTATTTTTCGAAGATAACCATGATATTGATACCATCAGTAGTACAGAAATGGCACAGAATAGTCCATAAAAGGAAAAGTAAAAGTCCATATTGAACACAAATTGATATGAAAAACTTTATTTCCGAGATTAACTCGCTGAAATAGGTATACAGTAGCCCTTTTTCAATATAACTGGTGCGTTGGATTATATCCCACTTAACTTGGGTCATTTAATTAAAATTAAACGGAGAATTCCGAAGAACGTGTTTTTCAATTCAATATCTTTTCGGAAAGAGCTTATCTTATACATTATATTCTAATTTTACCACTAGATGTCATAAATTTTAATGAAATTTATACAATTATATCATTAGGTTAATTTCAATGTAGCAATAAGAAAATAAAGATACATAACGATTAGTTAAATAAATATTTATACCCACAAAATAGAAAATTACAATTTAATTGGAGGATACATGATAAAAGTGATATACAAGACTCAATGGCGTAACATAGGGGTTTTACTCACGGTCAAATTATTATGTATATTGCACAACAAATTACGCACGTCACAAATGGTAAGTAGGTTTTTGTTCATTTAATTTTTATAGTAGGCTTATACTTCGCGTTTTCATATTTTATATACTTGTTGACACATTATTCACATACTCTACTTTTTAATGACTATTTGAAAACAATAACCTCAAATATTTATGTCATTAGCGACGCTTGTTTCATGGGCAGAACTAATTTTAGAACCTAACGGGCATATATAGACGACCTCATCAGCAAACAAATCTTAACACTTGCTTAATTAACAAGCTTCAGCTGTTTATTATACGCTGTTCAAGCCACCAGCCGTTGTACGTTATAGTTTAAAACTTACTAAATCAGTGACGTGTAAACAGCGTTGTCAAGTGTACGTGTTGTCAGACTGATTGCTTATACATATGTTTAGTGTTTATTATACGCTGTTCAAGCCATCAGCCATTGTACGTCATAGCTTAAAACTTACTAAATCAGTGATGTGTAATCAGCGTTGTCAAGTGTACGTGTTGTCAGACTGATTGCTTATACATATATAACGCTGTTCAAGCCACCAGCCGTTGTAAGTCATAGCTTAAAACTTACTAAATCAGTGACGTGTAATCAGCGTTGTCAAGTGTACGTGTTGTCAGACTGATTGCTTATACATATGTTTAGTTAAATAGATACTGTATAGGTACCTATTATATGTAATAATAAAACACAACAATTTGGGTTAGAGAAACGTTGTTCTTGTACTTTTCTAAATTGTTTTCGTTTGACCTGCTTTCACACTGCATACATACCTACTAATGTAAAAAATCCTTTCGAGAATATCAATAACTGTGATACGTTTTGTTATGCATTGCTAGAACCAGACCAATCTTACCCGGGGTAATACAAGATTGCTTAAATATGCTATATGTATGAAGTGCAAGGCATGATTTATTCATACGCTTTTGATCAGAATACAGAAAAAACATGAACATGTAAAATAAAAAAGTACTGTCTTTCGTAAGGCAATTTAAAACAAATAGGTTAAGGTACTGGTGAATTTAACAAAGTAAAACAAAATTTGAAGTGACAACATCGAGGTATTTTATAAGTTTATATTCGCACTACATTTTAAGTTGTAAATATGTACTGCAAAGTGTGCGACAAGGATAAAATATGGTTGCTAACCCTACACGATGAATGACTTTTAATACCAACTGTACTTACGATGACATTTTGGCTTTAATCCAAGTTTTATTAAAGTTTTATAGTAAATTATTATTATAGTATTGGTATACGATTAATGACGTGCAACGGCTGGTGGCTTGAATAATACCTCCAAATGTATTTAATTGACATAAACACCAATATTAGTGACAAGACCAGAAGTATTCTTCAATTCTTTACGTATCTAGTTTTTCAGTAGAAAATTCTTCATATTGAAGAATTTTCAAATATGGCATTTCTGACCTGACTACACTGTATATTCAAAGTCCACATGGTTGTATAAACAATAACCTTACATTTTAACGTTGTATACCTTAATTTGTTTTATTTAACAATAATGAATTCAGTAAATGATGAAAAACCTAGAATAATTTTAAATGAGTTTAAAATAACACAGGTTCGAAAGTGGCGAATTAGAAGCAACATACTAACGATTACGTTATTCTAGAATTTACCAACAACACAAACTGTTCTTGATGAAACATTTAATATAAAAACGTTTAAAAAAAAATTTCGTGTAGTAATAATACGCATCGACAATCTAGAAATGGAGTTTGATTTAATAGGATTGCATCCTTTTATTGCAAATGCTTTTCGTAGATTAATATTAAGTGAGGTGCCAAGTATGGCTATAGAAAAAGTTCATATTTATAATAATACTTCAATTATACAAGACGAAGTGTTGGCTCACAGGCTTGGATTAATTCCACTAAAAGCAGATCCTCGTTTGTTTATATATAGAGTTGCAGGTAACTAAGTTATTATCATGCATCTATAGGTACAAAATTATTTTATATTCTAGAAGTTGAAGAAAATGAACAAGATACTTTAGAATTTGAATTAAAAATTAAATGCACTAAAATTAAAGATGATACTAAAGATTCTTCACGTGTAGATGATCTGTATAAAAATAATAATGGTAAATATTAATGTTGTAATCATAATAAAAATTACATAAATGATTCTAGTATATTCCAAACAGATTAAGTGGTTACCTAAAGGTGAACAAGCAGAAACATATAAGGAAAGTGATGTAGGGCCAATACATGATGATATTTTGATTGCAAAATTACGTCCTGGTCATGAACTAGATTTAAAATTAATAGCATTTAAGGGTATTGGTCGAGATCATGCAAAATTTTCACCTGTTGGTTGGTATATCTTTTATTTTGTAACAACTAAGCTATAACTTTGGTTTAAAATAGTCAGTCAACTGAATATCACAAAAGTTTAGGTAACTAGTTTAAATTTGGTGAAAATGCTAATTTACTTACAAGTTATAATTGAAGGGGTAAGAACCAAAATGGCCTAAGTGTAATACATGATTACACGCAAAACAAATGTAGAGTATAACTAAGATTTTTGAGGTTTTTTGAAGAAATTTGTCACAATATTTTTGGGGAAAAATGTCATTTAGACCGGTTTGGCTCTAAACGATATTTTAAAAAATCACAACTGTCTTGTAATTCAAACCTGGATATTTTATTAACCCTTTAAGTGATAGAGGTAGCTTTAGTTACTACTAGCTAATAAAGGCAAAATTCCAGTGTGCCCTAAGCGCTATTCATATGTTTCGATGCATTAAGTTCTCCTGGTATACATGAATACTAGTGTGCTGTGAATGGCACGTAAAAATCTACTTGCATGTGTTTGATGGTATATATTGCTACCAGTGCACCTTACAAAACCACACGTTGGCAAAAAACAGATGATGTTTTTTTGTTGTTGAAAGAAAAATTACAAAATAAATAGGTAAGTGTTATTGATGTATATACTAATAGCTGGAGTTAATGTAGTAGTCAAATTTGTGGACCTTCTATATCAGATATAAATGGTACCAGAACTTCCCAAAGAATTAATAGTACTAATATGTTTGAAAACAAAATGGTCTAGTTGAGAGGATGAAATAAGTCCATTTGATGATTCACGACCCAACATTTGATCCTAATGATGACATTCCTAGGAAAAAAATTAAAATATATGGAATCACCCATAGAGGTCACCCATATCAAAAGAAAATGAGAAAGAAGCTGGTGATATATAACAGCCTCCATCCTTATTACCTGACAGCACTTTTTCTTGGTCAAAACACAATCAGCCTCCTCTGCTCTTCGCAAGTTTTCAATTCTCTGAAGCCACTAGGGTCCACAACAATGATATAGACCCACTAACCCCACTAACATATTTCAAACAGTTCTTTGATGAACATCAATGTGAAATAATTATTAACGAATCAAATGTACGTTACTAAAGGAAACACATCTTTAGATCTTGAAAAAGGTGAGTTTTCAGCATTTTTGGGTGTTCTCACAGTAATGGGTTTTCACTGCTTGCCCACAATAAAATTCTATTAGTCAAGTGATGTAAATTTTCGAGTGAGCCGAATCACTGAGATATTTACGCTAGAGTTTTAAAAGTACTTAGGTATTTACATATAAACGACAACTCTAAAATACCCCCTCGTGAAAGTCCAGAATTTGATAAAATATATAAAATCCTGCCGCTCATGAATAATATGAAAGAAACATTTTTGTCACTGTTTTCGTCTTCGAGAAATCTTTCCATCGACAAAAGTATGATTAGTTTCAAAGACAGAACATCACCAAAATAATATATGCCGATGAAATCAAGAGAGGGTTCGAAGTGTGGGCAATTGCATGTGCAGAGACAGGTTATTTACTGGACTTCGACATTTATGAAGGAAAAACCATCAAATATCCACATCTTGATAAGTTGGGTGAACGCGTGGTTCTGAAATTTAGTGAACATTTTGCAGGAAAAGGCTATTGAATTTATTTTGATAATTTTTTTCCATGTTGCCCTTGTTTCAAAAGTTATTCGATTAACAAATATTTGCATGTAGAACAGTTCGGCAAACTAGGAAGAAAGACTTTCTGTGTTAGGATAAAAGCTTGAAAATGACTGAAGGAAACTTCGTTTTTTCTGAAGATATTTCTGTGTATAAATGGAAAGATAGGGGAGTAAAATGTGTAACAGTTGTTAGTAACATGCATGATTTTGAAGAGAAAACTGAAGTGTTGCGTACTGATAAACAAGAAGATCGACAAAAAGTACCATGTCCTCAAACTATTGCAGATTACAACAGTTACATGGGAGGCGTTGATCGTTTTGATCAGCTTCATTCAACTTATACGGTATCTTGGAAGTCAAGGAGGTGGTGGGTAAAGATTTTCTTTTATCTATTAGA
Organism: Vesta saturnalis; assembly: GCA_036346205.1. Lineage (NCBI taxonomy): Eukaryota > Metazoa > Arthropoda > Insecta > Coleoptera > Lampyridae > Vesta > Vesta saturnalis. The sequence goes on along the minus strand of JARFJB010001851.1, from coordinate 3,909,045 downwards.
TGCAGCGATTGTGAACAGTTACATACTATACAAGGAAGATATGAAGAAAAAGTGTCCTAATAAAAAAATCATGAGCCATTTACAATTTAGAAGTTCTCTTTCAAATACTTTGATAGCGTCATATTCTAACCTAAAACGTCATGACCACAAAGGGCGGAAAACAAACATGATGATATGGGACACCTTCACATCAAAGGAACCTACCGTCATTGGCGGGTTGTTCCAAGGAAAAAAAAAACAAAAACACACTCCAATATTATTTGTACGAAATGCAATGTTGCCTGGTGCAAATCACGTTCTGCGCCTTTTCATAATAAGTAGTTAAGCTTATAAGACATTTTTATTTTTTGTAAAGTATAATAATAATACATTTTGTTGTTTAGAGTATCCTAACAGTTTTTATTATCCCCAAATACATCATTGTTTGTTGTCCTAAAGCTTCTTTGGTAGCTACTTTTGTCCAAATTTAATAATTTTGAATTTTTTGTATATTTTTTCCATGTCTATAGACCACCATTAAAACATATGCACACATCAAATATAAAAAACTTTTCAGAAAAAGTTTTGCCACTTAAAGGGTTAAAATAATACAAAATGGTTATAGAAACAAACTTATGTCTCATAGTCTGAGCAAATTTCTACATCGCTATATTCTTGTAACAGTTTGCCATCTTTTGTTTCTTTCCAAGTTGACTGACCTGTGTTACTTTCTTTTTGGTGTCCTGATGTGCCATATTTTGATAAAAATCATGATGAATGGGTGGAACAAAATGCAAAAGTTGTGGAAGATTTCCCCACTTTAGGAATTTTCAGGGCACCATTATAAGGCGGTTTTTTTAGATTTTTTATTGACATTGGTCTAACTGCTTTAAGGCATGAAAAGTTTTCAGAACTAATCTGTACTCAAACCATCTATTTCACACCACTTGATTGGATTTTTTTTTGATAGGAAATCATTTTGAATCATATTGTAAACTCTAAACTTTTTTGAAGTATTTTTGATCTACTCCATCCAATTTTCGGGAACAAAAATGTTTAGACTTCTTTTTTACCTTTTTGATGCAAGCAAATGAACGGTCACATTCCATGTAGGAATGTCCGGGTTCAAAAAATTTGTGATGTGTAATTTCCAAAGATGACATTGTCTGGACAATAAACATTAATAACTTGGCAATATTTTTATTTTTGGTTTGACCTCTACATTTTAATAATGATCAATTATAAAGAGCATGTTTTAATTTATCCCAAATTAGAAGTCTTCCATTATTTCTTGAGTGCCGAAGAATATTTTTGAAAATTCAAATTAGACTTATTAAGTAATAAGATTCATTATGAAAACATTTCAAAATCATTTCTTTTGCACTGGGCTTTATTTAATTTAGGTATTTGTCATTCTAATACTGGAGAAAAACTTGTAACTTTATTTTTTAGAACCAGGCTTTCTTTGCATTAAAAATATATAACAAGGAAGAGGTTAAAAAAATTAAATCTACTGAGTTTGTTAGAAGTCGCAAAAGTGTTGCTAAGCGTGCACTTGTAAAGAATATTAAATAAGTAGCTTGTATTTTTGAAATAAAAAATAACGACTTGATTTTGTATTTTAATAATTATTTGTACAACTCGTTTTGAAAGTCTGAAAAAAGAAACTTTATATTGAACCAGCATGGGTAAGGATTTCTTTGCCTGACAGTTTTGAGTTTATGTGTGAATAATATGTATATAAACAATGCTAAGTATTACGGTACTATCTGACACAAAATCTTTTCTTCAATTCAAATTTCCCGTCCTTTTCTGTTTTAAAAATGGCGTCAATTGCGGTATTCTGTCTATATAACTCTAAAATTTCGCTTGGTTCTTTGTGCTACCAAATAATTTTTAGGTTTAAATATTCTTTTGTGTACTTAACTCATTTTTTCCATAATTGTCACTTAGACCCATTTGGTTCTTACCTCTTCAATTATAGCAATGACCTCAGATAAGATTGGTAGTAATAATCACCTGCTGTATACATGTTTTTAATAAGAAGTGCACTCAAATTACTCCACCACATGGTTAATCCTCACCAAAATTAAAGGGGTCTAGATATTGGGTCTTATTCACAGCACTCTAGGGGACGCCCAGGCTGCTAGACTGCAACAAATTAATATTCTAATCAATTTATTGTAGTATTTCAGTCAAAATTATGTTACCACTTTAAAGTAAGTAAGACTGCACAGTACTAGTAAGTAACAGACAGGGTGATTCGTGAGGAATCCCCGTATTTCAGGAAATGATAGATCTAATCATTTTAACATAAAACTTTCATATAAACGCAAGTCCAATAGTGCTTTGTTTCCGATATACAGGGTGTCCAAAGTCCAAAAAAAGTTGATTTTTGAAATATATCCAAAACGAAGTACGTAGTACGTATTTGGGAAACAACATCAAAACGTGAAAATCTGTGTTTCGGGAAGAATACACGTAACTTCAGGAAATGATAGATCTAACCATTTTAACACAAAATTTGATATAAACGTTGCGGCGCATCAGTTGAAATTTGTCGAACTTTTTGCGACAAAAAGAAAAAGAACGCAAGCACTTAGAAACAATAAAGTATATTAGAGTAGTTTCTTTGATTTTAAGTTCATACTTAACCTAAACCACAGAAAACCTAAACCACACAATTTATTTTGTAGTTTAATTGACTCGACACTACTAAAATGAATAATGAAAACGAATAATTTTAAGTTATCTTTACCTTCGTTATAAAAATAGAAATAAAAAACGTAAACACAGATTTTGGGTAAGACCCATTTTCTCTCGAAGGCAGATGTATGGAGATGGCCATCACCTGATAAAAGAAATTGCTTTGGATAAATTGAATATTTCTGTCAATATTTTCCCACCCAATTTAACAACCTTTTAAATACCTTTAGCCCAGCACTTGAGAAAATGTTTTTTGTGTGGGAACCAATACTTGTACAAACTCAACTAGCGATAACAATAAGGTGAGTATGGCTGTTGACGTAATTAACTAACCACTTATTCAATAGATATTTAGCAACAGATGACATCATGGCATCACTTTCATATGCCTACAGATGTGGAAGATCAACTGTATCTAACATTATTAAGGAGTGTTTAGAAACCATTTGGGAGAAAGCGTGTGGCACTGTTTTCCCAGAATCATCCAAGGAAATGTGCAAAAACATTGCAAAAGGTTTTTATGAACGTTGGAACGTTCCAAATTGCAGTAGAGCTATAGATGGAAATCATGTTGTTATAGAGACTATATAATATCAGTATATTTTACTAGGCTCCACCACATACTGGCTCAACTTTTCATAACTATAAAAATCGACAAAGCTTAATTTTGTTAGCGATATGTGATTCATAGTATAATTTTATCACTGTAGATATTGGTTCAGCTGGCCGGGCTAGTGATTAAGGCGTTTTTAAAACTTCAGTGATGGGAGAGAGACTTGAAGAAGAAACATTATGTGTTCCAGAGCCAGAGAGTGCTCCTTATGAAGGTCCTGTGCTACCATATGTAATTGTGGGAGATGAAGCGTTTCAATTGACAACATATATGATGAGACCATTTCCTCATAGAGGGATATTAAATTTAGAAAAGAAAATTTGTAATGATCGTTTAAGTAGGGCTCGAAAAGTAATTGAAAATCCATTTGGCATTTTAGTTGCAAAATGGAGAATTTTAAAATGGCCTATTAACACAACCTAACCAATGCAGACAATATAGTGAAAGCAGCAGCTTGTTTGCATAATTACCTAAAAAGAATGGAGGAACCTTTACCCCGTAATAAAAGAACATATCACACAATTAATCTAACAGACTCGTAAGATAAAAATGATGGATGGTGGAGAATTGATTATCCCATGAATACTATGTATTCAATTGGAAACACATGAGGCAATGCACATAGATTGTTAGCAAGCGACATTAGGCTACAATTTGTTAACTATTTTATAAACGAAGCTGCAGTTGACTGGCAATGGTAAATGGCACAGAATGGTAGATTTTGAATAATTTATTATGTAATGTTATGTGTCAAATGTATATTTAATAATACTTTTATATCTCTTCTAGTGCTTCCTGTAGTAATTTCATGTAATGTAACTGCAGTGAAAATCCCTTTGATTGATCTAATTTGCGTAAATTTACTGCTAAATATTTACAAAAATATTCTGTTATCTTCATTGTTGGTCCCATCCATATTTTGATTTAACTTTTTTAGTAAGGCTGTTTCTATATCATCACAGTTGTTTCTTTTTCCTAAATATTAATATGATAAAATGTAAAAGTTACAGAAAAGTCACCAATAACATACGTTTATGAGAGTTTTTGTCATTTATATTTTTGTTTTCTTTCCTTTCTTCGTAATTAGGCATTTTCAAGTACATCACACTGACGTCACAAGCTCCGTCTCTAACAGCTGATCTTGGACAACTTGTGTTAGTATTTCATAGGAATCTATGTGTTTTGCTGTGATTTTTTAGTGTTTTCTCCAGAAAAAATTCTGATAATTGACTTATTGTAGTATTAGTATATAGAGTAAAGATATTTCATATTATTATAAGTTTTTGTTATGAACGAATAAGTTCAAAGGTAAATATGTAATTAAAAATTATTATTAATTGTATTAAATACATAAATAAAAAGTACAGGTCGTAGGTTCAAATCCTACTTGAGGTAAACTTTTTATTTATGTATTTAATAAAATTAATAATAATTTTTAATTACATATTTGATAGTTAATTAGTTAACATTATTAGTGTATATTATGCTTGGGTTAGATATTATTAACACGTATTCGTGCCTTTGCGACATTGCTATAGAAACTTGTAAGTATTTTGTTACTTGCTTTAATAAAGTAAAACCCATGTGAAGTTGATAAATAATGTACGCTATGTTTTCTTTTCAGTCAGAAAAATTGCTTTAAGTGATTATAACTAAACCTGAGTTTTATTAACACTATCAGAATATGATCGAACTTATTTGTAATAACTGCTTGTGGTTCTATTCAGATATAAGGTTCAATTAAAAGAGCATTACCTTGAATGTAATTCTTTAATTTGACGAGTTTGTTGATAACCTACCTAAAAATCGCACGAACTTTTCAATAATATGTAGGGTAATTGTTCACTTTATTCACGTATTTCTGGTGAATTGTATCAATATAATCCTCATCTACAAGAATTAGCACAGAAACATTTTCATCGACTACAATTTTCGATAAAATTGTCAGAAAAGCATCACATCCCATAGGAACGTGTGCTACAGTTGTCCAACATCAGGCAAGGTCACACGTTGTGACGTCGGTTTGAAAATGCCTAATTCGACTCTGAGCCACTGGAAGACGGTGGTGGTGTAGAAGTTATAAAAGTACAGAAAGTTCTAAAATTTCAACATCAAAATATAATATTGAAAGGATTACTCACTTTCTTTTGTTTGTGCTCCTGAACCACTAGCCACATATGTTGTTTGAATTTTTCTACGTTTATGATAACGATCGCGAATTGATCGCCACCGCTTTTTCAAATCTTCCAATGACATGTACTCTAAAACAGTGATCAGGTTACTTTGCATTTAATATTCCAAATATGTTTACCTACTACCACCCAATATAGTTCCAATTTCTCCCCACAAATCTTGGGTTCTTCCTCGTGACCTCAAATGGATTGGTAATCTGCAGTCATATAAAGCAGGTCTCTTTCCCACTTCGTTAATTCACACTTCATCTGTATCTAAGTCAATATTTTCGCATGAAGCTTGACCATGTTCGACTTCACTTTCTGGGATGTATGTATTGGTGTAATCTTCAGTTTCTACCTGTGGCAGTTTTTCACAAACATGTCTTGCACTGGTGTGATAAAGCTTATTGCACATTTCACATAAATACATAGTCATAGGCATTCCTTAAAGATATATATGACTTGTTAATTTTATAATGACGAAATAATGAACAATATACCTGATTTTTTACTTCCATTGCTACACAGAATCAGTACTAATCGACCTAAAATCGTAAAACGCACTTTAAACATAAAAAGCAATCAAAACGTTAAGATTAAAATTGCAATCTAAATTTTACGTGGGTCGTGAAAAAAACGCACGTTGCTTTCTGTATGTGAACCTTAGATTAGGTAAAAAAAGAGGATACCGCACATGTATACTAGGCAATACTTCTGTTTTGTTACCACAATTGGTTCAACCGCCATTGATTATGTGGTAAACAAACTGGTTAACATGGTTAAGTTTTTAATGTTTTTTTTAACCGAAAAGTTTTGTGAATGAAGTGTATTGTGAATTCTTAATAATGGTGAACTATTGTGCTTTTGGCTGTAAAAGTTACAGCGATAAAAAACAGCCAGAAATATCTTTTCATAGGTAATTATTAAAAATACATAGTCACACTGTCAGTAAACAACTGGAATTTATTATTGCTTGAAAGTAATTTGAACTGTGTCCCATTGTGATATGTTGTACATACTAAACATAAGCAAGTATAAAACTTAATTTCATTTGTTATTATGTTAATTTATTTTGTAGCATTATCTACGCCAATATTGCAGTGGCATTGCATACATGTCTGTGGAATTGTGTTCGAAGTGCTACTTTCAAAGTAAAAGTAAAATCAGATAATTGACATTATATAAAATTGCATAATCAAAATACATTTAAAATGAGATGGAATGACATTCATCAGTACCTATGTAAACAATGAAGATAGTTTAATAGGACCTTTATTTTTACTAGTCATATCCTGATATGCCACTGTGCTACACAATTATGTGCCAAGCGGTAACAGGCAGAATTGTCCTCTCTCTTTCCTTGTGTAAGATGTGAACATCTTCACCTTGTTGTGCCTGCGACGGCGCAAACGCAGAACATTCAGATCAATGGGTTGTAATTCTACCTAAGCTCTAAATTAGCTCCCATACGGGACTTGTCGGATGAATGGGTTGCAATTCTACCTAAGCTCTATAATGTGCACGAAAATGTAACAGTAGATGAGCAACTGGTACCTTTTAGAGGCCGTTGTCCTTTTAGACAGTACATCGCGATAAACCTGCAAAATACGGAGTCAAGATTTGGACTTTATGCGATTATGTAACTGCTTATGCATATAACATGCAAGTTTACCTCGGGAAGAAAGAAGGTGAACCTCCAGAGAGAGGCCAAGGTAAAAGAGTTGTGCTAGATCTTACTTATGCTCTAAAAGGTCACAACGTAACGTGTGATAATTTTTTTACCTCTTACGATCTGGGGCAGATGCTTGGCACTATTCGCAAAAATAAGCCTGAATTGCAGGCCGCAACAGGAAAGAAGTTCTTTCTTCAAAATTTTACTTTACCAAGGACACGTCGATAGTTTCCTATATTCCGCAACGGAATAAAAATGTTACGCTCATGAGCACCATGCGCCACGATAACGGAGTGTGTAACAAAGATCATAAAAAGCCGTTTATGATTTTAGATTACAACAAAACTAAAGGTGCTGTAGACACATTAGACAAGTTAATAATAACATACACATGCAGACGGCAAACTAAAAGATGGCCAATGACTATCTTTTACAATATCATGGACGTTTCAGTAGGAGGGTTAATAACAAAATTCAAATTACTCCATTGGCGTAGAAATTAGGGATTAAAAGGTTGCACTACCCCTTGCGTTCTACGCCACTGTACATAATAAAAACGTATTAATAAGCTAAATCCGATGTACTTTATATCCCTATTCATTATACCAAGAATAAGAAAAATACCTTTTTTCGTTTTGAAAGATATTTCAAAAATCAACCTTTTTTTTTTGTAACTGGCACCCTATATCTCAAAACCGAAGCACTATTGGATGAAATTGATTAGATCTATTATTTCATGAAATACAGGGAGTTTTTCATGAATCACCCTGTATATTAAGATTGTGTTGCATTACTTTTCAAACAATTTATGGGTATATATGTATTCGTACATGGAAGAGTGTTATTCATTATTAAGATCTTTTAGAGAATGACAGTAATATACGGTTATTTAACAGAACAACAAAATCGTTAAAACTTCTATGAGTCGTGGTAAAGAAATAAAATTTGAAGATTTTGATTTTAACCACATTGCCTGCACACTCTGAATTAACAACTTGCCAATTACTGTAATTTTGTTATTCAGATTCAGTTATTGTGAATATTAAAGTGATCGATGTTAAAATCAAAATCTTAAATACTATTCCTTTACCACATCTCATGGAAGTTTTGACGATTTTGTTATTCTGTTAACCATACATTACTGTCCTTTTCTAATGATTTAATAATTAATAACGCTCTCTCCCTCTAAAGAATGGACTCAGTTTTAATGAGTATGTTGATATGTACAAAATCCTAATGTAAAACTTTTGGAATGTATAAATAATTTCTGAACTTAATTTTATATCTCTGTGGCACCTACAATTGAAGGTCTTAAACCTACCCATCGTTTAATACCGAGTAAAATGACAAAAACTTAGCTTTGACAATTTACATGTGTCATCAACCTCAGATGCGTTTTTCTCTGAAAGGGTTACTTCTACCGACTTCAATAAAGTATACCTTTCTTAACTGGAAAAGATAGGGAAAAAGATTTACCAAGCCCAAAATGACATACACCATGGCACAAAAAAGTTACAGTGATTTTAAGGTCTCCTAATCGTCTCTTGTATACCAAATTTTGTAAAATTCGCTTGAATTAGTTGAAAGATATTAAAGAGACTGATTTATTTGTTCAACTTTGATACCTTGTAGCTCGGTTATTATCAACTTTTGGACTAAGGTAAGTTTAGTTAAATTAACTTATTTTGAGGTATACTAAAGAGCATTGGAAAGACCTTTCCAGGACACTTTGTATTTCAACAAAATAATTTTGGTTTCTCGGCAAATAAACCCAAAAATAAGAATGGAAAAGTCTGTTCTGCCCTTCGGAAAAGTCTGTTCCGCCCTTCTTACGCATATTGAAAACCCAGTCTTGTAATAGATTTCCTAAATCTTCGTCAGACGTCTGTTCTGACAGTACATAATTTCATGCCTGATAAATTCTTCAAACTGCCTCCATATATAAGACTCGGATTAAACTGTATTAACAGGTTTACTATTACTGACAACCTCATTAATATTCCCCAAAGAATGATCGCTAAATTGGTTCATTTTAAAGAGCTCACCATTACGTAATTTGAGAACCTGTGTTTCTCGTTATTTTAAGTGTCTTTAGTAACATTGTATAGTAACACAAATTCTATTGGCTGCTAGCACAGAATCAATAACTTCCGTGATTTCTACTTATTAATCAGATACTGGGTGCATGATTTCCTATTGAATTTCTGTTTATTAATATCGTTGGAGCATAGGGAGATTATACATTATGAGTGATATAGTATTAGGAAATCAAATGAATTAGTATTTTGTATCGTCTTGTGATATCATTGGAAAAATATTGAGTAAAAATACAGTGATATAAATAATGGCCCATTTAAAATAATTTTACAATATTGATTTAACATAGTTCCACAACAGTTCATAAAGGAAAAACTGAAGATGTAACATTTTGAAATAAATACACGTGTATTTCATTATTTGATTGTAAGTGCTATATTGTTGTAGCCACAGTTTTTTATCGGTTGTTACCGGACATACGACTAACAAGGGAAGTTGAAGGAGAAGCGGCTGAAAGGCTACAAAAATGTTTTTCACCTGGAGTAATTGCATTGCGCCATGTAAAAGATGGACGTACAGTTGCAACAGTAAATAATTCGAGATATGATTCAAATAGTCGTAATGTATTTAGACACGAAGATTTAAAGGATGCTGTTATTATGACAAAAATTCAAGATCACTTTATTTGTAAGTATATGCTTTTGATTTATGTACATATTTAACTTGGACATCTTCGTAGTTACTGTTGAATCGGTTGGAGCTATCACACCTGATGTTATATTCCTAGAAGCAGTCAAAATTTTAAGAGATAAATGTACATCTCTGCTGGATGAGTTAGAACAGTCTTAAAAATGTATCAAGTAATTGTATAAAAAATTGTATAAAAAAAATAAAATAATAAAATAAAATGTATAAATTTATCTGCAGTTCTGCGCCCAGAAAAATTTAGTCTAAACGTGTTAAATAACCCATAAAGTAAGGATGTTAGGATTATTCCATGGTCCATCAAGCCATACTATGCTATAGATCACATTTAAACCGTGTATAAACCTAGGTGGTTAATTGGGAAATTCGTAATAATAGTTGCGCAACACTTTTTTTGGAAAATTAATTTCTAGCTTTTAGCAGTACAAATGGCATTTTCTCTCTGAATTACCCTTCTTTAGATAACAAACGAAATACTCCCACATACACATGCACAGAAAACTTGTTTGTGGTGTTTTTTACTTTCCAACAGAAACTAGAGTAATTACGTTGTATGGTTGGTAGCAGAATCGAAACGCTGCTGATATAACGGACGCGACAAGGCAATATTTTGATATAATTTCTTCGGAATCACCCATTTACAATTTATAATAATTACAAATTTCACAAAAATAATTTTAAAGAAAATGGCGACTCAACGTTTGAATTTTTGTTGACATGTAACCTTAACAACAATGCAGGCTATGCTACTAATCCATTTTGAATAAAAAAACTAAACAATGTTAAATTATTTGTTTTTAATATTATTAATTTATTCGTTACAAAAAACTTTGTACCAAACTGGTTCGGAATATATTATTTTCTCAGATTCGCAATAAATGCAGCACTCCCTGCGGTCGTACTGCAAATAAAGTGTTCATGCGGGAATATTAACTTTCTGAACTAGTTAGGTAAATAACTATTGTTTATTATTGCATATCAAAAAGATGACATTAATAATGTTATATGTATTAAAATGCAAGGTGGCAACGTTTAAATTATGCTTGTAATATAAAAGTCATACATTTCTAAGTAAAACTATTGACTTTAGAAAGAAAAGTCATATAACGATTTTTGTAGCAAATTTTATAAGATTTATTTTTGATAATAGCTATTTTTGCGAAAAACCTAATAGTTTAGGAGATATATCCGAAAAACCGATTTTTCACCACTTTCAACCCCTAAAAAAAAAGGCTGCATAGGGTTTAGCGCTCAGAACTTTTTAGGGGTTATTTACAACATCAAAACAAAAGTTTCTATGTAAAGTCCGGTCTTCTTCTCGCAGCTTTAAAGTTGGGCCATTATTTCGTCTAATTTAACTCGACTACTTTGATAGTTTGCAAAGGGGAGGTTTAACTTTACCGAGTGAATTTATTATAACCAAATTTTTCTATATGAAGGCTTCGTTTCAGTGTATTTTGAACGATTCACATTTCAACTTGTTTGTTAAAACGTGTATTGATAAGAAAGTTTATTTTACAATATTTGAATACCTAAAATAATGTATGTTGGCAACATTTAAAATTATAAATGATAGTCAGGCAGCTGCCTAGTAACGCATTAGGGGATTTAACATATAAAGTTGGTATCACAAATATAACCAGATATCTTGTTAACTATTAGCAACTTCCACCGTAAGATTGCCTTGCAAATTAAGTGTTAAATATTTAATTATATCACAATATGGTGCTACTAGCTTAGTTAGCTTTTAAATTATACCAGAAGACGGCGTCGCAAGCTATATACTAACTTCTAGTTATAACACAAGAGAGCGCTACTAGTCTCTAAATTGTTTTATTAAGGGTAAAGAGGTAGCATATTTCGGGATATATTGGCCCAATAATGGGAAAAAATGTTATTAATGAATGTGGAAAGAGAAATTTCTTGCTTTAGCGATGTGAATACGCATTTTTCTACAAAATACCCATATAAAAACTATTGAGAAAGTACTACGTTGATAATTTTACTCAAAGTTTGAATCTTTTTTGTTTACCAATTTTTACTATAGGACGTAAAATAAGGGTTGGAGAGGAGTGGAATATCGACTGATGAAAGGGGATATAATTTTTGTTTGGCTCAACTGCAAATCATAAACTCGAGCTCATTTAAAAAACGAATATTTGTTGATTACGACAAAATAATACCCGCACCAGTAACAAATACCGTAGTCATCAAAAGGCGGCATTTGTAAGATTGCCGGAAAGTATAGTACATAAAATTTGCAAAAAATAAATGCGCAAACCTCATTTCGATATCTTGATTCGTTTTGGAGTTATTTCCAAAAGAATAACTAATGTCATGTTAACGGTAAGAAACACCTATTTTCCTGGTATAGCATCCCATAATAAAGAAATTAAACATGTTTTGAAAGTGTGTGGTTTCACATTTAGTACTCTTTCAACTAATTAAAATGTTTTTACAATTATTGCTTTCAATTTACTTTCCTGTCGTATTAGAAAATTATCTATAGTAGCCAGGAAACAAAATCGGCAGGTTTTCATGGAAACAAAAAACGTGAAATGTCATTTGAATCAAGTGTTTCATTATCAAAAAATTATCTTCGTTTTTGTGCAATTTACTTTACCATTAAAATCAACTTTTGTCCTGCATCCCTCTAACATGGCTTACTCTAATGTGCATGTTTTCAATGTTTTGAAAATTCTTTTCTTGCGGAGCGTGAGTATGCTTTCAGATCTCCTGTACGAAGAGACCATGGAAAAAATGTTTTTCGACGGTGGGCAATACGTTTAATGTAGACCGGTAGCGTGGATCACATTCCAACTACAAATCAGAAGGCTGCCAGTAGGGTATAAAGGCAATATTATAAACATTTTTGCCTACGTACAAACTGATCCGCACTTGAGAGTCAGACAAATGTCTATAGATTTAGGTATAATTTGCACTACAGTGTTCCAAATTTTTATGAGATTCTAACCTAAATCCTTATCATCTGGTTCTATACTGGGCTATTTCAGATTCACAGGAGGTTGGGTTATTGTTATTGGCTGAGAGGTATGTGTAACGAAAAGCACTCAGTGCCTCTCCATGTTTTTATAGACTGATGAAGCTACTTTTGCTAGTATTAGTAGAATTAACTTGAACAATATGCACTACCGGTCGTAAACGAATCCTCATTGGATGTGAGAAGTTGATTAGCAAAATAGGTGGAATGTTAAAGTATTTGTTGTTTTTATTGTTGGTTTCGCCCGTTGGCTTTCAAACCCGCTTAAAAATGTTATGTCACGAAAACTTAGAGCGAGTCCGAATCCTGGATAACTTATGAAAGAAGGTAGTAAAACAGCAAATAAAAATTAATAATAACTGTCAAATAATAAAATTAGTAATAAAGGAACAAAAGTGAAACGCTACACACAACATATTTAATTTATTTTTCAAGGCATACTTGACCAGGGGACTTTATTACTTCTTCGAGTTAATATGGTACTAGTAATTATTTAGCAATAACTCCGAAGCTAATTAAGATATAGATAGGCGGTTTTCATATTTTTTCTTTCAAATTTAATCTATTTTACAATTACGATCAAATAATTAAGTATGTCGTTCTATTTAAAACATCAGGGAAAAAATAAAAATAATGATAATTTTTCAAAGGCGGCTCTGGTGATTGCGGTGTTTGTTAATCTGGTTTAATCAGTATTAATTTTTTTAATCAACAAAGTACTTTTATAGTAGTATTTTCTAGAAAAATGCATTTTCTACATGGCTAAAGCAATTTAGTTAGCAATTAGTTAAAAACCTGAGAATTATTTCCTGTAATTTCCTTTGGTCACTGTCATTTCTGTCCTAAGGTATTGGGCCAGTATTTCCAGAGATATGCTATCTCGTTACCCTTAGTGGAACACCCTGTAAAGTAAGATGACGTTGAAAAGTATATATTAACTTCTAATTATACCACAACATAGAGCCACATTTACTTCTAACCCCAAAAGAAAATTAGCGAATTGACTCATTAAGGGGAGCGAGACTAAGATGTCGAATTCTGCAAAATACAGCTTATCTTTTGTAAGTATTTTATTTACAAATAAAGCTAAAGCTCTGTAAGCAACGGTTTAATTGCTATGGAAACAAAAACAACTGATTTTAGCAACGAAAACCTTTATTCGTTTTAATGCTTACGGAACACATGTTTAACTGGATTTTCAAAAAATTCTGTAGGCAACCTGAACAGATTGTTTAACCTAATACCGTGTTAGTTAGTTGTTGGTTATATGCATTTTTACGACTACCAGTTATCTAACAGAACCATGGCAAACGAATTTGTAAAGACATCAAATTCTAAAGATAGTTGTAAAATTTTACATTCAAAAATCTACAACAATCTGGTCTAAAAAAAATTTTGGAATGACAGCATCTATCAAGGTATTGATGAAACGACAGCAAAATTTAAAGGCATCGTTGAAACAATGCTTGCCCTTGCAGACGTAACCGAAACTGTCATATCCGATCTTGGAGAACTGCTCAATTGTATAGGTAAATGCTAGAATTCTGAGATAAAGAGGTTACAGGACGCCCATCTTCATCTAGGAAAATTTTCGATATAGGTGACCATCTACTTCTCATAGGACAAACTCGTAGGAGAAGTTACCTTTGCTCTCAGCAAAATAATGCATAATGAGGAGGATTTCACTATGTAAATCACGTTTTCATCTTTATCATACATAAATCTTTTTCTTACGAATTAAATATAAAGATGGAAATATGTTGTTACCTTTCTATGACTTATGGGACAAATAGATCCCAATGAAACGACTAGAGGGGAGCATAAACACAAATCACGGTCAAATACTTATTGGGCGTGGGGGGGATGGGGGGCTGAAAAAATATTTTTTTTAATAATTCACATTTTATATAACAGTATTTATCACATCTCTATGTTCTTTGAAGTGTGCGTACCTGCTTCCAAAAAATTAAAGCAAGTCACGGTCAAATACTTTAGTGGGGGGGGGGCGGTGTAGAAAATATTTTTTTTTAATAATTCACATTTTTGAAGTATGATTACCTACTTCCACAAAAATGACTAAATCAATAGAAAAGGGGTTAAATTATAGAATATGTTGTAATGCGTCACATCTTTTTTTAGATATTGAGGGTGATGTGTGTTACTTTCACCTCAATGTGCCACGAACAGTAGCGGTTCGTGACTTGGACTACGGCATGCATTTATTATGACTGCACTCAGGAGTAAATGAAAGCTCCCCACCAGTAAGGGTAGTTAATCCAAAATTTTCAAAAATTAGATACAAATTTGTGAGTTTTTATTTTCAGCAAGTGACTTTAGTGTAATTGTTTTTAAGTAACACAAACAGAGTAAACGTATTTTTTCCATGTTAGAAATATTCGTTATGACATTTTTTAGAATAGTAACTAAGTACTCTTTTAAGCTATCTGAATGTCCTTTAAAACTTTATACAACTCATATACAAAAGACAAAATAATTGAAAACTTTACTCAGAATTGGATTTACATAGAGTAAAACACAAGCTTCAAATAGTGTCAGATCATAGAAGTTTTTTAAATTCTTGTTTTGATAAAAATCGCAATTTCCATTAAATATTATTTTAATAAGACCTATTTATAATAAATAATATGGATACTGACAGTGGTAACGATGTTGATAATACTCCGCCAGAGATATTGGAAAAATCTGCAAAAGTAACGTTAGATGTGTTGCCGGAAATTTCGAGAAAAAAGTATGAATTGGCATACGAAAAATTTATGAAATGAGAAGAAATACAAAAATAAAATCTTTTTCAGAAAGTGTACTTTTGGTATACTTTAAAGAACTGTCGAAAATTTTAAAGGAGGCTACACTTTGGTGACAATATTGAATGTTGCGAAGTACTATCAGTATAAAAAAATAATATTAATATACCCACGTATCAAAAATTACGTCCCCAAAAAATCAAACATATTCACAGCCGACCAAGGAATATCTACTAATAAAGGTAAATTTATTTAGAAGGAACTATTTTTAGAATATCTTTCGCTTTTTTCCTCGAATTAACGTAGCTTTTTGTAATTAGTGGGTTTTTAAGTAGATAAAAAGAATTAGATAATTATTAAAAATTCTATTTCAAATTCTGCTAGATATATGTACTTTTAAACAAAACTTTTAAAGTAAGGCTCAGTGATCCAGTGGATCGTGTATCCGCTTGGCACAAGGCGACCCGGGTTCAATTCACGGGCTGGACAGTTATTTTATTTTAATAAAATTTTAATTTTACATCCTGATATTTTTATTTGAAGGTTGCAGTGGCTATTGGCGTAGCAGGGGCATCTCGTAGTGAAGAGTTGTGGAAATTAAAAATCGATCATTTAGAGGATTTAAATTCGGCTTTACTGGTGAAATTAGATAACACCAAAACAAAAAAGCCAAGAACATTCACTGTAACAGGAGAATTGTATAATATATATAAAAAATATGCTGCTTTTCGACCGATTGATTTGCCATAAAAACGTTTCTTTTTAAATTACCAGCACGGAAAATGTACTAGACAGGTAGTCGGCATTAACAAATTGGGTAGTATGGCTAAGAAAATTGCAATTTTTTTAAAATTGGAAAATCCCCATCTATATACAGGTCACTGCTTCAGACGTTCTTCGGCAACAATTTTAGTAAATGCAGGAGAGGACATATTAACCTTAAAGCGCCATGGAGGATGGCAATCCAGTAGCGTGGCAGAAGGATACATCGGGGAATCTTTTAAAAATAAAATTAACGTTGCTAATAAAATCGTCAACTCTATTGAAAAACGACTCAAACTCTTTACTGACATGGAGACAAAAAATGCACCGTATATGAATGATCAACCCTTAACTTCTACAATTAATATAACAGAAAATTTACTAAAAAGAAATGACGTTCCGGGTTTGACCATACAAAATTGTACGAATTTTACTATTAACTATAATTTTAAATAAATTATTTAACTGTTAAGAGGTAGGATATTTTAATGTTGTTTTAGTTTTGCTAACCATAAAAATAAATATTAAGTTACATTATTTGTATTCTTTAAATTTGTGCAGTTGTATTGTAGGAAAAGTATAGTGTGTAATATGTGGGGAAAGTACTTTCCACATTCGTGAGAAAAATTGAACTTTCCCTACTTGTTGCACAATATACTACTATGTGGCTTACCTTTAACATACAAAGTGTATGAAAGTAATGAAATAAACAAATTAACATACTTGAAAAGAAGTTTTATTCTATAATTTTAAAATATTACAGTATATAAAAATATTCAACATTTATCTATAATAAAAATTTTTAAGTTTAAAATAATAGTGGTCGAGTCTAACTAAAATATATCAAGCATATTCTAATCTAATGCAATAGTGAACACTAATTAAAATCATATTAAAAATTAAAATTGCTTAAAATTATGAAGCTACAAGTTTTCGTAATAAAATTATACTCGCTTGTTGTTTTTCTTTGGCTGAATATTTTTCGTATGGATAGCGGCATTGGTAAGTTGGATCTTGAACTTTATGAATTTGTTGTAACATGACCTGCATGACATCCTCTAACTCTTTATGAGAATAATATCCAATGATGTTTGTTAATGTATGCCATATTTGTGAAATAGGGTGCAAAATATTTAAAGCTAAGCAAACAGCTCCAGCAGCTTGCACGGATGGTACAATAGTTGAAGAAGCTTTATTTAATATGTAACAATGTAGGATATATTGAATTGAATTGTACAATACCTAAAAACTTGAAATTTTACTAAAGTTGATATACTATAGCTGAAACATACTTCACTGGAATTATTCAATTTCATAATGTAAAAATTTACGTAGAAAATTATATCCGGTACACTTAAATCAAAACCAAAAAACCTCAATAGCTTTCTTTCTAATTTTAAAATTTGTTCAATGGTATATGCGCTATTACACAATTTTGCTATTTTCTTTACCTACAATCAGTGAATCTAAAGTTAAAGCATACCGATTTATGTACTGTAGTAAAATTACTGTGGGAAAGTTGGCATTAGTTTCAAGTTTCGTTACTATCCACATAATTACAAAACTAATTAGTTGATACATATTTAAGGGCACATCTGTACATCCTAAAAAAGTGTCAAATAATCGAACTGTAGTAAAAAGTACAGATTCTGGTTGATCTAAATATTCCTGAAATTACAATTTCCTGTAAAAGATTTACAACGTATACTTTGGGTAAACATACTTGTGCATTCATTAACCAATTAATAACATCTGCTCTGGCATGTGCGTTGTAACATTTCACAGCATCTTTATTTAAAATATATTTCCATTCATTTATTAGTTGGTAGTGGATAATATCCTGCAAACACTTCTATTAGACATACAAATTTTTAAATTGAAATTAGAGCAGTTCTATAACATACAAACTTACTTCCAAGTATTCTGTATTGTAAACATCTAAAGAAAACTCATCCGTATTCTCTATAAAACGGCATAAATACGTATACACATACTACAAGTCACATTTATTATACCTTTAACTTTTGGTTGACTTCTATATGAAATGCTATGTTTTTTAAGTTTTTTAATATCTTTAGGAATTCCTTGAAAAACAACGATATTAGCAGGTAAGTAAAAATTAGATTTAATAGGAGACGAACATTTTCTTCCACACAAAACATTTTCAAAATTTGATGTACTATAAAAATGTTTATCAATAATTTTGTATTTACTTTCACATTTTTGTTTTGAAGATACTTGATCTATTTCATTCACCAGTTCATTACTACTCGTGGCTTCATCATTAAAAAAAACTGTTCTCTTTTCTCGAACTTCTTTCCGGACAACCCCGAGTTTTTTTTGTTCTTTTATAATATTTACGTTTACGTCTTCTAATGGTGGACGTTTTTTTGATGGAGTCGCATGTATATAAGATGTAAGATTTGGTCGTTTTGGTGAAACTAATAATGAAGTATCCGAATAAATTCGTTGTCTTTGAGATGATTTTCTAGTACATTTCCAATTCACCGGTTTTTTAAGTATGCTACTAGTAGTTTCTATTTTAAGAATTTTCTTGTAGGGCTCCATATTATGAATATTCAAATACTTCTTATTAAAATTTAAAATAAAATGATTTTAGCTGTTTGTGAAATGGCAACTGCATGGAACAGATAACATTCTTTTAAATTCTAGTTTTATTATTACCTTGGTATCAATTGATAACATATTTGTCAAAATGCTTACGCGCTAAATTTATAAAATGACGTTTTAATTCCTTTATATTCGTTTATTATTGCAATATTTTGCATATTTGCAAATTTAAAAATACATTGAATAACAGGGAATGAAGGCATAGTGTCATTACAATAACAAGATTCATCTTAATGACATGTAAAACGTCGGTTGACGTTAAAATTAATTATAATTTAATATCCTTGTTTACGCATTGCCGAACATTCATCCTATTTAATGTATAAACAATTAGTAAAAGAAGTGGATATATTACAAATACATATTGCCTTGAGAACTCATTTAACTTATATTTACACGACCAATAGGTACAGCTAGTACCTATTCACAAAATAAGCGGTAAAAACAACAGTAGGTAGACATGAAAGAATTTGTATGTGGCCAGCATACGTTAGTAAACAGTAGAATAATGCGAAGAGGAAAAACTTTGTCGTTTAGTACGTCCACTACGCTGTCAAGATGCGTTCTTCGTTATGAGGTATCGTTAATTATAGTTAGAACCGCTACTTTTAATTTATTCATATTTCCTTGTACCTATATGTGATGTACAGAGTATACTTTTGTTTCTTACTTAACGTACCTAGCGAACGCAGTTTTAATTTATAATTGGAAAAGTATTAAAACAGAAATATGTGATGTAGAACAACACACAAATGGAGGGGGCACGTTTTAAATGTAAAATACCTTTCGGCGTTGAGCTTATATTAATCACTCAACGCTTTCGGTCAGAATTTAACCAAATTTTGATATGTTCTAGAACTTGACCAATTGATCAAATGTCTTCATTGCCCGAAAGCTCAAAGCTTAACAGTTTTTGATATATAGGGTCTGCAATATCACTATTTGATCTACAGGGTGAGACCAAATATATGTATCTGAAAAGAATTATACGGTGGTATTGTTTTGATATTTTGGTGAATGTAAGTTAACACATATATATATATATATATATATATATATATATATATATATATTTAAATGGATATATATATATATATATATATATATATATATATATATATATATATATATCCATTTAAATTATTATTGCAAGTTAAGTCCCCTAGACGTCCGTTATCCAGAGTGTTTCATCTCTTTAATAGATTTAATTGAGTATTATTATACTTCCTAGTTAATTTTCTGATAACTTAATTGAAATGTGTATATTAAAATAAACTATTTGCTAACTGTATATACCTACATAATAGTCACGATGTGTTTATACTGATACTGGGTGTCCAAGTACAAAGCACCAAAGCGATATCTTAAACTTCATATAGGTACGGAAAAACCGTTAACATAAAAAATCCCTTGCAATTGGATGTCCTTGCGAAATACAAAGCTTTTGGAGATTGACAGATAGAAAGATTAGATGTGCTTCATTTATTATGCTCACTATTTTCTAATAAAATTATATATAGTATTTACTTATTCGTTTAAACCAAAACCGTAATGTGGTATTGCGCTTTTTCTTCTGTTTTTATTCGTACAACTAGATTTTTTTCTGATTTTGCACTTTTCCTTCCGTTTTTCATACTACAATTATTATTTTTTTCTATTCCCAAACTTGTAAAATAACAATATAGTAGGTGGCTATGAAACGTCAAAAATTAATCCACTAATTAAGTGATATTGTGGATGCTTAGTTGCAAATCTACTTTTTGAATTAAAATCGTTGAAGAGTTTATGTGAAAAATGAATCGAATTCCATGTTTTGCTTGTGGAAATGCTTTAGTTACTAGGGTTATGGTGAAAATAAGTGGTGAGGTAAATGCAAGAAAGCAGGAAATTGTGATTGCACGTCGCCGCGAAACAAATCTACCAGAGCGGGTCATAATAGAAGAAACTCGAATCTGCAATGTCTGCAATATTTCTATTGTAAGGGAAATTCAAGCAATAGACAATAACCCAAATTGTTTGCGATTAAATGTGCTACAAGGGTCAACTCACTTATGCTGCATTTGTAACGATGGGAATGATATACATAAAATATCCATGAAAGGTAGAATTAATATTTTTGTTGTTTTGTCCCAGAAAATACGTACTCAGAGGCGCGCCAGGAGCATGCGGCGCCTGTGTTAAAATTTTTGATGGCGCCCCATTAATTAAAAACATGTGTATCAAAAACTAATATTATAAATATTTTGCATGCCTAGGTGATAAGAGCCCCAACAACTACAGGTTCGGACACTTTATTTTTTAATTCTCTAGTAGCATTTTTAAGTAATACGACATGAATAAAAAAATAATGAACAATTAATTTGAAATACTATAATTTTTAGGCTTATGTTTAGGGACATTTAAATGACTGTTTTTGTTATATTCTTAACGCATTGAAATAAAAAACACACAAAGATTGAAATAGTCTGTGTAAACTTTTTATTTAAAATACAAAATTACAAACACAAGAAAACAGATAAACAACAATAATAAATGAAAAATATAATATTTATAATATAAACATAATACATATTATACGGTAAATTAAATACAAACAATGTAAATAAGTCATTAAATAAATTTTACTTTTCTAGCTTTTAGCAAAGAAAAAGTTTGGATAATATCATGAATATCAAGTTTATGCAGTATGTCAGATTCAATTGAAATTATTGCGAGATCTGATAATCTATTTTGCGCCATTGTGGAGCGTAAATAACTCTTTATGATTTTAATTTTGAAAAGACTGCGGACGCAACTGACACAGGTAATGATAAAAGAATACGGAGTGCTACAGTAAAATTTGGAAAAACTCCTACTAAATCATTTGAATAAATATACTAAATTATTTGGGATATATCTTTTTTGAATTCGTAATAAATACTTGGCATTGTAAAATTTCTTCACATAAATCATCTGCGTCAATATCGGACTGATTTTCATGAGTTAATTTCGCTTGTAATTTTTTGCAGCGAGATAATAGGTATTCTTTATTTTGTAAATTATCTAATGAATATAAAAATTGGAATGAATCCATATGTTCTTTTAATAAAGAAAATCTGTCTTGTAACGAAATTAAAGTTTGATCTATTATACAGAAATAAAAATTTACTTTGAATGAATTTTCAGGTTGATCTTCACGTTCATAATCAAATTGAGTAGATTTTTTACGTCGTCTTAATGGCCTCGCACTACGAAATTCAGTTTCTATGTCAAACTTTTCTGCAATTAATTTGGAACTTTCAACAATTTCTGCAAAACTAGCATCAGATCGATAATTAGTTAAAAATGTATTTAGTTTGTTTAATGCATCCAAAGCAAGTTGCAAATTTGTAATTTGAGATTGAAGCATTTTACTCACAAAATTTACTTGATTTAAAATATCATACCACACTTTAACGGAGCAAATAAATGTAAATGTAGAAATTTTTTCTCCCAGACATTTTGCTTGGTATTTAGATTGTTCGTCGACTCTTGTGTGGTCATTGCAAATTTCAAATAATGCATCAAAAACTTCTGGTAAATATTTATAGAGAGGCTTTATGGCATCAATTCTACTTGACCAGCGTATTTCGGATAAGGGCTTTAAAGTTAAATTAGTAACATGCTTGATTAAGATATTCCATGGATTAGTAGACGCTGAGAAAAATTTGTATAGTTCTTGTATTATATTAAAAAAATTTATTGTTTCATGGTTGATATTAGCGGCATCATTTACAATTAGATTCAGGCTGTGATTCGCACATGGAACATAAAAAGCTCGCGGGTTCAAATCTAAAATTCTTTTTTGTAGGCCACTATTTTTGCCGCGCATGTTAGAGCCATTATCATAGCCTTGGCCTCTTATATTATTTATGTCTAAATTTAATGTTTTAATAGATCAATAAGAAATGTTGTTAATCCAGCCCTGTAACATCTAAAATTGGATAAAATGCAAAAATGTTCATGTATTTCAGTCGATCCTAATGCTAAATTGAAAGGAAAGAATCGAATTATTACACTTATTTGCTCAATATGAGAAACATCCGGAGTGCAATCTAATATTATTGAAAAATATTTATTTTGTCGACATAAATTTATAATATGATTTTTAATATTAAAAGCCATTAAGGAAAGTATTTCATTTTGAATTTTGTCTCCTAAATATGTTGGCATTTTGTGAAATTCAGAATCGCTATTTATACGTCGTGTGTGTTCCGATATAATAGGATCAAACTTTTCTAGCATTTCAATACATTTAAAAAAATTACCATTGTTTCGATTGTAAAGATTATTGCTTTTGCCTCGAAGTGCTAAATATGCATAAAAATTTAATTACATAAATTATTCGCTTTATTACTTCATACCATCGTTTACTTCTTTTATAAAACTGAATCTGATATTCAAATTCATTAACGTCTTTGGAATTTATTTTTCCTACGTAATGCTCTGCTAGTTCCTTTTTCTTTGGAAATGTGACCAACACGTATTCCCCTACTTCAAAAATCGGTCTTTCAAATTCCATTTCTTCCTGCGACTCAGATATTTCACGGTTGATTATCTCCAATACGTCATTTTCATCATCTTCATCTTCCAAAAAGTCCGTTCACTTTCAGATTCACTCTCAAATAAATTTCTAACAGCTTTTTTTTTAATTTCTGCATTTTTCTCAGCGTTTGACAATCTACATTGCTTTTTGTTAGGGTTTTTATTAGCTTTAGCTTGTCTGATTTCTTCTTTTTCCGGCGTATCTGTAGCAATTCGAGTTCTACCTGGCTTTCTTCCCTTTTTGATAGTCTTTCGAGACACAGCTTTGGGAAACAGTTGTCTTTGTTCTGGGCTGACAATAGTATCGGATAGTAGATATACTACCGCACTTCTGATCCACTTTTGTCACTAGATTTGGTACCAGATCTAGAAAAAGTCACCAGAAAAGTCACTAGATTTCTAGGTTGGTAACATTGCCTAAGATATACTACCGCACTTCTGATCCACTTTTGTCACTAGATTTGTCACCAGATCTAGAAAAAGTCACCAGAAAAGTCACTAGATTTCTAGGTTGGTAACATTGCCTATTTCAAGGGGTGGTAAGTCAAGGCCACGTTGGTAACCCTGTGAAGGTTGAAGGGGTAGCAACCCTGCTAAGTCAAGGCCACGTGTTAGGCCTGCTAAGTCAAGGTCACTCCTGTTGGTGAAATCGGAAGCGAGCTCTTTCAAGGTCAAGCGGGTGCAAGGTAATCATAAATGTAAGAATATAATTTTCAAGGTCAAACTTTTTAGCGGGAAACATAAATTTTTGGAGCTGATCATATATATATATATATATATATATATATATATATATATATATATATATATATATATATATATGACGCATATTTCTTATATAAATTGCAGCGAGCTGTATGTTGAGATCAGTCTGCAACTCGTAATTGTTAAATATGGAATTAACAGGGTTAAACCAAAGCACCTATTGCAAACCCTTTAAAAATGCGTGCGAGCTCGATATATCGAGAAAGTATAAAGTAACGAATATGGATATAATGAATACTAAGTACGGTGAACGTATAGTGATAGAAACGGGTGATTTTAAATGTGTATTGCCGGAACGCTTTTATGTGTATTTCAAAAAAGAAGAAACACGAATTGAAGAATTTAAAACACTCCTAAACACGAAGGATGTGTTTATAAGTAGTTTGGGTGCAGTTGGCAAAACAACAAACATAACATTTTCTTTTAATAGTAGCACCCTACCATATGTAAAATTGAAATACTAGAATTATTTTCTTAAGCGTTTAGTCATAGTGAAATTGTGAGCAAGTAAAGTCATGCAAGTAGCAATAAAATCATTTCTGGAACGATCGAAACTCAGAAGTTCACCGTTTTATATGGATACCCCACATCATTGCAGTAACAATCTGAATAATAATTTAACATTTTGTTGTTGGTGCTGTCAAAATAGTGATGGTAGTAGTAAAAATGAAGAGAAACACGATGAAGGTTATTCTTCTGCTAAGACTGACTGGACATCATCATTTCAATATAAGGATGAAGTGTATAAACAAGCAGCTAAGGAATACTTAATCGATTGTACTTATTATAAACTATCGAACGATACTCATCATGCAAAACATCTGGAAATTGGATAGTAAAGTCCTAGAAAAATGCGCTCATAAAAATTTAAATTTTTCACCTAATTCTGAGAAAAAAAAATTTTTTTTTCAGCGCAGTTGTGTTTTAGAAGTGACAATCTATCATTTCATGTAATAATTTTTTCAAAATATGAAAAAATTACACTTAAATTAGCCAATTCCATTTTGAAACAACAAAAAGCACTTAAAACACACCTTTTTGTACTTACGTAAGCTCAGAAGAAACATATGCATGCAATTTATCCATTTAATGTATCTAAATGCTCTTTAAATTACCCAATTCAATTTTAAAACAACACTTAAAACATGACTTGTAATTTTCGGTGCAGCGTTAATAATAATAATTGTAGGATAATGAACGCAGTTATTTTGCTGTGAAAGCATTTAGCAAACATTCTATTTTTATATGTCATCAGTTTACATTACAACTTTGAAACGGGATTTGAAAATGTATCAATGCAATTGTGTCATTTGTGTTGCATAAATACATGCCGTAAAGTTTTCAGATTTACATGCATTTGAGAACTGTTTTGACTTTTATTTAACGCAAGCTTTCCTTTCTCTTTTAACTGTATTATATTTTCACACTTTTTTTATATGCATGATATTTTGCAATAACCTTCTTAGTGTATTTTTAAGTTATCATTTCCTATAATTACAAAATTAATTGAAATTAACATTTTGTATTCAACACTTACTTAAGGATTCAATTATTTCCTTAACTTATTATAAGTTAAAAATTTGTAACGCAGCATGCAATTAAAATTTGCAAAAAGGACTGCTTTACTTTGATGTAGAAATTTATGCATGAGTAAGTCAGACTTCAGATGTTTTAAATTTTTTTCCTTAACATAGATCATTTCACTTTTCTAGCGCAACTTGGACTATCACTCACATTTTTTAGCTGTAGTAAAATTTTTTGGATAATGGGAATAATTCACGAAAAATAATAAAAATATAAAAACAATTTACATTTATTTTGTACAATGAAAAGATACAATAAATTCCACAAAAAAACATCACACATCCATCCCTTCCAGCTTAAGCAATATATTTTCAGTCTTTAATTTAACTATAAATAAAAGAAATGTAGAATGATATGCAAAAGTGCAAGTTGTGTTGCATAAGTAATTGGCATGCATCTTTTATTAAAAAAATTTGAATGTCCGCACTATTTACACAAAAAATTCGAGATATATAAAATCATATGTATATTTCCAATGATATACTGCAATTGAATATCTTATTTTTTATGCATTAAATTCATATTTTTAGAGGTTATGTTTCAAATGAAAATTTTAACACTTCATCTTCTGTTCACTTATAACATCGGCTTAACTTTCTTTATATATGTGTTAATGAAAAATAATAAAGTATAAAAAAATTTTTATTGAAAAAAAAATCACAACACTACTTAGTACCTAATTATAAACTAACTTAAATGTCTAAACTATCCAATATTCTTAACGCATTTTGTGTATTTTTAATGTTCTGTCGTGCAACTTGTAAGTTGTTGTTCGCTGCAGCCAACTCATTATTTAATCGCTCCACTTTTGCCACTTCCGATTTTTCAGAATTAATGTATGTTGATAAAATGTTCTGCAACCACCTAACACTTTTTATTTTAAATTGCTGCAAGTCTGTAGGATCCTGAGATATTGCTTGTGATGGTGGTGGTGAACACACTGGTCGTATTAATTCTAAATTTTTTCCTCCGTATTGGAGGAGTGTAGTTGGCTGCTGCGGTGGTGGTTGTAGTGAAGCTTCAATTCCTCCATATTGGAGGAGTGTAGGTGGCTGCAGTGGTGGTGGTGAAGCTACAACTGTGGTTGCGGGCGTGATGCTAGAAAATAATTGGTTTGGTTAATAATATATTTATTAAGGAAATCACCACACAAAAACAATACATTAAGCAAGGAATACTTACTTTTCAAAAAACCTTGCAAGGTGGCCGTCCTCTACATCACTGTCGCGTATAGAGATGATTGGTATCTCATTTTCACTTACAAGTGGCTCAACAACTTGTTTTAACCCCCACACTAATACATCTTGCAGTATGTTGGCTTTCTTCTTCTTTTTGTAGTGACAGTTTTGAGCGTTTGCTGTTTGATGCCATTTTGTCTGTATAGTATGTATGTAACTACTGAATATTGAAATAAAATTATTATGATTATATACATGTAAATTTGTTAACGTGTACAAAAAAAAGTGGAAGTGGTTACTATTGAGCTGTGCAAGCAAAGGTGATGAATGCATCATAATCTAGACATGAAAAGGTATTTCATGCCATGTCAGCAATGTTAGGTTATTAGATATTACCAGTAAACGTCCACCAAAGATAATACTAAAGAAAGTGCAATATCTGCATCTTTCTGAACTGAAGCTCTTGGGAATACGCAATCTAAAGGCAATGAACTAAAGAGTGTGAAAGTATCAAATTTCATTTTCATATAAGTCGAGTTTTTGTATGCTGCATAAGGTCAAATACAAGTTATAACAAGTTTGTGATATTTAACCTTGAATTGGGGGAAGCGTTTTTTAGTCATCTTAATAATGACGGAATCAATGATGTTAGTTTTACACATGCGGTTAATGTTTGGAACAAATTTCATATTAGATCGTTAGGGGAGTACTCAGATTTGTATTTAAAAACGAACGTTCTACTTTTAGCTGATATTTTCGAAAATTTTCGGCAAACTTGTTTAAGTACTTACAAACTTGATCCTCTGCACTATTGTACAGCCCCCAGCTTAGCATTCGATGCTATGCTTAAAATTACACAAGTAAAGTTAGAACTATTTACTGATATTGATATGCTAATGTTTATTGAAAGAGGAATTAGGGGTGGTGTGGCTCAATGTTCTAATCGGTATGCTAAAGCTAACAATAAGTACATGGGGGGAAAAATTTGATCCCACTTCCGAAAGTGTGTATTTAATGTACTACGACGTAAATAATTTATACTGAGCCACCATGTCAGAATTTCTACCATTTGGTGATTTTTCTTTTGTTGATAATTTTGAAACTTTAGATTTAATAAACCATCCCGATGATTCGGAAATTGGCTATATAGTCGAGTGTGATTTAGACTATCCCATAGAATTACATGAGAGTCACAGTGATCTACCATTGGCACCCGAACATATGGTTCCACCGTACCTGATTCAAATTCTAAAATAAAAAATTATTACTTACATTGTATCCAAAACGTAATTACGTAATTCATTACAGAAATTTGAAAGTATATTTAAAATATGGATTAAAGTTGGTAAAAGTGCATCGTATATTACGTTTTCAGCAATCACCATGGTTAAAAAATATATCGATTTAAATACAACCATGCGTCAGCAATCTCAAAATGAATTTGACAAAATTTTATAAGTTAATGATTAATAGTGTTTTTGGGAGCTGATGGAAAATGTATGTAAATATAAGGATATACGTTTAATAACAATATGGGATGGTCACTATGGTGCTCATGCTTACATATCAAAACCAAATTTTCATAGTTGTACAATATTTAGCAATGATATGCTGATCATTCAAATGAACAAGCTGGAAGTATATCTAAATAAACCCATATATGCAGGCTTCAGTGTTTTAGACGTTTCAAAACTTTTTATACAATTTTCATTATGGTTACATCCTACCTAAGTTTCCAAATAATTCCAAGCTCTTGTACACAGATACAGATAGCCTTATATACACATTTTCGGTTCCTGATATCTATGAGTACATTAAAGAAGACATTGATAAATTCGATACATCTGACTATAGTCCTGAAAATATCTTCGAATTTGTAGGACTTCGTGCAAAATGTATGCTTACACTGTTGATAAAAAGTTGTAAAAATCAAAGGGTTCTACCCATGCAAGCATCAAACAGATCACGATAAATGATTATAAACATATTTTGTTTGATGGTAACGTAATAAGGCGATATCAATATTTGATAAGGTCAAAGAGACATTATGTGTTTACAATAAAACAGAATAAAGTAATACTTAGTCCTTACGATGATAAACGATTGGTAAATTTCAATTTCACAGATACTAAACCTTGGGGATTTAACTTTACTTTAACTTCTGTTTCAGAAAAACAATAATTATGAACAGTCTCGAAAATAAACTGCATGATGAACTATGGTACAGTAGTGATCAAATCTACAGAAAGTACCTGAAGCGTTCTTTGATGGGGGAGTGTTCCTCTGAAAGCTTTGTATTGCATACACTACAACATATTATTATTCCTGATGAGTGTTTTAACTGGTGTGCTATAAATTCAAAGTGTGCAAATGAAGTTATTATTAAGACATTATTTGATAAAAAAATTAAATTGGACAATAGCATTAAAAGTTTTACAAAATTGTGCATTAATAAAGGTTACAATTCATTAACTTTTAATGAAGTTGATAAAATCTTAGATGATATGAATTTACTTGGTAACGTACCGCTTAAAATGTATGTATACAATTTATTATGGGGTGGTGATGATGATTCAACAAATGTTAAATCTAGCTTAGAGAATATTAATTCTGCTTATAAAGATACATTATTTATTATAACTGAATGTATTGAGAAAGCAGCATATTATGCTAATTACAAATGTCTTGATATTTTGATTGAAATATTATTAGAACAAAACATTAACTATAAGTTTCAACCATGGGAAAACGAGGAACATCACGAAATTTATTACTGGATACTAGACAACATCAATAAAGGTGAAGCAAATTCAAATTCATGCTTGGGATGGAGGTGTGGGTCAGATTCGGGTATATGGCCATCCAGTAATTTAAGTGATTATAGAAGTACTTTAGGTTCACTTTATAAGATAATGAAATTTTAAAAATAAATGTAATATTTAAAAAAAAAATAATAAAATACTATTATATTTTGTGTGTGTTTTATTTCATCTAAGAGCTACATCCTTTTCTACAAACTATATATATATATATATATATATATATATATATATATATATATATATATATATATATATATATATATATATATAAAGTAATTTGTTTCACAAAGTACAGGTTAAATGTTATAAAACAATATCATCCTTATTGATCCATGATCTTTCATCCAATCCCACCATTTTACGAATAACTTATTATTCTTGGAGCGAAGCACTTTTCTACTAGATATACATCGGGGTACTTTGTTTTTGTAATTCATGTTCATAAAACCCTCCCAGTACAGGATTTCCCTTCATGTCTTCCAGCATGTACGTAGTGGGGTTAGTAATGCGAACTTTCACAATCTTAAATAGTTCACTAGACCAATTGGGTGTGTATCCTTTGGCGAAAATATTTTTAAATTTACTGATTCGTACTATGTCACCCGCAGAATATCGATTCCTATCGAATATTTTTATGTTAGTGTAAGCCTCTAGCTTTGTATGATTACCAACATCTTTGGGCTTCATTCTAATAGTTCTATGCTTACGATTGTTATAATCCATCGTTATGGTATCAATTGTATCAATCCATTTGTATTTACCTTGCAGGCTGAATGACTTATATAGAGCACCTTTAATGGTTCTGATAACACGTTCAGTAATTGCAGCCTTCTTTGTGCTATAGGTAGAGTAATGATTGACTCCATAACGATGCATTAGTTTAGTAAAATGCTCATTGTAGAATTCTTTTCCAGCATCTGTCTGCAAATTGGTAGGTTTCCGACCTTTTCGAAGATTGTTTGCATGGCCTTGGTAACTTCTTGACCTGTTTTCGTTTTAATCCTTTAGTCCATAAGTATTTCGAAAAAGTCGATGACCACTAATATATACTTATAACCCTTATTTTGTTTGGCATATGTGTTAAATTCAGCTAAATCTGCTTGCCAAAGATCATCAAAACCTCTAATTATTGTTCGCCTTCGTTTAAAATTTTTTCGTGCAGGTTTGTGCAATTCGTTGACGAGTTGTAATTTGGACATGGTGCTAATTTATCCATAATTTCTTTAAGTTGATGTAGTTTTTCCTCCAGCGCTAGATAAGCGTTGGCGTTTCCTTTGAAAGTGTTCCGAACTGCTTGTAAACAGAAATCAAGGTATCCTTTATTTATAGCATCACCATCTTCTTCAGGGTCAGCCAACTGTGTCAAACGATTTCCATCCAAATCGAACCTTGTTGATAAATAATATTGCCTAGTGATGACATCTTGAGGATCTATGGGATTGGCCACATTGCTGAGTCTCTTATTCTCAATATCAAATTGATTAGCATCAATCTGTTTAAACTGAGGGCTAGTTTCTTTAATTGATACTGGACATATGAACGTCCAAATTTGTCAAGGGGCATTTTAGTTGTGACATGTCGACATCAATGCATTCTCATTTATATTGTTTAAAAGCGGTTGTTCGGTTTTTCAATGTATCCATCTTCATATAGTTCTTCTACAATTGATATTATGTCATTTACAACACCTGTGTTTCCCGCTAATTTTTCTGCCCACAATACTTCCAGATCACGAATTAGTTCATGTATATCATTCCAATATTTATATTCAATGAGTCTGTTTGTTAATTCCTTAAAAAACAGCTCCACCTCCTCCCTTGGTTGTGGTGGGTGATGATGACAGCAAGGGTTTGATTATTTGTGTATACTTTTTGCTGCGGCTTCCTCGAATCTGTGCACTTACGTCATAATCTCGCCTTACTACATTCGTAGCCTCTAAAATAGTTCTATATTTTTTCTATCTGTTGACTTTACTAGACTTAAGTCAGGTTCATTCATAATAAGCAGATCATATAATCCTGGAGTCCCTTTATACGTGACACCTTTAATAATTATATCGTCTCCTTTAATTGTGATGGGTGTATTACCAATTGTCCATTTATCAGTTTTGGTATCATAGTGGACTCCATACGTATGATCAATATCACCTTCAGCATTCTTTAAAATACGTTCAACATATATACGCGGCAATTCATTGTACTGCTCGAGAAATTCTTCTGAGATGGGTTCATTATGGGATCATCTGCGATACTAGACAGTTCTTCTTCTTCCTCCCCCGTATTAATCTCTCCCATGACGGATGTTTCTAAGAAAGATGGAAGACTTGGGGAAGGATTTCTTTGAAAAAACGGAAGCTGAGCTAGTGGACTAGTAGCACCCTTACTTGGATCACCTAATGGAGTGAGACCTGGGGTCCGTTGAACTTGAGCTAGCGGGCTAGTGGGGATAGTAGCATGCTTCCTTGGAAATATGAATACGGGTAGTTTTTTAGGTTTAACATCAATGACCTCCTCCTTTTTAGGTGTTTTTTTATCGATTTTATTTACTATTTCAGTTAGAGGTTCTATTAAAGGCTTATAAGTACTTTCGAATGTTCTTTCATTATCAATGCGAGCAGTCTTAATACTGTTATACTTCTGCCGTATTATTTTACGAGCCTGAATAATTTTTTTTCTTTAATATCCTCTTCTTGTTGTCCATTGCGACAAACAGGTACCGGTTCACCTTGAACAGGTAGCTGTTTACACTAAACAGATAGCTGTTAATACCTAAACAGATCAGTTACTACTAAACTGCTGAATGCGGTTTAAGGTATATATATATATATATATATATATATATATATATATATATATATATATATATATATATATATATATTCGCCTTATATACCAAAACGGATTTAATGAACAGGTACCCGTTTATCATGAACAGGTAGCTGTTGCGACAAACAGGTACCGGTTCACCTTGAACAGGTAGCTGGTTACAACTGATGAATGCGGTTTAAGGTATATATATATATATATATATATATATATATATATATATATATATATATATATTCGCCTTATATACCAAAACGGATTTAATGAACAGGTAGCTGTTGCGACAAACAGGTACCGGTTCACCTTGAACAGGTAGCTGTTTACACTAAACAGATAGCTGTTAATACTAAACAGATCAGTTACTACTAAACTGCTGAATGCGGTTTAAGTATATATATATATATATATATATATATATATATATATATATATATATATATATATATATATATATATATATATATCGCCTTATATACCAAAACGGATTTAATGAACAGGTACCCGTTTACCATGAACAGGTAGCTGTTGCGACAAACAGGTACCGGTTCACCTTGAACAGGTAGCTGTTTACACTAAACAGATAGCTGTTAATACCTAAACATCAGTTACTACTGAAACCAGTTTAAGGTATTATATATTCATCAAATCCTTTCCTATAGCGACCATTATTAACTTCAGCATCCTTGTTTATGACCATGAAACCAAACAATTTCATGCTTATGGTGGGACTTATATGATCCTCATACGCATGTTTTAAGTTTAATTCATCTTGCTCAAATAATATAATTAGATTCGCATTATCACGAATTAATTGCTTTGGAATTTTACTGTAAGTTTGATGTCCATTTTTTTTATATCGTGGCAAAACTGATGCAATTGCGCAGCTTTTGGTTCTTCTACAAAACATTTTTCACATATTTTCTTTAAATTTAAAAACTTTTCACATATCGTTACTCCTTTTTCATACTTTTTCACTAGGACGTTACACTCCTCTTCACTATAATCACCTCGCCCGTAAACCGCCTCATGTTCGGCATCGAATACTAATGTCGAAAATTCTTGCTTCAAGCGTTCCACCGCTGTTCTCAGGTCAGTTGCTTTGGTCCATTGCTCTTGAGCGTATGCCATCCACATGTTTTACACAACACTCACTACCCATTACACTATTTCCTTATACTGTTACTCTAAACGACCCCCACTATGTTACATTAGTGCAGATATGAACCATCTCTTTGATTACCATACATATCTGGTTAAGCGCATAAGCTACTTTCAACAATGATGATGTCACTATACTTTTTAGCTGTAACGCGATCACCTTTTAGTGAGGACATGAACCGACCATTTTTAGCTATGATATACAGATCAATAACCTTTGACCACACTATTTTTAGACTTCTAAGAATTGTAATATGATGATGACATTGCAGTTTCTATTTTTAGCTTCTGGCCTTGACATACAAATTTCCCACCCAAACGTTTGACCGCAGAGTGACCTTGTAATATGATGAGGATGGTGACATTGCAATTTCTATTTTTAGCTTGAAGTGGAGTATTCACCTTTAATGAACGCATGACCTACTTTTTATGCATAGCTTATGAGATCGTCGTCGTGACCTTCAAGTCGAGTAGACCTTGAAAATTCTATTCTTAGATTTATGATTACCTTGCAATTTCTATTTTTAGCTTTTCACCTTGACCTTTTTATATTTCTAAGAAATGTAATATGACACCACCGTAGGTCAATAACCTTTGACCTTGAAAACTAGTTTTAGATTTATGATTACCTTGCAACTTCTATTTTTAGCTTTTCATCTTGACCTTTTTATATTTCTAAGAAATGTAATATGACATCAGCGTAGGTCAATAACCTTTGACTTTGAAAACTATTTTTAGATTTATGATTACCTTGCAACTTCTATTTTTAGCTTGACCAAAATTTTAAATCCCCCTTCCGATTTCACCAACAGGAGTGGCCTTGACTTAGCAGGGTTACAAACCTAACACGTGGCCTTGACTTAGCAGGGTTGCTACCCCTTCAACCTTCACAGGGTTACCAACGTGGCCTTGACTTACCACCCCTTGAAATAGGCAATGTTACCAACCTAGAAATCTAGTGACTTTTCTGATGACTTTTTCTAGATCTGGTGACAAATCTAGTGACAAAAGTGGATCAGAAGTGCGGTATATCTTAGCAATGTTACCAACCTAGAAATCTAGTGACTTTCTGGTGACTACCACAAACGACGCACGCCGCACGCGCAAATGCATGCATGCGAGCAACGGCAGAAAAAACGCACACAAAACAAGAAGCACACGACACGAAAACACAGCACAATACACACGCACACAACACACACACACACAGAAAAAAAAAAAACAACATACATAATCAATCAACACACATCTACTTACATTTTACAATCCTATCAACATAACACACACATCTATACATACACACACATTTTTTATAAACAAAATATACAACAAAACAAATACTTATTAATCATAATTCAGATGTTGAAAAATTCTTCCTTAGAATTTTTAAATTACTCGTATAAAATATTCATAGAGCATAATTTAAATCTATCTGATTATAGTTCTATATTTGGTATTTTTATACCTTTGAAATATACAGCTAATACAAAATACTTGATAAATATCAAAAATAGCTCCTAGCAAACTATCTACGACGCTGATATTTCTACCCAAAATCTAATCAGCTCAGGAAAATGAAAATATCTTAATATTCAAAATTTTTAAGTAGTACGTTTTTCGTTCTGAGTTATGGGTTATATACATCGCATTACAACACGCACGTGACACAACACGCGCATAACACATCTATTAATACACAATCAATACACGCACTTACACTTGGTACACGGACACATACTACACAACATACATACACACAGGCACACAGACGTAGACGCTAGATGCACATCAGATCTCATTCACACACACACACAAGAATAACACAATCTCTTACACACACAGACGACCAATCTTGCCGAGACGTTGTATGGCGTTAATGAGTCGATTTAGCGATAGTGAAAAAAAGTCGATTGCATAACCTTCTAGGTTGGAAGGTAAAAAGGGATATATAAATTTTCCACCTTCCGTTTTTCAGGCTTTTGTTTCAATTGAAACAAATATCGTAATCCGTTCAAACATAAGTAGCTTGAGAACGTTGAATGAAAGACTGAAGTAGGTTAGTTGAAATTATTGCACTTTAATCCCTTTATATTTACACAAATACGATAAATACAATTTATACATCTGCTCATGATATGAATTTAGTTTTACTTCCACATCCAACGGATGGGAAGTACTGTATCGTTAAAAAAAATTTTCAAAAATTTTTATTTGCTCAATCGCTTTAAAATGTTCGAAAACGCCTAAAAACAAAATTTGAGCAAAAAAAATCTTGTCTGTATGTCTGTGCGTGTGTGTACTCCATAAGTTTCGAAGGACTTAACATATCAACTTGAAATTTGGCACACATATAGACGTTAATTACCCAAAGCGACTGATTGTTTTTGGGATTAATGGGGTATGAGGAAAGGGGTAAAATTGGGGGATAAGTACCCCTTTTGCACATTTTTAATTTTTTATGTTTTATTACTTTTAATATGTCATTAGTGATATAATTGTGAGTATTTTTTATCCCTATAATTTTTCTGTACAACAAACGGTTTACAATACGATGTGTCCCAAATTCGCTTCTCTATAAAGGGATCTCGGCTTCTGTTATACTTACGGCAAAGGTTAAAGGGAAAGTTTTAGAGGAAGCTTAGAGCATTCGATATCTGGTTTCAGATTTACGATCTGTCAATTTGTTTTGAAAATATCGGCGAAAAACCGGAAATGGCGGATTTCGTGTTTCGCCAGTAAATCCGAAATGGTTTATTTGGCAGCTGTCACAATGTGAGATTATTCGGACACTTTTTTAAGACGAATAAGATGGCGTGTATGACATGTCACAATCGTCTTTTGTTATCCCACAACCTGCCTCAACTTTCATTTTTCTTATTGCCGCCATATTTGATTTTTCGATTTTTTGAAAGAGCGCAATATTTCCAGTTTAGTGATGTCTCACAAGTGCATAAAAGATTATAGAGTTTCATCGAAATATCACACTTTCTAAAGTTAGGTCTTACTTATTATTAGTAGGACATGATTTATTTGTCAGTAAAATTGGGTTTCATTTTTTCCATATGAGGTGGCTCTGAATTTGACGTTAAATAATTCAAAGTAGTGTTTTCATAAGTAGTACGCTTTTCTGTTTAAAATCATAATCGTGACACACAAATTGTAAAAGCCTGTTGAAAATGGCCGGTATTCCCTATTCCAATGAAGAAAAGTTTGACATGTTAGCGCTTTACTTGCAGTCAAACAGAAACGCCGACATTACCTCAGCGAGGTATTTGGAGATGTACCCCGAACGACGGCAGCCTCATAAAACCCACTTCAGAAAAATTGTAATTAATTTAATTAACTATGGGGCCTTCGAACAACCTAAAAGCGGATACAATATTGATAATGAAAATCGTGACAGAAACATTTTTTTATAAGCTGTCAACGAAAACCCCAGTGCATCGGTAAGAACGGTAGAACGGGAAATTCGTGTGCCAAAATCAACGGTACAAAGAGCGTTAAAAAAGAATAACTACTATCCATACAAACACACAATAGTTCAAGGACTTAAGGAAACTGATTTTCCAAGACGAATGCGCTTCTGCGAGTGGTATACTAGAATGTGTAATGAAAATCCCGATTTTGTTAATCATGTCTTGTGGTCTGATGAGAGTAGGTTTACGAATTGTGGAGTTTTTAATAAGCACAAGATTCATCATTGGGCTGTAGAAAACCCTCACGAAGTGGCAGAGAGACGTCTACAGACCAGATTTGGAAGTAACGTTTAGTGTGGGATTATTGGTAATTTAATCTAACTTACCTATTTTAATTGGGCACCTATGTATTATAAATTATTAATCATTGCAGGATATCGACTTATCGACCATTTTTGTTTGACTATAACTTAAACGGACAGAGGTACATAAAGCTTTTGCGAAACCAGGTTGTGCCGGCTTTACGAGCTACTCTTACCGAAGATGAGTTCAGAAGAACCTGGTTTCAACAGGATAGATGTCCGGCACACAACACCATTCAAGTCAGGAACTTCTTAAGGGAGCAGTTTGATGAAAGAATTATTGCATTAAATGGTCCAATATCTTGGCCTCCTAGATCCCCTGACCTTTCGCCCTTGGATTTCTACCTCTGGGGTCACACAAAGAATGAGGTCTACGAGTTTGATCCCCCTGCGACCATAGAAATCCTGAGACAGAGTTTTGGATACATTTAGAAATAGTGTTAATGGAAAAAAACAGTCACCAATTGTCAAAAATGTCTCGATGTAAATGGACGTCATTTTGCAAATCTGTAAATTAATTGTAATTGTAATTTTATTGTAGGTTGTTCAAAGGTTCAAGTATTAA
This sequence comes from Vesta saturnalis, assembly GCA_036346205.1. Lineage (NCBI taxonomy): Eukaryota > Metazoa > Arthropoda > Insecta > Coleoptera > Lampyridae > Vesta > Vesta saturnalis. Next base: position 3,870,765 of record JARFJB010001851.1, on the reverse strand, counting down.
TTAAATTAATGACGATTTTTCTGGCTTTATTTTTAACACACTCATAGCTGGGAATTTGTCCCAAAACATCTGTCTTGTTAAGAGGTCGTTATTTAATTTCATGTTTTATTGAAAATTCAAAGAATTTTATACATTATTTATTATTGTTATTTTGCGACAAATAAATCATGGTCTACTAATAATAAATAAGACCTAACTTTAGAAAGTGTGATATTTCGATGAAACTCTAATCTTTTATGCAATTGTGAGACATCACTAAACTGGAAATATTGCGCTCTTTCAAAAAACCGAAAAATCAAATATGGCTTCAATAAGAAAAATGAAAGTTGAGGCAGATTGTGTGATAACAAAAGACGATTGTGACATGTCATACACGCCATCTTATTCGTCTTAAAAAAGTGTCCGAATAATCTCACATTGTGGCAGCTGTCAAATAAACCATTTCGAATTTACTGGCGAAAAACGAAATCCGTCATTTTCGGTTTTTCGCCGATATTTTCAAAACCAATTGACCGATCGTGAATCTGAAACCAGATATCGAATGCTCTAAGCTTCCTCTAAAACTTTCCCCATTTAACCTTTGCCGTAAGTATAACAGAAGCCGAGATCCCTGTATAGAGAAGCGAATTTGGGACACATTGTATATTAGCAAAAAACCGTCACTTAAAAAAACAGGTTTTTCCTAAATATCTCCTACTACTTAACATATTCAAAAAGTGAAAAGACCATTAGATAGGAAATAAAATTTCTCACCAAAAGTGTTTGTAATTTTTTCAAAAATTTTGTCATTTTTGAAATATTTACAAAAAAATAGATTTTAGTACCCGTCCACACGATTTTTTTTAATTTTGGCATTATAGAAAATCAAATTTGTGATCGAAAAGAATTCTTGTAATTTTTTTTTAAGTTAATAGTTTTCGGGTTATTTACAAATAACGAGTTTTAAAATTTATGTTTTTTTTTGCTATCTCGAACTTAGTGTGAACACGATTTATCATATTTTGACGGTATGTCAGTTTAAAAATAAATGTGAACAAATTATATTTTAGAATTTAGTAACAAATTTAACTTCACTTAACTCTTCTCTATCAGGAATGTTAATGGTCTAGGCATAGGCGCAACCAGGTTTTGACAATACTGTTGTAGGTATTAAATTTTTCCATTCCATATTTATGGTATTTAAGTTGATATAAATGACATTGATCGAAATATTTTTGATGGGTATTGTCAAGTAGACAGATGACAAGTATAACCGAATTTACGATTGAAAAATTTTCATTTCCACATTTCTTTTAATTCAACTGAATATGACTGATCATTTTACTTAATTAAAACAAAATGTAAGCGTATTTTTCTGTACAACAAATAGTGTAAATGTCATTTTGACAGCATAATTTAAATTTGTGTTGTGGAAGTATTGATACAATTTGCAGCGTTTTTTTAAATATAAAACTATTATGAAAAAATTCTAACAAACATTTAATCAGTAAAATGCATCTTATCATGATAAATTTATGAAAGCTCTCGATCCTTTTGTAAACTTTACATACACATTTGTATGTGCTCAAATTCTATCTCGCTAGAACGAGTAATTATGCTTAAGTGAACCACTGTATAGAAACTAATTTTTGATGTAAGAATCTTGCATTTTTCTTAATAATAGGTAGTTTTCGATATTTTAAGTAGTAATTTTTCAATCGCGTCTGACTTAGTCCCCGATAAGTAATATTTTATTAAATGAAAACAAAATTGAAAAACACGACTGCTCACTAGTTTGGTATAAATTTTGAAAATAACAAAGTTCCCTTCCTCAATTTGCACCAAGGTTATAAAAGTAGCTCCAGAGAAACCCGCTCACTCTTTGAATTTTTCTAGTTTTCAACTGGTCACTTCCAATACAAGTATTAAAAATGTTTCATCAAAAGAAAGACTCTTGATCTTTAATTTAAGAACTTTGCTTTGTAACTGTAGAGTCAGCCTACTACTAAGTTAATAACCGACCGTATATTAGTTCATACTCTTTTAAAGTGAAGGTTTTGCTATACATACCAGTGTGTATTCACACCAGGGTTGCTAGATTTGGATGCCGTACTTATCGTACATGCGCCGTAAAATTATCGTTTTTCTCGTAGAATTATCGTATCATCCGAATTTGGGCAAATTTTTTGGATAAGTTGTAACGAACCGCAATTCCTTACAAAATTTTTTGATTAATTAATTATTTAACAATCAGCCCTCGTAAAACAAATGATGTAAGATTTCTCAGTATTCAAACACCTGCAAGAGTTGATCTAATATTTCTTAGTATTCCGTATGACTCAGTACCTAACTTAATATTTCTCATTATTTATTTCGTTTGATTGCACAACAAAAATTAATCTGTTTCCACTCCAACGTAGATTTCATAAAACATTGAAAGTTTTATACGTCAGAGTAATCTCCGCCAATTACAGAAAGGATTCCCCCAAACGGAAGCCACCACCGCCTACCGAGAGTCCCCTATAAAAACCGCGACGCGCACCTTTTGAAAGAAGTGAAGTAAGTATTACTACTTCAGTAAGTAGTAACCGTAGCCGTAACCGCAGCCGGAGTAGAAGAGTTCCGTCGCGCCACTTGTACGCATTCCGCCGCCGAGAATTATTTAGTTGGTTTCACCAACTCCTGTATTAGTTAGTCCGATTGACTAACTCCTGTTCCCGAGAACCTGCACGTGACGATCGCGTTAAAGTAAATCGCCGCAGACCTAGTGATTGCCACCGCGAGTTTAGCTCCTTGTATTTGCAGAACGCGCATCGCGAACCTTTTGTAAATAAATAGCTATCTTCGATCTTTGTGATTAACAACACGTAAGTCTGTAGAGTAATTCAGAACCCACATACACACACAAAACCCCCAGACCGCTACGGGCTAGGCCCCGAGGTAGTCGGGAGAACAACATACACACAAAACCCCCAGACCGCTACGGGCTAGGCCCCGAGGTAGTCGGGCGTGCATAGGACACACATACACACAAAACCCCCAGACCGCTACGGGCTAGGCCCCGAGGTAGTCGGGCGTGCATACCCACACTAGACGCTACCATATAATCACAAATCAACTTAAACGTAGAGTATCCGTCAAAGACCTGCAGAAAACCGTACCTCGATAACCACGCGCTTGGTAAACGAATTTTACGAAAACAATCCATTAATTGTTTTCCACCAGCTTATTCCGCAAGTATAAAAACCGCCTTTAATAAATACGCGTTTTGTGCATGCATATACTAGTAGGTAACGTTCGTTTGTATCTACGTGAGATTTCTCTCATTTGCATAAAAGAAATCACCGCCATAAAATTACCTCCCAGTAGATAACGTGCGAATATATTAATTATACAACCCAACGTGTATAATCCGCCTAGTCTAAATTTAATGCAAAAGTAAACCTCTGAAGAAGTCATATTCTCGAACATAATACATCGCGAAAGTAAATTGCTCCACGAAGCGTACGCGCCTGTCCGTCTTCCAGAAAGTACTGAAGGTAGAGAGCCGCACGAAATTAGACCAGTATAACCGTCCTGCGTACAATCGTGAACTCGGGATATCGATTTTCACTGGTGACCTAGATTCGCGCAACCCCCGTTTTAATATCCAGTAGTTTGTTTATAAATTCTTTTCTTTTGTAGACAGGGCCGTATCCAGCCTAAATAATTAATTAAACGCAACGCTATTAATTATTTAAATATTGCGTTCCTCATTGAATGTAACTAGAGAGTATTAAAATCTATTTGCAGAAACGACTGCGACAGCAATAAACCATTGTATCGAGCGAGTGGAAGGAAGGAGGACATCAAAGACGTGCCGTCCCAAACCGAGTGGACGCCCCGACGTCGCCGTCTCCATCCTAACGTTTCCTTAGTGTTAAGTTTTATGTTAATCAGATAGTTAATTAGATTAAGTGTAAATACCTTAGAGTTGTTAATAATAGGACAATATAACTTGTTACCGTTTTACCATAATTATTTTATGTGTGCAGTGTGGAGCTAAAGTTAAATATTCCGACGAACCCACCCCCCTTTTTAGTTTCAATCTAAAGACCGATTGCAGTCTAGCCGCGGCAAAACATAAATAAAGTCACCCAGAACAAGGGGTCAGTACAAAGTAATGAAAAAAAGTCAAAATTTGCAATTATAATTTTTTTTATTCCGATTCTGACGTGTCTACATCAATATTATTCATATTCTTATAGATATTGTTCGTCATTTTAGAAATGAATTGTTTTGGCGGATCCATTTTATGACTACCCCCTTGCTCTTTAGCAAACTGAGAAGCAAGTATAGTCCCGTTTATAGTTGCGGTGAAAACCCTATTCTTAATTTTAGTTTTAATTAAATTAAATTTAGTAAACACCCGTTCGCATTCCGCATTGGAATGGGGCAAACTGAGAATATTTAAAACATAAATTGATGTTTTTAAATAAAAAAACTGCTTTCCACATTTATATTCAGTACCCCACTCCAAAACAAATCTGGGTCCATGTCTGTTGATGGTAAATCTGTTTTTGGAAATAGAGGTAATTTTCTCCACTCTTCGTCAATGTTTTGCCAATTTGTGATAACAGTTAATCGTGGACTTAGCTGTAAAAGTGGTATTAGACTACCTAATCTGTTATCATCTAAGGAAGTAGCTTTTTGTGGTAATAAGTGATGTAATTGTGAAAGTAAGGGATCAGAAAAATCATACCTAACACGTATTTGACAGGCTGTTGAAAAAAAATTCAAACAATCCTAAAAGTAATCTAAAGCGTTTGTATTCGCCTGAATTGTAGGTTTCTGTAATGATTCATAACGTTTACCACTAAATATATCTCTTTCTTATTTTTAAACTGTGAGCTATTCTGCAGATCAACCGACGTTATTTCATTTTGCATTATATATTTAGTGTTCATGTAGCATAATAGCAGTTCTAAATAACCATTTTTCATTTTAGAATATAGACTTAAAATAACAGAATTACCTTTTTGAAAATATAGATTCAAGGCTGGAAATTTCAGTAGAACCCAGCCTAAAAAGTTAAAATACATGCGAATAAATGGGTCGTTTAAATCATTTAAGGCCGTCTGACACTACACTGAATTTAGTACAAAATTTTGTACATGCACCTGCGTATTCTATCATAATATCTGGGGAATTTTAAATTTGTTTGTTGTTGAACGCTTTTGAAGAAAGAAACGTGCACGTTTGTTTACAACCAATATAAATTATGTGAGCAAAGATTACTCTCTCTCTCTCTCTCTCTCTAATCTTTGTATGAGGTTATGGGTTAATGATGAAATGATCATAAATAACGTTCTACAGACCTGCGCGCGCACTTTTAGTACAAAGTTTAGTAGTTTTTAGAACATGTTCTAAATAATTTAGTGAATATAAATTTTGTAAGAAATGTAGTCCAAAAATACGTATGACTGTGCTAAATTTTGCAACATAATTTATTATGTAAATTTTGTACTAAATTTAGTGTAGTGCCAGTGTCAGGTTGCGTTGACGCACCCTGTATGTAAGATGTTATAATGACGTGTATTACGTGTTTTGAGTACGGGTGTATTGAGTTTGAACGAAAAAAAAAATTTTTTTTGTGTATATGTATAATGTATGTGGGTGTATGATACGCCACTGGAAATGTAGGAGAAATATAATTCTGTATGCAGATACGTGTATTTGAATATTATAGAGACTTTGGTGTTGGAATAATTAGATTCTGATGAATGTAAATGTGAAGAGAAATTTGTCGATGGGACGATAATGTTTGCTACTGTGTTGCTACTGTTTTGCTACTGTAAGAAATGGAATATTGGTGGATAAGGAGTAATCTTTGCCAGGAGATGTGAGTGTATAAATATAGAATGTTTTAGAAAATATGTAGAGAAAGATTGGGTATGTTTAAGTGTTAATTTCAGAAAGTTTTCGTAATGTTGTGCAATTTGTTTTAAGAATACGTGTATGTATATGGAATTTGAGACTTTAGACGGTACTTATTTTTGCAAATGTTGCGGAAGGAGATCGAGCGCATATGGGAGATAAACGTTGAAAGTTGTGTAATGGTCCAGAGTGGCTACTGAATGAATGTGATGACGAAAAATGGTTTCTCCATAAAGTGATTGTAAAATTTGTAAGTAAGAACCAACATGGCGATGTATTGTAGTCATGAGCGTGGTTGTACAGAGGGTAGCAGCAGTCGGGACTAAGAAATTTTGAATGAATACCATTGGAGAATATAGCGAGGAAGTTGGACATGTTTAAAGATGGATGGCTTAAGGTATAAATAGGAAAGTCAGATATTGACAGGGGCTTGTTGGTTGTTGCTTTTTGGTTTTTAGCTTTTGGCTTGTGGTGAGAGCTCGGTGAGACACGCGCGCGAGGTGATGTGTAAAATTAGAATGGGTTGAGTTGGAGTTGTATTTGTGAATAATATTGAAGGCAGTTATTGTTTAAACAACTGCGTAACCCGAAAGGGGATGAATCGTATAAGACATTCATAAATAAAACAATTAATTAAATTGAGATTGAAGATAAAATTAGTTTGTTTATTTTCAAGAAAGTAAAAAGTGCATAAGCAGATTTATAAAAGTTAACAGTTATTACGTTAAAGTGTTGATGTGCAGCGCGTGTTCTTGTAACGATATTTAGTTAAAATTATTTATGGGACCTCCTTTAAGTAAACGAAATTTTCGTAATAAATTGAGCCAATGTTAAGGTAATTTTATATGACATTAAAAGTTTATTTGTGTTAAGGAAGGACTTAATTGTCCGAAAGGTTGCGAGAAACTTTTAAGAGGCAACCAAACTTGTATAGATTATTACGTTATTGGAGTAATAACCTCGCATAGTTGGACTAATCGCGAGTACAGAAAGGAATAAGTGTTTGTGGAATTGTGAAGTATTTGTTATGTGCAGTCAGGCAATTTAAGGAATACAAATGGACTACAAATAATTGATTTACGGGAAGAAAGAAGAAAGAAAAGCGTAGGACGAATGGACAATTTTAAGTAAGAATTATATTTAAGAACCTTGAAAATTTAGTAAAGCACGATTATCTTTTTGTTTAGTTGTAATTTGCGTAATGTTTAGTTAATTAATTAGTGTTGAAGGAAAAAGATAATCGGTCTCGAGTTATGTTGTATTGGGTGTTTTAGTATTAGGAATTTTTGTAGAAATGCAAATTAGTATTGACGGTGGTTTATCAACCGCGCGGTTGTATATGTAAACATTTGTTTATTATTTTGGTACAGGACAATATATATTTATCGTTAACTTTTTATTCTGTTGTTTATTTAGCCAGTTATGAGATACATTTGTGACGTTTACTTAATTGGTGACCTAGTTTTTGACAAGTTAAAGGTAAACTTTGCATATTTTGGTTTTAAAATTAATGAACAACCTGAAAGGTTATATTTGCCAGGTTGATTGCAAAAATTTTCATGTTAGTTTAATTAACGCAATACACTAATGACGGATCAGCTGTTAATTACAATTTCATTCATGACATTGCTTTCTTTTGGTTAGGAATTTTAAAAATTAATTATCGATCATTGAATGAAGAACTATTTATTCATTAATAAGTAGAAATTTAACTTTATATGTATACGAGGGATACGTAGAAAATATTCAGTTAACGTGTATTTCAGTTTTTATTTAGAACTGTTGGTTACGTGAATGCAGTTGAATTTGAGTGATAAATTTTGTTTTGGAAGTTTTGGTATACGAGGTGTATTCAAAAAGTTTCTAATAACCTGGGTAGTACTAAATATATTTGAGTTGAATTGTTTGGGACGAGTGTTTGTTTTAGAACCCTCGTGTGAAAGTTTACTGAGTAAGCACAATCCTACTTTCCACAATCAAGTAGGGTTAATTAACACCCAGCTTAAGACAATTATTTTAGCAAAGTTTCGATTGTGGTGGCGCCTAGAGGTGTTTGAGCGTAGTAATCATTCATTTTACTTATTATTTCGACCACGCCCATCTCCCTGTTAGCTGGCTTGGCAACCCGCTTACATTAGTAAGCATATACGACGCCTAGTGCGATTTGGACGTGTAACACCAGATGGCGTTAAATATAATTATATTCTAATTTTAAAGCTATATGAATTTGCTCGGCAGCAAGCAGTTAATATTATAATTACGGAATCGTACTTTTATTGTCTATTTGCATTTCTATTTCTTATATAAATCGCCCACTCCACTTTACTGTATGTAATATATATATATATATATATATATATATATATATGTATGAAACACTGTTGTTTCAAGTTTTCTCCTTCTCCAACTGATTTGTTCGGCTCCGTGTTACTCGAATCGAACTGAGGTCCTGCTGTCCTGTCTCCTGTTTATATTTGGTGTTGTGTACTTTCACTGCTTTCACTGTTTTCCTGCTTTCACTTTCCTTCTTCTCTTTCTCGGTGTTGGATGGTGCTGCTGTGCATGATGTTGGTATGGATGGTTTTGGTTCGGGTGATCGTTTCCTTATGTGACGATGTTCTGCTAGTGTTATCTTCCATGTATTAGGCAGTCTTTGGGAATCGTCTCGTGTGTTAAGGTTCTGCTCCCGTTTCTCAATCTCGATCGCCTCTCGAATAGTTCTTTTTACCGCATGAGTAATGCTGGCTATCATCTTTGTGTTTTCAAAAGCGATGTTGTGTGATGTTCTACTGGCGTGTTGGGCTAACGATGATGTAGCTATATTCTTCTCGACACCATTCTTGTGTTCCTCTCGTCGAACGTTGATCCGTCTGTTTGTTTGTCCTATGTACACCTCGTCACATGTCCCGCAGAGGATGCTGTAGACTCCTTGGTCCTCCAAGTCGATTTTGGTTTTAGCTGTTGGGAGCACTGGTGATATTTTTCTGTCTGTGTTGAACGTTGTCTTTATGTTGTGTTTGCTGAGGATTTTTGCAATCTTGTCTGTCGTTCCCTTTACATGAGGAAGTGTGACCTTGGCTGTTGGTGGTTCCTCCTCTTCTGTGGGTTTCGTATTTCTTGGTCTTGACGCGTTCCGGATGTTTCTCATTGTGAATCCATTTTGTAGTAGAGCTGTTGTGAGAGTTGCCATCTCCTCTTTCTTGTGAGTGGAATCCGTGATTCTTATTGATCTCGTTACCAGTGTCTTTACAACCGACTGCAACTGCGAAGGATGATGCTGTGAGTGGGCGTTGAGATATCTATTGGTGTGCGTCGATTTTCTGTATACTGTGTGGCCGAGGTACCCATTCTTCTTCTTGTAGATCAGTACGTCCAGGAATGGTAGCTGCTTGTCCTCCTCCACTTCCATGGTGAATTTGATCTTATTGTGGGCGCTGTTTATGTGTTCTAAGAACTTATCGAGCTGTTCTCTTCCGTGCGGCCATATGACGAAGGTGTCATCAACGTATCTTAACCATAGTTTCGGTTTGAGGCTGGCGGTGTTTAGAATCTCCATTTCCAACGCCTGCATGAATAAGTTGGCTATCACAGGTGATAGTGGTAATCCCATTGGTGGTCCATCTACCTGTTTGTACCGTTATCCTTCGTAGATGAAGTAAGTGTTCCTCAGGCAGTGTTCCGTTAATATCAGGACGTCTTTCGATATTTGATACTTTTTCTGGATGATTTCTAGTGACTCGTTGATCGGAATGTTTGTAAATAGTGACACGACGTCAAAACTTACTAGTAAGTGGTCCTGGTTCACTTTCTCGTCTTTTAGTATCTCGAGGAAGTGAGTGGCGTTCTTGACGTATGATTCCGCTCGTTCTGCATGTGGTTGAAGTTGTTGAGCTAGATATTTTGCCAGTTGTTGTAGCGGTGACCCAATTGAGCTGACGATGGGTCTCAATGGTGCGCCTTTCTTGTGAATTTTCGGTAGCCCATATAGTTTCGGACATTTCGAAGATTTTTCCCGTGGTATCAGTTCAAGTTGTTTTTCCTTGCTGTCCTTGATTTTGGTCTTGGTGGTTTTCTCCAGGTAGGTTGTGGGATCCGTCTTTATATGCTGGTATGCCGGCTCTTGTAACAGTTGTCGGATCTTAGTGTCGTAGTCTTCTTTGTCCATTATCACCGTGGCGTTCCCTTTGTCGGCTGGGAGGATGATGATATCCTTGTTGGATTTTAGGTTTCGTAGAGCGTGCAGCTCGTTTTTCGGTGGATTGCTCCTTGGCGTACGTGCTTTCCTCAGTACCTGAGAAACGTCCTGTCGTATTAATTCGGCTGCGTCTTTCTCGAGTTTTGCGATGGATGACTCCACTCCACATATGATTTCTTCCACAGGAATTCGTTGAGGTGCGATCGCAAAATTGAAGCCTTTGCTGAGTACGCTTCTTGATGCTTCCTCTAGTTGATATTTGGAGAAATATGTATATGGTTTTAACCCATTGCCTGCCATGAGCCCCGTTTGGGGATTTTGCGTTTCAAAGAATATGGGTTGGTAACACTTGCTTATAGGCACGTAACACCTGTTTACAGACACTATTAGACTGTTTCACGTTATGTTGATGCACATTAGAAGTTATTTTGATACCTTTATGTTTTAGTTTTTTGAATTAGTTCATGTTGGGTCAGGTATGTTGCTTACTTTTATAAGTATGAGTTTTTTGCTATTATGCTTAGGGATGTTTCTATCAATTTAGCTCGATACATTATGTTTATTAGTATTCCCCTAACATATAAACATGGTCGGTAACATCAATTCAATTGTCATTTACCAGTTACGGTTGTTTGAAGAGTGATACCCATTTGGGGATCATGGTACATCCAATCTGTTTCGATTAGGTGCATGCTACGTTATTTATTACGATTGCAGGCATCACTGAGGGGCAGTTTTTATCTCTAAACCAGCTAGAATCTCTACTAAATGACTAAGAATTTTTGGATTCCCTCGACGATGATGGCGAAATACATATTGTTCAACTACCACCATATAATGTTGACAATCTTTCTGATTTGGAAGAGATCGATTAAAACATTCTAGATGATACAATGCCTTGCGATGTTCCAGGAAAAATAGAGCTCCACTACAATCCAGCAGAATCACATTCAGATGAAGGCGATAACTACTTGAATTCATTTAATCTAGCTCCAAGCCACTCTAAAGAGACTTCTGGCGATGTTATTGGAGAAGTCCCCTCAGAGAAAAACATTGAGCCTAAAACCGAAAACAACGCTAAAAAGAGAAGGTTATCGGTTCCTAAAACTAAACTAGTAAACGACAAAGAAAAAATTAAAACGGCATTTAAACCTAAAAAAAGGCCGATGAGAAGAAAAACCAGTCGGAGTGAACTGACTCAGATCCTGTATTTAGCTTATCACCTGCTTCTGATGAAAACGAAAAAGATAAAAGAAAAAAATATAGAAGCTGGCCTAAAAGATAAGAACCCTGTAGAGATTTTTGAAAGTATCTTTGATGAAAATGTGTGTGATTACATAGTAAGACAAAGTGTAATTTATGCTGCACAGAATAACCGCCAAACATTTACTTTCTCAAATGAGTTCCTAAAGAAGTTCATTGGGTTCCTTCTTTTCATAGGGTACCACTCTCTTCCTCAAGAACCATTATATTGGAGCGAGGATGAGGATATATCCATTGATTGTGTGAGGAAGTGTTTTTCAAAGAACAGATTTGTAGAAATAAAATGTAATTTTCACTTCAACGACAATTCCCAAATACCCACTAATCCCAAAAAGTCTTACAAAGTAGAGCCACTAATTGATAAACGAAACAGTAACTGTGAAATTTGGAGTATTTTCTACAAATTTAAGCATTGACAAACAAATGGTTCGATACTACGGTCAGCATTTCCTGAAGCAATTTATCCATGGAAAGCCTATACGGTTTGGCTTCAAGCAGTGGTTACTCTGCTGTGGGGAAACAGGATACTGTTTTCATGCCGATCTTTATGAAGGCAAAAAAGTGCAGATAGAGAATGTTGAAACGACCTCTGTGGGTTCATCCATTGTGCTGTCCAAAGTCTCTGTACCTGAGACTCCAGAAAATCATATTTTTTATTTTAATGGCTTTTTTACAAGTTTTGACTTGATGAACTACTAGTCAGAAAAAAATGTTTGTGCTACTGGGACGGTCCGCTACAATAGAACGAATTCTTGTCCTATAAAGTTTGACAAAGAAATGAAAAAAAAAGTAGAACGTGGTGTAAGTGACTATCGATTTGATGAAAAGAACTAAACTATTTGCTATTACTTGGAAAGATAACAACATTGTAAAAGTTTTGTCTAACCACGAAGCAATCGAACCACAGTCAACAGTCCCTCGGTGGTCTAAACTTGGAAAAGAGAAGGTAAAGGTTCCTTAGCCAAAATGCATCACCACCTACAATAAGTGGAGTTGATAGAATGGACTGGTTTATCAACAAATACAGGACAAAAATAAAAGCTAAAAGATGCTACTTCCCTATCTTCACCAATGTTCTTGATATGACCTTAGTCAATGCTCACATTCTCTCGTGCATAGCAGGACAAAAAATGTCACTGCTTGATTTCAGAAGAACAATTGCAAGAACTTACTTGGCATTGACATCTCTGTCCAATCTAAGAAACATCGGAAGATCTGCTCAACCTAAACCTTCTAATAAAAGAGTTTTGGAAACTGTGAGGTTTGATCCTGTGGGCCACTTCATAGAAAGAACCACTGACGGCAAGCAGCGAAAATGCGGAATATGTAAGACAAACGTAAGGAAGCAATGCTCCAAGTGCAATGTGGGCCTCCATGTTGAATGTTTCCAGACGTGGCACAAAAGAATCTAATGCATCATGAAGAAAAACTCAATGTTGTATCCTATGAAAAACAATAAATGTGTCCATTTTATAATTTGTATCTTTTAAACCATGATCCATGATCCCCATTTAGGACTTTTTTAAAAAATGGTATAAAAGGCATAAAAATCAAAAGAAATTTTTTAAAATATTATTCTGGGTTTCCTGTAAGGTTTAAAAATTTGGCAGATAATGGGTTAATGTAACTTTTTCTAAAATCTTAGAATCAGGTACAGTATTTTTAAAAACATCCAACATTCAATCTTTATCAGTTGGATTTTTAACAACAAATTTAGCCAAAGTAGAAGCGGACGTTGATGGTTTTGAATTTTCATATCCAACATGTTTTAATGATTTCTTGTGATTTTTTATTACAACTAATTTAGACTTAAAACGAACCTTACAGTATCCACATGCTGTCATATCATTTTTGCCTCGACATGAAAATAAGGTAATCATAATAATTCGTTGTAGCAGTCAAACTTTTATTAACATCAGCAGGCATTACCCACTGTTTGTAGTCACTATCTAAGAGCCACTCTTTCCTAAATTTTTGGATTCGTCTGCGTTTAACGTTAGTTTTCATTGATTGTCATATTTTCACAAACAATATTACCTATGTATTTGAATATATTACACAAAACTGCTTTACAAACCGACTCACAATGTCATTATATTTTGTTTTGTGTCGCTGCGACTGCGGCAGCATCGTTATTCGCCGACGCCAACACCTTCCTGATCCGCACAATGCAGAATAGTGAATAATAGGGGATACACAGAAATATTATTCCAAAGTCGACTACAAGAGGTAGTCTTAAATAGGAAAATCATCTCAATTTCAAGAAAATTAGATAATTGTTCCCAATTTTTTTTTCGCCTCAATATAAAAATCATCATACAAATTATGTACCATAATAGATCATTATCGTTTGTCATATTTAAGAGGAATAAGCTTATAACAGTTATTATCTGGTAAAGCTACAAAACTTCTGTCCTTTGTTTGGATTCCCACATCTGTCTCCCCTCCGCATTAACTTTGTTACATACACTATCCTGTATGTACGTCGCCAAGGAAACTTGTTAGATTGATCTTCACTGAATCTACCCAGGATCATACACATGTCCGTTTACCACTTAGGGATGTTCAAGGCTCTGTCCAGGGGACTGCTTGTAGACACCACCACTGTAATTTCTCACCATGGTCGGCTGTAGCTGCCATTTCACATTTATTTTGGAAATAAACACTATATTTCTAGACATGTCAACAGTAAGAATTTGTTTGATGCTACATATTTATCTTGCAAGTACTGTTAACATGAAGCCAAGGCGTATGTATAATTATTGTCTCTGATGTACTGCAGCATTTTTTTGGACATTGTGTTCTTCTGAATTTTTTTACGGGGTTCACAGTATTTACAGAAATACGTTGGTTGTCACAAAGCCTTTAAAGATAATAAAGAAAAAGGTGAAGAAAGGTTTTAAAAAATGTATATTTCCACAACCAGTTTATTTTTGCTTTTACACATTCTTACTTGGTGTACAATGTAATAAAATTGTTCATAACACAAAAAAAATCATAGTTCGCCTATAAAATTTTTGAGAATATAAGTAAGTTTGCTATTTAATCTACCAAACTGTTTTGGTTGCAACTAGCTTGATAATAGTTTCCATAAACCTTCGGTGTGATATGAGATTACAAAAGAGTATAGATTAAAAAGGTATTACTTGCAATATTAAACGTGAATTATTTAAAATATAAGAAACAATTAATCAAGCTTACAAATTAATGGAATACTTTAAAATTCAGTTACAATCACATTATTAAAGTAAGATTACTAGGCATAATAACTTGGAGGCACTGTTAGATCACTAAGAACCGATAATTCTTCTTCAGTAAACTTTAACTTATGTACATCCCAGTTATCGTGATGTGTCCTTTTAAAATCACCTAAAGTTTGATGGATTGCACCCTAGAAATAAGACATTAATATAGGAACATTTATATAAAAGTAAACTTACCGGAATAGGTTGAGGATCATTTAAATGTTTACCTAATTCCAAAAATATATCTGATAAATAATCGGGAACGTCATATGGATGACAACTAACAAATGCACACATTCCTAAAACAGCTGCATGTCGTATTTGAATACTTTGATTATTTTTTGATTTACTAGTGTTATTCAAATTTACGTTACGACTTTTAAGTTTAGTTCTTGATTTTTGTTTGAATTCAGACTGTAAATACAAATTTTATCTCTTTATTCATTAATGATAGTTATTAGTACTATATAGGTAAATTGACTAAGCACAATAAATCCAAATATTACAAAATTGATTTCAACACTAGAAATATTCATTTTATGGTTAACATGTACAAAAATGTTTTTGAAAAATGTTTGAGCAGAATCTTTTGTTCGTGATATCTTAAAAAAAAAAAACAAATTCTTTTAAATTTTACATACTGTGTATAAAGTAAACAAGGGTGCAATTTAATTTCTTTCATCTGCAATAACTTGTTATTACATTATTGGTACTTTTACATTTATAAATAATTACATATAATAAGTATATCAGGTTATTCAAAATAAGTTCCCAGTTTGAACATGGCCATTGCTTTGCTTATTTATGAGATTCTGAAAAATAAAAACACCATTTTGTTATGTAAAGATACAGGGTTTTATTATAAAAAAAAAGGAAAAAGAACAAACAAGAGTTAACGATGACCACCTCCATGCTGTTCAATTGCATTGTTAAGGGCATTCAGTGGAATGTATTCTATGACATGTGATATGGACTGTTTCAAATCTTCACGAGCAGTAAGTAGGTCTATAAGAAGCACTCTTTCTTTGAGGAAACTCCATGACCAATAGTCAGCTAGGTTAATATCTGGTGACGATCACCAAATGTATTTCTTAATAGTGTTTTTATGAGATTGTGTATGTGTGGGGGTGCGCCTTCTTGCAAAAAAACAATATTTTCATTACCATGATTCTGTAATATTAGTACTACAAAGTCTTGTAACATTCGAAGATATAGGTGCCCATACACCGCTATAGTTTTCATTTGTCCATTTACATTTCTTCATAGAAATAAGGACCAATAAGAAACTTAGATGTAAATCTACACCAGACAGTAGTTTTGAATTATGTGTTAACACCTCCATTTAATTCAAAATGTACTTCATATGTCCAGAAAATTTTATGTAGCCATTGAACATTGTTTTGAATTTCCACCAACACTCAGAATTCACCACACTGTTGACTAACTTATCTCCAAACGTCTTGCAATTTTATTAGCACTACACACGTTATATGTAGAATTTTACTAACTTCTTGAATTTTTTGTAAAACTAAAACTGCATTGACTTCATTTTCTACCAATTTTGGTCTACCCAAACGCTTTTTGACGGTGAACTTCACCACTTTCTTCAAATTTATGAACAAACTTACAAAATAATTTTACAGTTCATGTAAAGTTCAAAATCATCTCAATGCATTGGGATGTTGTCTCTTGCATTCATAATAACACTGAATGAGTCCAATATGAAATTGTAAAGGCAAAACCATTATAAACATTGACTAAGATCGATTGCTAGTATCTATTCTACATCACAATGGTTTATACAAGCTTGACACAGTTACCATACCAACAAAAGTCAAACAAAGAATTTACTTTTCAATAACCTTATATTATTAATGAACCTTGTTTGAGTAAAATATTTCTTTTTATAATTTTATAACCTTCAAATTTTAAAATAGTTACTTAAATTTACTTACAATGTAATGAAGGTATTATGATCAGTTTTAAGATGGCTTTACTGAGTCCAGTGAGATGGTGCACTTTAATGGAGAAAATTTACTCTTTTCAAATTTCTTAAAAACCGGTACAACAATTTTCATGAAAGTCAAAATTTTGGAATACATACAAAATGAAACAAAATCTTTTTTTCGAATTTCCTCAGTAAGGTTTTTTTGTGTAAACACAAATAGATTATTATAAGTTTTTGTTATGAACGAATAAGTTCAAAGGTAATTATGTAATTAAAAATTATTTAATAAGTCATTGCTTGGTATGTAATCCATATCAGTCTCATTCCATTAATATAAGTAATTTGACTGTAATCTCATATATTTAGAATTTAATCAGTTCTAATACATAAAGACAAAATTTGCATCGATTGGGGCTTGAATTGGTGGCGCAGTATATACAAAATGTAAATCATTTCTGCATAAACTTTATTGTATGTATTTAAAATAATTAATAATTTTTAATTACAAATAGATTATGTTACATACATACATTTGATCTTGATCTGTTAATCTCACACCAACAGTCTCATATTATGAAGTACAGATATATCACCCAGTAGAAATATATGAATAAATATGAAACAGAAACAAGGGAGCAATTTTCAATAAAAAATGTAAATCATTTTGCATATTATTGTAGAAAATTTCATGACTTGTTTTATGTATGACATAGTGATACTGATGATTATTACTCAGAACTTGTGTACTATCAGGGTTGTGTACATCAGCTATATCCCAAAACAAAACCAACTATCGAAAATAAAATCTGTTTATTCAAATTATCAATCAACGTGTGAATTGAATTCTGTGGTTTCTCTCTTAGGTGATTGGTGTTTATATTTATATGTAAATGTTGGTCTGTGATGTAATTGTATGTACTTAATGTAATTAATATTCTTAAAACTGTTACTGTGATATTGACTGTGGTAATATAGGATGTATATAGAGTGATTTACAACTGGAGCGCCATTTCCTAACCATCTTTTTCTAAAAAACGTTGGTTTAACCATTCGATAACTGTTCTATTTCAATGAGGTCGAGCACCATCATGCTGGTATTACACATTTTGACTATGTACATCTTCAAGCAAGTCAAACAGTGTATTTTCCAACAAACATCTGTAACTATCCGCGTTCAAGTGATCATTAAGTAGCCTTCGGAAGGATGGAGCGAAAACAGCAGCGTGAATTGGTATATGTCGATTGGAAATCTCTTCCAATAGTTTCGCGCTGCTAGTAGAGCATTTCCATTACAAAAATCATACACAAAAATTGTATAACATACTCTTCCATGCTATAAGCATACATTTTAAGCTTTGTTTCTGCAAAAAAACGTAACAATAAAAACTGACAGTAAAGCTGTACGTTGCTGAATGTCATATCATTCTTTTGTTTCATTGTTTATTAAATCTGTGTTTACAGGGTGGATTATTTTAACGTTTACGGAAAACTTCAAGGCCTTTTAATTTATTAACTAAGCAAAATCGGACATATGGTTATATAACATTTTTTTTCATAGAATCACGTAACCTTTCATATGACAGTTTGTCGATGAGCTAGTAAATTACCCTGTATACCAAATAAAGATGATTGATTGATATTTTAAGTGTAATCTTCTAAGAAACCGTAAACCATACCTAAAGACATAATGTAGTCCTTTCTAAAAAACATATTTTATGCCAAACAAGTTTTTTTTCAGATGAATACAACAAAATGTAGGTTCTAATTAAATCTAACCACATTTTTTTTAAAAACTTATAATCGTTTCCAAAACAAACTAATATTTGAAATAATGAAATACCTATATCCACATAGGCTGTGAAGTGTATACACCAGCACCACATGTTTTTGTCAGCAAGTTAGTAGGCATCCTTATTGCACTCTGGTTATCATTGTAAATGGTCACATAGCCAACCTTCACATGCAATTCCTCTAAAATATTCTTTAAGAAAATGCATTCTTTTGCTCCTTCAGAAAGTGCAACATACTCGGCTTCTGTACTTGACAATGATACGCAGCGTTGTTTCTTACTGGTCCAAGAAACCGGTTCTGTGGCATAAGTGAAAACAAATCCACTATATGAATGTTTATCGTTGTCATTTCCACTCCAGTCAGCATCAATAAATCCTGTTAAATATTTGCTTGGATGGTTTGAAAATTAAACATCTGTCCATAGTACCCTTGAGATACTGGAGAATTCTTTTTGCATGATGCCACAGTTCTAAAGTGTAATAGGAATTAAACTGGCTCAGCAAGCTTACAGCAAATGAAATATCAGGTTGTGTACATGTAGCTAAATACATTAAAGATTGTAACAAGTTTTGATAAGGAATATCAGGTAGATGACCATTCTTGTTTCCTCCTGTCAGTTTCAATTTTGCCTTAGTGTTCTTTTGAGATCTGGAAACAAAAAATAGTCACTGGGGGCTAAGTCTGGGCTATAAGGTGGATGATCAATTTTTACAAAGCCACATTTACCAACGGCAGCTTTTGAAAGTCTTGACTTATGGGCTGGTGCATTATCATGAAGCAGCAGGACACTTCGCGTTAGTTTTCCGCGTTTTTTCACTTTAATAACATCTCTGAGGCGATGCATTAAGCTTGCATAGTACTCTCCTGTGATTGTACCACCCTTCTTCAGATAATCAATCATTAAAATTCCTTGGCAATCGCAAAACACAGTTGCCATTATTTTTCCTGGGTGGACTTTAAACTTTTTGGGAGGACTGGAACCCCCTAATATGCCACTGCATCGACTCTTGTTTCGACTCAGAATCAAAATTATGGATCCAAGTTTCATCCCCGGTGATAAGTCGATTGATAATTAAATCTGGTTCGTCCCCACAAAGCGCCAAAAATTCTTCACACTTCTCCATTCGAGTAAGCATTTGAAAAGGCGTAAGCATTCGTGGAACCCATCTCGCACGGACCGTTGTCATGCCAAGGCAATCGTGTAAAATTCTGAAAGCTGTGGTTTCTGAAACTCCTGATAAAGACGCTAATTGTCGCTTCTTTAATCTTGCATTTGGTTTTTTCACTAACATCTGAAGTGATCATGTCAACAGCCGGGCCTGGACGGGGATCATCATCTAGTGATTCTCAGCCATGTTTAAACAATTTTGACCATTCACAAATAGTCGACTTGGAAGGGCAATTATCCCTGTATACAAGCAACATTTCATCACAAATAACTTTTGGAGGTTTTCTTTGTTTTGTAAGAAACTTTATAACAGCTCGATAATCAAGTTTGTCCATTTTGAGACGTTACAACACAAACTGACAGATACTAGAACTAATAATGCTGCAATTGTTTTGTCAATTGTCAAACAGGTTACCATGGCATATGTGATTTAAAATCAATAAAATGAAAAATTACATAACATTGTAAATTGCCTAGTCCGGGGATATAAAAACGATCCCTAGTACAGCATCAGTCACTTCTGCTGGATCTGTTGGCAAATGATCATGCTCAACATATGTTATGAAGTCAGCAAATTCTTTGGTTTTCCTTTCACGAACGGAATATCTTAACAACTGCATTATAAATCATAAATTCTGTTAATGGAACAGATTCGTCTATAACCTTTGTTTTATTTTGATTGAGATTCTCTTCGACAAAGATAACATCCCTAGCTCTGATAAGTTTATTGTTATTATGCAACAATCTGTAACAATTATTGTCCGTCGAGTCTTCGCGAAATCCAACAAATACGTGGTCTTTGCTTTTTGCATCCCATTTCTTCCATTTATTTCGAGGAACATGTAAGTGTCTCAGATCTTGCTTCTTACTGCTCCATTTTTCTTCTGGAATTTTACCGTTCAAACCAGAATGAGGAACTCTATTCTTCAGATAAACTGCTGTATTACAAGCTTCGGTCCACAAAGACCTTTTACATTTGAAGTCTATCATCATAAGTTCTAGCTGTTTCACATATTAGCTCTTTCAGCAACGTGATTTTGTTGTGGTGAATATGGAGCCGTTATTTCTGCTTTAATACCATGGGATTTTAAGTACTGTTTCATGCTTTGATTAACATATTCTCCACCGCCATCAAACCTTAATGTTTCAATTTTTCTATTAGTTTGATTTTCAGCAAACGCTTTGAATTTTAAAAATATGTTAAAAACTTCATCCTTGTTTTTCAGAAAATAAATAAAACATTTTCTTGTAAAATCATCAATGAAAGTTAAAAAAATATTTACAACCTCTCTTAGAAATTTCTTCCATAGGACCACAGACGTTCAAATGGATTAACTCAAGAACCTCGATTTCTGTAGGGTTTTCTACATTTTGTAAATGAAGAACAAGATTGCTTCCCCTTAAGACATGCACTGCAACAATCAATTTTATCATTACTAGCATAATGCAAACCAACTACCTGATTTTTGATGATCTTCATATTGTGAGGTCTTAAATGTCCAAGGTGCTTGTGCCATACATAAATCAATGTATTTTTTATCCCATGACATCACTGCAGCATTCAGGGATGAAAAATTGGTAGTTGTATCTAGTTGTGGTATATTTTACAACCATTTTTTTGTAAAGGTTACAAAACAGGCCTTTTTCTACCATTTTTAAAACAGACAACAAGTTTGTTGCTAAATTAGGCATCTTTAATTGTTTTGGGTTGATTTTTAACATGGACAGTTACATCTCCAAAGCCAATTGCTTCAATTTTTTTTATTGTCAGCCATACTAATTTCAGACAATCGGTCCTTAAAAGTTGAGAAATTTTCTCATCTATTTGTCATACGGCATGTTGCACCAGAGTCAATAAACCAGCTTTGAGCATCTTCTGGGTTTACAGCTAAAGCAACATCACAAATTAACAAAACGTTGGGTTTTTGAATTTGGGCTCAATATTTTTGTCTTTATTATTTTTCAGAAGGAAACACTTACTCCTTTTATGACCAAATTTGTGACATTTTGTACATTTATATTTAAATTTGCTTGAGGACTGATTTACTGATGAGAATACTTTTTCAGATTGACTATTATCTTCTCTCCTGGATCCTTCTGCCAAAAGCTTACTTTTAATTATTTCACTAGAAATTGTAATTCCACTACTATCTAGAGCCATAATCATAGGTTCATAAGATTCTGGTAGACCATTAAGGAGAATAGCAGCTAAATCTTCAACTACTGCAGCATCAATATCGGCTAATTTCTGAGAAAATAACATCTGCGATATAAGAAGGCATATCAGGATAGTCTTTTAGTGAACATTGTGAGATTTTGTCTTAGACGTAAACGACCCATTAAACCCTTTTGTTCATATAACTTCGCCAGATTGTCCCAGGCTTCTATTGCTGTTTTTGATTCAGAAACATGAACATACAAATTTGGACAAATTAATAAGCAAATTTTATCCATAGTCATTCACCTTTCTTTTTGCCATAATTATTGTCACTTAAAGAACCATTAACAAATTCCCATAAATCTTCATATTTTAGAAACATTTGCATAGCAAACTCCCAATTTTTGTAGTTATCAGCTCCAACAAACTTCTCTATGAATGGTAAACTGCTACTATTTCCGTGTGCAGACATATTAACCCAAAAGTTTGAAAATAAGATTCTACTTTATGCCAACAATCTTCAAGTTATCAATTTTACTTAGCAATTTATATTACAAGCCATAAACCTGTTACATAGTGTGTATTAATTCTTTTTTCAGTAGCAAACGAAGTATTTTTATTGCCAAGAGATATATTACATGCAATTAACAACAACATACTATTTTTTTTTTATATTGCCTACTACATAAATAAATATTATATAAGGTGTGTTTCATATTTATATCCTAATTAAATCAACTGCAACAAAAATAACATACAGGTGTTCCAATTTAAAAACGTAAGTTTAATTCGTACCTGAATTACGAAACACCCTATACCGGGTGTAAATCAAATAGGAGCCACTCCTGTAACTTTTGAACGGGTGGTTAAATTTTGTTCAAGTTTTGCTGGGTTATATTAGAGCCAGTTTGGGATTTCTTTACATAAAAAAATAATATGATCGACTTCCGGTTTCACCGGAAATGGCACAAAAGCTGCAAATTCAAATGGAACAACCTGTATATTTTTACATGTTTTGATTCTACCGCTTCAAATACATACAGTTCATCTGCCAAATGTCAATCCAAACGCCATTTTACTTTGACAGAGTCGGCTTCAGGAGCATGTTGTGTTAATAAAAATTAGAAAATTACTGCTTTATTTAGAAACTAAGGAAATTACTATGTATATTGTTTTATTAGTACATGAAAGAGCTATTTAATATACAGAGTGGGCCATGTATGTTTATATTGGGAACAGTGAGTTTTAGTTAAAAAACCTTAATTTTTAAATTTCATCGTTAACAAACTTCACAAAAATTAATTATTAGCAAAAATAATATTGGGGTAATTGTACCTCAATTATCTATAATTTAGATGAGGTCATAATGATCTAAAATTAAAAAAATAAAATTAAAATGGCGGCTGAGTAGACATTTGACAGATGAACTGTATGTATTTGAAGCCCTAGAATCGAAATATGTAAAGCTCGAGCAACGAAATCAAACAAAAACTTAAGTTTGAAAAAAATATATAAATTGTTTCCAATCAACACACCATTGCTACGTCATCATCACCATCAGATACGAAAGAAAACTTATAAGCTAATTGCTTGCCTTGCAAGCGACGCATTACGGTTGACGGCTGCTATTCTACACCCCTATATTTAGAACCACAAACTAAGCGCCATATAAATTTTCGGCTTTTGCGTCATTTCCGGTGAAACCGGAAGTCGGCCATATTGTTTTTTTATACTTCAAAATAATTTTAAATTGTGCACGGTTCCTCCCTCTACCACTTTTGTTTTGAAACTTTTTTGATATCATTCTATAAAAACAAAGGAGTTATCGAGTTCGATAACTCCTTTGTTTTTATACAAGGTGTTTCAGTTTTTTGTAGCAGGACTTTAATAGTCGATAGAGCTTTCAAAATTAAGACAAGAAGTTCATATAAACATAGGTTGCCAAACGCTTAGTTTTGGAGATACAGGGTTTCAAAGTTTTAATTTTTTTTCAGTTCTTTTAATTTATCTTCAAAACTATTTAAAATAATAAATCCAAATTTAGTACACATATTACACTCCTTAAACTCAATATTAAGAGTAGTTTAACGTTTATCAACATCTACAGGGTAGTACATTTTCTGGGGTGGTACACCCCTTTATCCCCCCCCCCCCCAAACTTTTTCCTGCGACGCCTCTAACTCTTAAAAACCAAAAATTTAGATTGCCCATTTGATTTAGGAACTTTTTTGCCTTCTGCTTTTTTTTTTAGAAAAATGCATAGTTTTTGAGATAAATTAGCTGTAATCCATGAACAGCTTCCAAATGGTAAGTAAAGAACGTCTGATGCTCCCGCAAAAAATAGTGTGCCATGAAAAGAACAATAAAAAAAAAGAATCAAATGATGTTAATATGAAAATGTAAACTTTCACCATTATCATAATAAAATACTTATCTTTTTTGGGGTTTTTTAATGGTGTAATTTAAATTATACAATCTAAACGTTTCGATAACACTTACAGTAATCTTCGTCAGTAGTAATATTTGTTTAAAATTGTTAAAGATGTTGTAAACAATTTTGTCAAAGTTGAAAAATTAAAACACACTTATGTTTATCTCACATTTTATTTTAAATATGACTTGTGCATAAGAAAGAATGTAATTTATTTACATATTTTATTGTGTTAATTTTTAGTGCAAAAGTGATCTTTTAAAATGCCATTTTTGTTTTCTAATCAAGAAATAGCGGATATCCATTTTATTTATGGCTTTGTAAATGGAAGTTCAGCAGCAGCAGCCTGTGAATATAGGCGAAGATTTCCTTTTAGAAGAACTCCGCATCCTTCAGTATTTGTAAGAGTTCACCAACAAATTATAAGTCAGGGGTTAAATAATGTGCATGGTCGTCAAAATAATAATCATAGGCAACAAAGAAATATTGCAAGACGAATTTTGTGTGAATTCGACAGAGGTCCCACAACTAGCATTAAAAGAGTGTCCGTAGCTTTAGGTGGAGTCTCAAATACTACTATTCACCGAACATTAAGACGGGATTACCGATATCCTTACCATCTACAACTTGTTCAAGGACCACAACCAGGGGATGCAGTACGTAGAGTTGCGTATTGTCGATGGATTCTTGCTGAAGATAATAACAATCCAGGTTTTTTAAATAATGTTTTATGGACCGATGAATCCTGCTTCACTCGCCGTGGTGTGGTAAATTTTCACAACCAGCACGTTTGGGCACATGAAAATCCACATGTAGTTCGCCCTATACATTTCTAACAAGAATTTAGTCTGAACGTCTGGATAGGTATTTACAATAATCACCTTTTTGGGCCCTACTTCTTACCACCTTGGATGAATGCTGCGGCTTTCTTGGAATTCTTAGAGAATGAACATGGGAATATGTGGGAACATATTCCCTTAAATTTACGAAGAACGTATTGGTTCCAGCTTGATGGTTGTCCAGCTCATTATAGCAGAATTGTTAGAAACAGGGTGGACAACCATTATCCAGGAAGATGGATCGGTCGTGCAGGCCCAGTTCCCTGGCCGCCAAGGTCCTCAGACCTAAATCCCTTAGATTTTTTTTGTGTGGGGGTATTTAAAAGAAACGGTGTATGCAACTCCTGTGACAACAAGAGATGAACTCATTAATAGGATGCGTGTAATGAAATAAGACAATTTTTAGTTAATATTCCACGTGCAAACTATTCGTCAGTGTGAATTATGTATTCAACAAAATGGTTCATATTTTGAACAGTTTGTTTAAATTTATTTATTATTATGATAGCGTTTTTGTTTTGTTGTTATAGGTTAGTTTATTTGTTTAATTTATTTATTTCGTTCTTGTTAAAATCTTAATAGAAATTCTTTCCAATTTTTGCAATAAATACGTATTTTTTTAATATTTATTTTGTTGTTTTACTTTTATTTTCCTTTATTTAATTCAACTGAAAAGTTAGGAAAAAATCAGTGGAGTACTACTTTTTATTAAGAGACAAAAAAAAAGTGAGAATTGACATAATTTGCTTTTTATTGTTCTTTTCATGGCACACTATTTTTTGCGGGAGCATCAGACGTTCTTTACTTACCATTTGGAAGCTGTTCATGGATTACAGCTAATTTATCTCAAAAACTATGCATTTTTCTAAAAAAAAGCAGAAGACAAAAAAGTTCCTAAATCAAATGGGCAATCTAAATGTTTGGTTCTTAAGAGTTAGAGGCGTCGCATGAAAAAGTTCGGGGGGGGGGAATAAAGGGTGTACCACCCCAGAAAACGTACTACCCTGTAGATGTTGATAAACGTTAAACTACTCTTAATATTGAGTTTAAGAAGTGTAATATGTGTCCTAAATTTGGATTTATTATTTTAAATAGTTTTTAAGATAAATTAAAAGAACTGAAAAAAAATTAAAACTTTGAAACCCTCCAAAACTAAGCGTTTGGCAACCTATGTTTATATGAACTTTTTGTCTTAATTTTGAACGCTCTATCAACTATTAAAGTTCTGCTACAAAAAACTGGAACACCCTGTAAATATCAAAAGATGCAAAGTTGCACCTTGGTTGATACACCCTCTATAACAACCACTATTGAGTGGTCAATTTGCCTATACAGATACTACTAAATTAAGGAATAATATTTACCAATAAGCCTGCTGGATTGGGTAGAAAATGACAGTGTAAAAATCCACTAAGGGATTTTGCCGCAATTACTCTTACTTCAGGTTGTACATCTTCTAATAATTGTAATACAATCCTTTGAATCTAATAATAAAGTTAATATACTAAAATTGAAGTTATATGAAAGGTTCTTACCTCAGCTACCCAACTATCATTAGCAATAATAGTTGAGAAATTATGAAAGACAAGAACTGACACAAATTCGGCAATAGCAGCTCTTGCTGACCAAAATGGACAAATTGCTACTTGCTCAATTGCTGATAAAGCAATAGGAATATATTCTTCTAAAATTAGCGAATGTGCCATCACTGCTAAGAGATTTGAACAAATTGTGCTTAATTCTTCATCATTGTCATTACTTTGTAACACACATGTTAGCGGCAGCAACCGGTAATGACTTGGAACAGTTGCATAATTTCTACGAGTTACACTACCAGTCACATATTTAGATACTAAAAACAAATTTAAGAATAAAAAGCAGCTGTTTATTAAAAATTTAACTAACCTGTTTTAAATAATCTAATCATTTCCTCTTTCTCGTCACTATTATTTAAATTAATTAGTCTAATCTGGTCCGAAGTGGCGGTCACAGGTTCTTGATAATTTTTATTCATAGCATTTATTGTAATTTCATACAGACTGTCTAGTTTAGGCATAAAATAATTAACAAAATCTTCAACTTTGGGAGACGAAGCACCACAACCATTCGTAAACCCTATATTCTCAGAAAATATTACAGTAAGACATACACTAATGTTTTCTCTAACATTTTGGAATGGATGTGATAAGTACCCTTTGAGGTATTCTAGCAGTCTTTTAATAAGTTCAGCATTTCTCCATGTTTGTTGGTTTAAAGCACTTTGCAAAATAAAAATACGACAGCAGCTAGTAAATGATGTTTGTTCATTGAGTGGATTATCCATTAGAAATTCCAATATCCAGTGATAGCGATTAGGATCTCGACAATCTAATGCCATCGCAAAGCAAATACTCCAATCGCCTAACGTTTCAACACACATATTTGAAAAATTATTTCTTAATATAGGTAAAAGTGTGCTCCATAAATTTTCAACCTTATCAAAACTCCAATGTTTTGAACCACGAACCAAACCTCCAATTATTTCTGCAGCACATCTCTGGCTTTGTTCTTGATTATCTTTTGCCAAACGTTGAAGATGAGGAACGAATAAATGAAGTAAATGGTCTTCAAATATTTTAAATAAATTCTAAAAGAAGACACACACACATTTTTATGTTGTTACAAGCAGTTTTTTTACCTTAAATACTAAAAATCTAAATCCACTAAACTGGTCCTTTCCTTTTTTTTCTTCCATAGATAAATACTTAATCAGCACTTCTACATTTTCTTTGGTAAAAAACGCTAGTATTTCCTGTTCCTCTTGAGATAATGATTGTTGTCTTTTAGAAAAACTAGGCTGTTCGGATGACGCGGCAAAAATTTTTAAAGTTTTAGGCCAAGCATAATAACCAAAATCTCGTCTGTGAAGATATCTAGGTTTATCCCATTCTTGTGCATTTTTTGGAACTGTTTTACTGTTATACAGTAACCACTCATTATCCGGTCTAATACCAGGTGTTATTTTAGTAGTTCTTTCATTACTAAAACTATAAGGATCTGCCTCAATTTTCTTATATTTAGGTTTATTCTGAATTAGTATGAAAAGAAAAACTCTCAATGCAATTTTCCTAACTTCCAGTGAATCATTAATTAATGCATTCATGAAAAATTTTACTACTTGTGGTTTATATTTCATGTCAGGATGCACTAAATTTTTAATAAACATTAAACTCATTGAATAATATCGCCAATGCCTAAAATATGAGAAAATGAAATACAAATAAAAGTAGAGCTCATGTTATTCTGTCTGGCACAAATGTCGGTTGCGCAGGAGTCTAAGTGAGCCATTTTAAAGCATTTAGGCTGAGCGTAATCCGATTACGATCTCGGTTTGCAGAAGAACAGAGGAGTAGGTTCTGTTTTTCACTATTTCAATTTATACATTGTTTGATCACCGTGAATAACGGTTAATTATTAATATTAATAATAATAGAAGGTAATTAATATTTGAATGTTCTATGCCCAATTTTCTAATCACATAAAGTGGTATTTAATGCACTTTGGACAAATTTGTTTATATATCGATCTCTACAAAAGAATGTGTCATTAACAAAGGCACTAACGTACATAGAATATCCAATAACTACCGCCAGCAATGTTTTAATTACATTCAGTGACTGGTTATAGTGTAACTGAATATTTTAAAGTATAACTGAAAATGTTAACATTAGGTGGTGTAAAATCAGTGCACAGGCAAGTACGCGAAATAGTGTACAATTATCTTGCAACACTATTCCTAAATGAATCGAAACAAGAAATTAAGCAACATGTTCATGATTGTTTTGGAGTATCAGTAAGAACGATTGAATGGGTTATGAAAGAAGCAGGGTACCAAATTATGCAATAAACCACAAACGGAATTTAGAAGTTTAGAATCTCAACAAAAATTGGAAAATGAACTATAGTGGACAGCCAAGAGAACCACGTTGTACCGATACTCAAGAAAATTGGATTCAAGTGGAAAAGATGCAGGACAACAGAAAAATTCTTGTATAAAAGAATGATATATGAGCATTACAGGTAAATTATTTACAAAAGTTGAAAGTAGTTGAATGCAGACCAATCATGTACTTGAACGAAACTTACATTCATGCTGCACATACAACTTTCAAGTGTTGGAACATTGCCCAGATTATTATTCACACCAACTTCTAAAGGAAGGAGGTTAATCATTGTTCATGCTGGTGGAGGTATGGGATTCATTCTGAATTGCCTGCTTATATTTAAATAAGGAGGGACGATTACCACTATGACATGAATGTGGAAAATTACGAAAAATGATTATGAGAAAAATTAATACCTAATGTACCTTTCAGATCAGTAGTGGTCACTGATAATGAAGATTATCAGAATGTACAAGTAAATAAAGTCACCACATCCAATTCCTTAAACGGGGAAATGATGGAAAGGCTTTCTGACAAGAATATAGCTTATTCGCCAACTATCGACAAACCCCAACTTTATGAGTTAATCGAGCTCCATAAAAAGCAGCATATTACCAACAAATTCCATCAATTGTTAGAAAGGCACGGTCATACAGTTTTGCGACTACCTCCATATCACCTGAGTTTAAATCCAATTGGAAAAAAATGAGGAATAGTGAAAGTTGATGTGGTAAAACTTAACATTACATTTAAACTCGACAATGTGCTGCAATCATATAATTGCAACTGCAAATGATTATTTAGAAAAGCAGAATGTACTCGACATTACAGTTGAACCGCTCATTATAAACATTGGAGAAAATAACAGCAGTGACAGTGACGATAGTTTTAGTGAAGACGAGTGATTAATTATGTATCTATTTAAGTGAATTATTTAGCACGATCTTTATTTTTATACCTTTATTATATTAATTATAAATGATGGAGTAAAATGTTGCCTTGTTTAACGTTCTAAAATAATTGGTAATTTAAATAAAAGTTGTATTGCTTTTACGTATGCCACTGGAAATAGTAGCACTCATCGGCGGAGTCCCAGGTGAGAAGTGTCTGCGTCGCCCGCGCGTTCTTCTAGCCAAACAGAATGACATAAACTCTATGAATATTAAGTAATCTTACAGATTATCATTAATACAAGCATTTAATAAACTATCAATGGTTTGATTGTAGCGAAGCATTTTATTTTCACAGTCAGTTTCCAATAATTTAGGGCCTGCAGCAATAACATCTTCAAATCCTTCCAGAGACACCTTGGGAACATTTTCAGCAAGTGTGTATGCAGCCGTCAAGCATTTTTCAGGCATCTCAAATTTAATGGCAATTGTTGGAAACTGATTAACAGCTTCTGTGAGAGCTGTCATAAGATTGACAATGGAAGGTTTTTCTGATGTTTTGGATTTAATTATAAGAGGCCATAATTCTTTTATTAAATTCCAATCATGTCTAGTAGCAATAGCAGCATTTTTAGTTCCCAAGAGAACGTATAAACACCCCTTAAATTTTTCATGATTTTCAGTTGGATCCATTTGAAGAATAGCTTTTATATGTGGAATCACCACTTGGTAGGAGTATAAAAATGTTGAAAGAGTTGAAAAAAGTTTCTTTTGAGATGTGATTCGAACCTGTAAAATAAAGTAGCAACATGAAAATAAATTGTTGGATTATTGAACAATTACCTCACTATAATGACTGACACTCAGTTCAAAAAGATCTTCAATTATTTGTTTGTGAGTCTCCGTAAAAGTACATGTGCGACTTTCATTGCGGAATTCATGTTGTAACATAATACGGTCAACTAATGTATATCTTAAATGACTTTTATTTTGGTGCAATCTGTCTTCTAACACCTTTTTAACCATATGGAAGTTTTTCCAGTGTGATTCAAAATCACGTCCTCGAAACTTATTAAATACTAATATGTCATATATCTAAAAAATTGTTTATACAAAAGACTTCTCATCATTTTTGAACTTACATATACAATGTTGTAAATACTTTTAGTGTCTCCTTCGTCAAGTTCTAATATCTTTTTTTGAACTTTATGAATGGTATCAGCAATAACTTTTCGTACGTTTCTCCCATCTGGCATAGTTACACTAAATGGAACACCAATAGTTAATTCAAACGCCCATGGATCCAAAACAGAGTCCACTCTAGAGTACCTCAATAATTAAAAGATTCACTGATTTAAGACACACTTACAATTGTATCGCTGGTTCATTCCATAGTGGTAAAACACTTTGACAGGCTAATATTGCACTAATAATTCTTAAACGACTGCGTAATTCTTTCCTTTCTAAAACAACTTCTCCACTAGCATACTTATCCAATATGTCTAATTCGGGCAGTAAATATTTATTTAATAAATTTTGAATGCAATCAATTTCAATTTTTCCAGGTATATACCAAGACACATTAAGATTTTCAATATCACCAGGTTCACCCCATTCCCTAAAAATATAAATTCACAATAACTTCATCATATAAATTAATAATCACACCGAATAGTTAAAAAGTCTTTAATGTGTTTATCAAATGGTTTGCTGCAACTGCGATATTCAATTGGTTGAGTAAAACTAAGCGATGTCATTACTAAATTTAGTATATGAGCTGCAATTCTACTTCCTTGAGTACAAGTCATATGTAAAGTACGATCCAAAATATTTGTTATTCTGCCCATGTAGTTTACTAATTCAGAATGCCCATCTAAAATCTACCAAAAAATCTTAAACACTTTCAAACTAAAGAATTAAAATTACCTCTGATAAAAGTAGTAAGTTGTATAATAATTCGTCATTTAATTGCTCTTCTTTAATAACATCATCCTCATCTCCTAACAATCTTTCAATTGTGTCACATAAATCTGGAATAAACAATTTCATCGTCTCTGTTGGATTGGTTTTAGCAAAACAAGCACATAAAATAGCAACCAATTTTCCAGAAACTTTCAATTCTAATATGCGATTAGTAGCAAAACTATGAACTTTCCTCAAAGCTGCCTACAAATAAAACAATAAGTAGGATTTAAAATATATTAAGTAGATTATTACTGTGTAAATCTCGGGAGAGCATTGATAAAGTAATGCTGTAATAACTGAAAATAGTGCCGTTTCCGATACAGATTCTAATCTACTCTTATTCTCGTTATCACTTTGTTCTAAACGAATGAAATCCAATGAATTGGATTCAACCCATGCACATATTCTATCGAAAAATTGTAGTACAAAATCTTCTAATCCAGCTGAAGCTTCGCAAATAACATGTTCTTCTTCAGTAAGATCTGAATAATATTTGGTAGCTTCAGATGAATTCACTATTGGAGCTAAGTTTGAAAAATGGGATATCAGATTAAACGTCATTAAGCATTTTCTAATATCATTTGGATCTATTCCAGGTAAAAGGGATGTGAGCAGAGGAAATACATGTGTTGGTCCCTCTGCATAATTATTTTTAGCCCCATGTGCCATAAACCTACAAACTTTATAAATTAATATAAAAATTGACAACCTCAATATGAATATACAGTGCAGTTCAATAGTGCGCCTGTCTTTCACAGCTCTTCCTTTGTACCAAATATAGGTACATGAAGGTTAAGGCCTACAATTTCAAATATAGCAGCATGCTTGCATCACTGTTGACATTCTATGCAAACCGCAAGCTAGGTAATTGTGGGTACATATGTATTGAAGTGCAATAGTAATCACAAAACTAATTTGGTGGATGACACATTCATTAAATTTATGAATAATAATATTTAAAATTGCAATGAATAATATATGCAATTAACTTTTTTCTGTACTAAATATTCTTCCATAATAATAATAATAATAATAATAATGTTTATTGACTATAAATCAAACTAATATAATATACATTACCAATTTACTACATAAGAAGTCAAGAGGAACAGGTTCAGTTTAGGTAGAATGTACCCAAGTGTTCTCCCACCTGTACCTTAATATAGAAAAATCAAGAAATAAAGAAGAAATCAGCCGTGTTTTAAATATTGAGACATTTTCATTAAAAGTTATCGTTTACGTTTAACCGTTGCCATTCATTTGGTTTGGGGGCACTTGCTGTGTTTATTGTAAAGGTGTTTAACCTAAACCCAAACAGGTTTTTTTTGCATTACTATGCTCAGTACTTTTTACAGAAACTTGATCATATTGGCAGATGGATATAAAGTTGTTCTATGTACAACACTATGGAAATAGTTAAACCTGAGAATCCCAAAATTGTACTTAAACATTCAAAGTCTACCAGCACATAAAACAGAATTGAAAAAGATAGTAAATCAGATGAACCCCATAATTGTATGTCTCACCGAAACACATGTAACAGATAACATTGACAATATGGAGAGAGATTTACCTGGATATAAATGGGTCTTAACAAAATCGTCTAGTAAATATACATATAGGACTATAATGTATATTAAAACTAATATGAGATACAAAAAAGTTTAATATGAATGTGGTTAACAGGAATTAAAAAAAAATTATGACTGATATGAACTTAAGAGAAGTTAAATTTTAATTTGTCACTGACGAAGATATCAAGATTCAAATATATTTTTCAATTACAATAGTTTATTTTATTGATTTTAAACCAACAATTTTAATAATAATAAATATACACACAATATATATATATATATATATATATATATATATATATATATATATATATATATATATCCGTCCGGATTTAAACAGAACGTTTATCGAACATGTTCTTAAGTTCATTCTAGGAAAGTATAACAAAGTATGTTCCATGAACGTTCATTCTAAGTCTAATCATTTGCATGTTTACCTGAATAGTGAACAATGTGCTGTGAACGTACTTTTTAAGAGATTTGTGTTTTAAACCGTACTCTTTAATTTTCTAAAGATAAAATACATGATACCCACTGTACACAGTGCTTGCAAAGCGAAATGTTATTGAAAGTTGATGATTGGACCTTTATATACTTAAAAATCTGCATTTCAGCGATAATAAAATTTATAGTTATTTGAACGTCATCTAGTTTGATAAGAATTAAAAAAAATAGCTTGAAAATAGCATTCAATACATTATTTAACATAGTAGTATCCTAGGAAATCCAGATTTCGATTCAATGGTTATAATTTGGGAATGGGATTTCAAAAATAAATCTAAATAGAGTATGACAGCGCTGTATGCGAATTTAGGCGATCTGCGCATCCTACCACAATCCTAACGGTTTTGTTAATTTGATTCATATATTTATGTATGCAGAAGTACCCAAAGTATGACAAAAATCCCTACTTGTTAATATTGTTGTGTTTTGCAGTTGGCTGCTTTGGATTTTTAGTGTGGTTTTAGTGATTTTAGTTTATGTCAGTTTATGTCATACTATACCTTCGTTTTTCACTTTTGTATTTTCTTGAGTTATTTACAAACTGTCTATATCAAGACAAATTATATATTCTGAATTTCAAATTGTGATATCGAATTTAATCGTCATGCCGTTTTCAAACATGTACTGTAAATTTTATTTAATTATAATGAAATTACAACATTTAAATGCTTAAGATTCATTATTTTGTAATGATGTAATCCAATCATTAAATAATATTTTATTTATTTTGTTGTATTTTATAGGGATGCAGTCTAATCAAATACAAAATAGTAATTATTTAAATTAAGATAATATTTTATAATATGTATAAGTTAATGACCTTCATACAGATTTGAAACTGATCGTAGTTTTTACTCGAACCATGCTCTAGAGTAGCTAGAGCAATACAGCTTCTTACCAACCTATCAGTGGTACCAACTGAAATATTTTGATCACGTGGTATACACTTGAGATTGATCACTTTGTATAAGTACAACGCTTAATTTTTTCGTTTGTTTTGTGATCAACAAGGTAAGTTTCTTTTTAACTGATTAATAATCAAAGTAATACAAACGGTACAATACTAAAGCTATCTTTATTTTGACTTAAATTTCGCCAAACCTGCATGGTTGGTATCTACATTTTCTAACCTTAAATACTTATTTTTAATGAATTATGTATACATGAATGCACTTTTGCATCCAAAAATGTAATGGTTTGTGTTATGTATAATACCAAATATATATCTATACTTTTATACCATAAACATGTGAAATGAATTTTTAGAGTACAGCTGATCGCGACTGGGATTCTGCTTGTGTTCCTCATTATCCATGTAAAATAAACCTAAGGCATATCCAATAGTTATGTTATAACCACTTTATTACGGCATGTGTTTCTATTTTAGTTTGCACATAATGCAGAAGTATAAATTAGGTCCATCACTTTACAGACAAGCTCAAATTAACTCAAATAGACAAATTGCACAACTTGATAATAATTTAACCTTACTTAATGGCAATTGTGACAATTTTTCTGAAATAAGTGTAACGGTAGATGATGATTACCATACATCGTCTGCTGTATCAAGTGAATTTTTAACATCGGAAAGCTTTACAAGTCCCTCCGATGATCAAATAACTCACAATTCTAATATTCATAGCCCAGTTTTGATTGATAATGAAACCAATGAATTAAATTTTAGTTCAGTAAATAATGAAATATTGTCTCTCGATTTGCAAAGTCAACTTGCTGATTGGGCATTTAAGAATGTTATCACACATGATAACATGATCCTGGAAAATATTATCACTTTGGACTTTATAATGATGTAGTAGTAGTAGTAATCAGCTTTATCCAATTCTATGTTATTTATATGATAACCCAAAAATAGTGGAAATTATTGGGCTTTATCAGGGTTTTGACAAACCAAAAAATGCCAATTTATTTCTAGAGCAGTTTATTAATGAGGCACACTCTCTTACATTAAATGGTTTTACGGTCGTCTCTTATCCTTTAAAATAGTGACTTTTATCTGCGACGTTCCAGTCAAATCATTTATTACATTTACAAAATGACACACAAGGTATAGCTCATGTTCAAAATGTTATATTGAAGGAACTTTTTTAAATAATAGTTTGTTTCCCTCAAATTCATAATTTAAGAAATCGAACTGATATTGAATTTAGGCAGAAAATTGATGATGATCACCCCACTGGTAAATCAATAATTGAAACTATACCAAATTCTGACATGATCCCATCTATTTACTTCATCTCGGAGTGATGATGAAATTGTTCAACACCTCAAAATTCCATGTCTCCTCATGTAGAAAAACACAATTGTGGTGATATCGTAAGGTAACAACTTATCAGTTTTATTATGTGTTTTGTATAAGTCAATAATTTTTAGGTTACTTAGAGCAAATTTCAGAAACAAAATATTTTACAATACATGGTAACGGATGTCAATACAAAACTAACAGATATCGAAAATTTTGTTAAAAAAACACCTAGCCATGAAACAGAAAATGCAGCTGTAGATGAACTAGGTTCCATTTTTGTTAAAGTTGAACATTTACCAGTCGATTCAAATGATGTTCTCCAAGAACTAGAGAATTTCTTATCAGATTACAATGAATTTAATCCAGCAGTAGGTATAAGTTTTTTAGTATACAATTATTTTAAATTTTTGTATGTGATAGTATTTGAAGTTAGTTAATCATTTCTTCTTGATTTGACTGTATTAATTATTACAGGTGAAAAAATTATGTTAGGAGGGAACTCCACATACAAATTTATATTTCGAGCTGCAAAGAAGTTAATAACAGATCGAATTGCTGGGGCCGAATTTAGCTTTCTTGGGAGAAAGCAGAAATTTAAATTTATTGATTTAAAACTGGCACAGTTGTTAAAAAGTAAGTACACTTACCAATTACGAAAGGATTTAGATGCTAAATGTATGCAACACTGTTGTTTTTTTTCGACACAATCTGTATTTTATTTTGAGGGATAAAACAAACATCATGTAGAACTATTTCAAATTCATCAAAATATTTGTGATATTCCTGCACTTGTACACTATATTTACTACGTGACTTACCCCGTGAATTTTCTTTTTGGTTACCAGTACATTTTTAGGGTATTAAAAAAACAGTATCTAATACTTCTCATTACATTTTCTACTATACTTTCAAACCATTGTTGACTAGTGGAGTGTCTGGTTCTATGTGTGTAGTAGCATCGAAACAAACTCAACTCACCCTATCAATTTTTTTAGACGCTGCATTGAGGTTATTTGAGAAAACAGAGAAAGAAGTGGAGAACGATATTTCCAAATGGTTGCGGAAATGTTCCAACCGGGCAAAAAAAAAAATTTAAAATACATTACATTACTATTAATTTGTATTTTTAACATTGAATAAAACAAATATTTTGATAATTGCAATTTTGTGAGAATGTGTTACAAACGTTCACCAAAGGCCTAGATATTCAATGGTGTGTAATCGTTACATAGAAAGAACATCTTATGCATGTTCCCCTGAACGTTCTTTTTATGTTCAGGGAACACTTCCACAGAACATTCTTTGAATGACCAGATCTGTGCCATTTGGACAATCGGAGAATGTTCCCAGAATGTCCTTGTGATGTTATAGAACGTTTTTGTGCTATCTGTATGGTGTTACTATTTATAATTTTATATATACATATATATATATATATATATATATATATATATATATATAATTATAAATAGTAACACCACACCTTTGAGCTGTTAAAATTCCTACTACATTGGTTCTATACTATATAATAAATTAACACAAGATGTCAAGGAGGTGGAGTATCCACTTTATGTAAAAACGGCTAAGTTGTTTTTAATTAAGAATGCATTTTATTGTATAGATGCATTTCTTGAATATGTCACTTAGTTTTATTAGAATTATTTTTTTAGCCTAGTCCTATGTCTGTACCAGATCATTTGGATGAATAAACATATTACGATTATTATAAAAAAACAGCAGAAATTTGTCAATAATTTCAAATTGTAAAAAAAGCGAGTTATACCCGAAGGCAAGTCGTAAATACTGTTTTATTGTATATCTTTCACATCTAAAATATTAATTTCCAAAGGGCAGAAGTATTTCTATGGTTTATAAAATAGTGTCACTATCTGCCAATATTGTTTTTTTTTTAATTTATATGCATCTAATTAACGAATGTATTCTGAGAAAACCCATTAATTTTGAGCAGTTTAATACTTTTTAACATTACAGGTGTAATACATGGATTATATGTAGAATGGTAGTTACAAAATGATTTATGATAAAAATAAGCGGATCTATGCCTATGTATAAAAATCAAACTGATATACTCACTAGGCGCCGTTAAAATATTGAGAACTAAAGCGTTTAAATGACTCCATGCGATCATTGCATAGGATAGAATTAATGACCATAAATAAAATACTCATTTCAGAACGCCCACTGATGCAGAGTTAGACAAGGATTTTATTAAATATGCTAGACTAGCAAATTTTTGCATTTTTTCCCACGTTAGTTTAGAGTCAATATGGACACCAATGATGTATTGTTTATTGAAAAAGTAGTTGTAAAAGTAACCTTTTGAATATTTTCCTTGTTCAAAATTAGTTTGTTCGTAGTCGTCCAGAATATTATCGCTTGAAGAGCATGCTAGAGTTTGCATTACTTTCCACAAAATGTTTCAATCTGCAAGTGATGTTAGTGTTAACGGCATAAAGAGTAAACATGCCTTAATATAATGTTGGGTATATCATTAATATAAACAATAAATAATATTAGATCTAATAAAGAACCTTGTGGAACACCCACTGTAATAGGCAGTATATGGAAACCTGTATTATTGTGCCTAACAAACTGCTTGTTGTCGCTTAACATGAAGCAATAAACTTTACAATTATCGTTAACATTGTAACGTTTGAATTTACTTACCAGAATATCATGGCACGCCAGATGGAAGGTTTTCGATAAATTTTAAAAAGTAGCCTTAAAATTTTTTTGTGAAAGTATGTATTTCTGATGTATATAATAACTTTTTTAAAATCCACACTCAAATAAAAAATTGGCGCTTTCTAAAAAAGACGATTTTATAAAATCAGGTCTCTAGAATTGATGTAGGTACAATTGTTTGTAGAGTGTACGTCGCCTTTTTTATGAAAAGTAACATGCAAGCAATTTTTAGTGCAATTGAAAATCCACTAAGATTGAAACGTTTTCGTAAGTGACTTTATGGCTTCTATGATCTACATCTATGAAACCATCTAAAAATGATAAGGGGTCTATTGTGATGGTACATAAATTTTAGGAAACACTCAGAAAATTATAATTAAACATTACGTTTACGCGCTGGCGCAGATCGTCCGTGTTCGACTCGAAGATACAAAATTTGTTTAAATTTTCTTTAATTATTCTAAAGGACACTTAACAAGAAATCTAATAACAAAAAATTGTGATGTAAGTATTTTTAATAACGCAAAAATAAAATCATAAAGATTACGCTTGCGCGCTACCGCAAATCGTCCATGTTGGGCACGAGACCCAAAATTTGTTTAAATTTTCTTTAACTATTCTAAAGGGCACTTAACAAGAAACCTAATAACGAAAAATTGTGATGTAAGTGTTTTTTATAACGTCAAAAAAAAATTCATAAAGATTATGTTTGCGCGCTCGCTAAAGACATTTTCATATGACAAATCTACGTAGGTTCTTAGGATACAATTAAAAAAAAAAACAATTAAATGATAAAATGAATACTGTTAAAAAAATATATTTAAAAAAAAAAAAAGATTTTGTTTCACACAGATTTGTCCACGATACAATGTGATGTTTCGTACATCTGGTCCAGTTGAAACTCTGTGACTGATTGACTAACTACTTATAAGTGTACCCTTTTTATGGATTCCTTGTAACAACCTTTTTTTTGTGGTTGTATTAAAAAATAGATTAATTTAAGATCGTTCATTTATTTGGCGTAATATTAGAAAAGTTTTTAATTATTAAAATGTAGAATTGAGAAAGGCAATTTAATTTGCATTTCCTAGAACACATCTTTTTGGGTGTAATATCTCATAAATAGTTCCCTTTCTTAAAAAAATTGGATTCTGATCATTGTATCCGCGCAACGCGTGACAACTTCTTGAGGGGAAACATTTAGAGGAGCTATTCTGAAAGCCGCTATATTTTTCACTGGCTGCTGAATGTTACAGCAGAAAGCATGGTTTTTACCTAATTTTTATATTTAGTGCCATCAGATTTTGATGGTAAGTTATTTTCTAATTCATTATATTTTAAAATTAAAACCTTTGCTTTTTTTTTAGGCACTTATATTTTACTCATTTTTTTTAATGTAATATTAACACACATGTAATAAAAATCTCATATATAAAGTGATTAAAATAACAAAGTAATAAATTTCAATGTCCCTGCTCGGGCGCCAAAGTATAACATTATAACTGGGCCAACTTATAACATTAAAACAAAAGCGATGATGTAATAACCAAAACGCAAATGTAATAAACAATTTGCAATTGATCAAATAATTTTAATTAATAAAAAATATACCAAATAACAATCGCTACTGCCGTTGGCTCTGTCGGTAGATTAAGACAGGGAGAGTTCTAATATACTGAGTTGTTAATCTACCTGAAATGCTGCTTGCTTCCCATCTGCTTAGTTATTTTCACTGCACTTAATTAATAAAAAAAAATGCAATATAAAGAATTATTAAAATATAATGAAATGAAATCTCGAGCGCCATGTTGTCTTTTATTATAGGAACAACAAAACCTAGTTAATGAATAATAATAAACAATTTACCAAAATGAAAATAAAACAACATGATATACTTAAGTTTATTCAATATCTAATTGAAAAGGTTAAAAAAATCAGAAGTCTTATTACTATTCTAAAAGTATATAAAAAATCATTACCTTTGAACGGTTCGGTACATAAACTGTATTACTGCTGGTAACTATGAAGCAGAATGGTGAACTTGGTGAGGTCAATGTCTTGCTAATTTATCCTTAATATATTGTGTCCAGAAATTTATTGAATTTCTTTGAAGTTTAAGTATGTAGAACTTGCGTTGTAAAATGTAATTCAAGTAAAAATTTCCATTTAAATTAGAAAAATAATAGAATAGTAAATGAGTGAATTATAAGTGCCATTAACAATTATTATTATAAAAATGACTATAAAAGTATGCATTATAAAAGTGCAAAAGTGTGCATTCTAAAAGAATGCATTAAAAAAAATGAGGAAAATATAAGTGCCTAAAAAAAGCAAAGGTTTTAATTTTAAAATATAATGAATTAGAAAATAACTTACCATCAAAATCTGATGGCACTAAATATAAAAATTAGGTAAAAACCATGCTTTCTGCTGTAACATTCAGCAGCCAGTGAAAAATATAGCGGCTTTCAGAATAGCTCCTCTAAATGTTTCCCCTCAAGAAGTTGTCACGCGTTGCGCGGATACAATGATCAGAATCCAATTTTTTTAAGAAAGGGAACTATAACTATTTATGAAATATTACACCCAAAAAGATGTGTTCTAGGAAATGCAAATTAAATTGCCTTTCTCAATTCTACATTTTAATAATTAAAAACTTTTCTAATATTACGCCAAATAAATGAACGATCTTAAATTAATGTATTTTTTAATACAACCACAAAAAAAGGTTGTTACATCCTATTGTATGAAAAGAAACTAAAACCTATTATCTATGATATTTTTCTTAAATTTATTTTTATTGCATATTGTCAAAAGACAATTAGAAAGTGTGTATTTTAACAAATGGGTCTCAAAGATGTAACAATCTGGGCATTATACATTACTTTACACTATGGTTTGCTTAGTTTCACAAGGACTGTCCGAGTGTAATTACCTACTTAGATATTATGAAGTAAAATTGAAATGGACGCATTTCATACACTTATGTCATTTCTTTTATAGTAAGGGTATACTTGTTCAAAAACTAAAAAAATTAAAGTCATCCAATCCTATAGTGGCAGAAGCTTCCACCTTTTTACTAGTATGTGGTAGTTGGACTAACCGTTTGAAAATAATAAATTGCGTGAAAAGAAATACTTCTAATATTTAAAAAAAAATTTCTACTTTAAATCAAAGCAATGTTTCGTCTTCAATAACCGTGCTTGATGATGTTCAATTGAATGATTTAAGAGAGGTTCGTGTTAATATTAGCAATATTGATGTTACTTCAGGTGATTTAAATGTAGACATAATGATGACATATCTGTTTATGAACAAATGAACAATGACTCGAACGAAGAATTTTGTGATAGTGTAAACGTTTGTAGTGCAAAAGATAAATTGGATATCAGCTTGTGGGACAGAAATGTGACAAGTGATATTTACCCTGCTTTAAGATCTCTAATCTTTCCCGTTCGGTTAAATGCGCCATTTTTGTTAAATTGGAATTAGAATTAATTGCTTTTAGCACTTTTACCACAATGACTGTTAATTAATTTAAACGGCACGGCAGGTAATAATTGAAATTAATTCACGATTTAACGTTATGGTCATTATTCACTGAATTCCCAGATTTTGAGATTAGTTTTTGTTCCTGTTCAATAGCTACATGGCAACGTACCAAAAATCACGTGAAGGAAAACCTCATTATTCTAAAGAAAACTGGGTGAGAAGTCCTATTTCTGATTAAATTTACTTTTCTATTTTTTAAATTAAAAATTACCGTTTGAGTTTTTTAAAGTTACCATCAACAACTCAAGAAACGTGAAGTCTAAATGACAATTCTTTGATTATTGATCTGACAGGAGTACCTTATAACGTCAAATAAAATATTACTAACAAATTCAAAACCTTTATTTAAACATTATTTAACACTTTTAATTTTATAAATGAAAATAGAAAGTACAGTTTATTATTATATATATATATATATA
This sequence comes from Vesta saturnalis, assembly GCA_036346205.1. Classification (NCBI taxonomy): domain Eukaryota; kingdom Metazoa; phylum Arthropoda; class Insecta; order Coleoptera; family Lampyridae; genus Vesta; species Vesta saturnalis. Next base: position 3,828,030 of record JARFJB010001851.1, on the reverse strand, counting down.
TATATATATATATATATATATATATATATATATATATATATATATATATATATATTAATTTTATTTACATATTTTACATGATTAGTTCTTATTTCCTTTTTTTGTAGTAATAATACCAGCATTTATGATTTCAAGGTGCACAAAAAAAAAGTAGCGTAAAGTATTCGTGGATAACTGGTCTTTTAACACAGCAAAAAAATATGGTTGCCATTTATAAAAACTTATGATGACGTCACCTTTCAGAAATAGGTTATGCCACAAGTTTAATTTTATGTCATAAGTTGACTATTTAAAAGATAACATTGACGTGTCCAAGCGTGCTTGTTAAAAAACTTAAATAACGCAATTATGAATTATGTTCCAAACTTTATCACACTATGTAACATTCACAACACAAGATAATTAAAAATGAATCCAATAGGAAAAATAATAGTTGTATTTTACAAACCAAGTTTTCACCATTTTCAGGACTGAATTTTTCTGTAATTGCTAAAATCCAAAAAATCTGTTTCTGAGGTGTTAACAATAGTTTCTATATGATTTATCAAACTATTCACACAATTTTTCTGCAAAAAGTCGAAAAAAATCAAGAAATATGGACACTGCCTTAGATTTATAAAGTAAATAAGAAATGATGTAACAGATTTGAAATTTCCATTAAAGAATTTAGTTAATCATTTACTTTAACGAGAGATGAAATTTTTAAATTGATAGCCGAATATACACAACAAGTGATCAGACTATATAGACAATCTCGGTTTAGAAGAAATTGAAATGTGTATATTCTTCTACCCATTTTGTTTCTTTTTGTTACACAAGGCGTATTTTTAATTTAAGTACCGTTTTGAAATAAAAAGAAAACAAGTAGGTTTTCCTTAATAATTTTATTTTACATGAAAGTCTGTGTTTTAATATACTTTTCTACACAATTCCCACCAATATTTAGGCACTTATCGTATCATAACTAGCTTTTGATTACCATCGTTGTAGAAATCTGCCGCCTGCAACACGGTTGTTTTGACATCTTTATTGTTGTGGCGCTGACCATCCAGATGAATTTTCAAATGCAGGAACACATGGTAGATACTGGGCGCTAGATCGGGGCTGTACTGAGGGTGATCAAATCGTTTCAAACCAAATTATTTGATCAGTTGCTGAGTTTGATTGGTCACGTGTGGACGGGAATTGTCATGCAGCAAAACGATGCCACGCCTTTTGTTTTGAATTGCACGACGCAGTTTTCTTAAGGCTGTTAGGAATAGAGTATAGGCAACCCACATTGCACATTTAAATTTGTGTCTCAAGTAAAATCTTTTGAGTAATTTGCTGGATTCAAAATTTGATTTGAAACTGTGCTCTCCATCTTATTATATTAGAGCATAAAAGGAAACTAGATGTAGCGATTTTTTTTATAAGGAGCTACAAATAAAATACCACAAAAAACTATACGTACGTAAAATTGTACTTGTATGGGGATTTAAAAAATATAAACAGAATTTTTTCAAATGAATACGGATTTACGTAATTTTATGCAAGTTTTTTAAAGTCGCCTAACGACATGGAATTGTATAACGCCTAGGTAGGCAACACATCTTTCTGTTTATATCATTCCTTTGAACGAATTCCATTCTTTTGTTATTAGCAAAAAAAAAAAATATTTACATACAAGTTGTATGACACAATAGTCAGGAAGTATTTGAACTACTGATTGGAATTTTTGTCTGAATATTTACATCCAGCCATTTGACGCCCAGTTGACTTTGAACAAAATATTTTCAAGTTTCTACCACATCCGGTTACACCGCAAGTATACACCAACTTTTTTATTTTAAATTGAATTCGGATTCTACTCTAAAAATAAAGTAAGGCTTTTGTTCTAACAACATAACACCAAACCTCAAAAATTTTTTTGAAAAAAAAAATTCCAAAAATGACATTCTGGCCATACATATTTTTTTGCCATTAGTATCGAAAACTGTAAGTTAATATTTTGTACAAACTTTTCTTTATTTTTATAGTAGAATCTGAATTCAATATGAAAACTGCAGCATTCCATTTAAAGTAAGAAAGTTGATGTCTGCTTCCTGTATAACCGGAAGTTGTAGAAGCATGAAAATATTTTGTTCAAAGTCAGCTGGATGTAAATTTTCAGATAAAAATAAGAAGTTCAAATACTTCTAATTGAAGGTCATCGTGATACTCTGTATAGTTTATGATAATACCGCCATCTTTAAAAGCTTGCACCCATTTCCGTATAATCCCATCGCTCACAATGTTTTCTCCATACACTTTACTGATCTGACGATAGATTTCAGCCACTTTCTTGTCTTTAGCACTAAGAAAACAAATCACAGTGCGTATTCTCAATCGGGGGAGACATTTCAAATACTCACAACAAACGTAAACACGGTCGAATGATCATGTAATAGCGTGTGTGATTTGGTAACAGATAGCGGTACACAGTGCGCATGCGCCAAATACCGACTGCAACGCTGCAGCAGCGGAATTTCAATGGTACTTACTTTATAAAATGCGCCTCGTATTTGGATTGCAATAAAAGTTGAAAGTAAAAATATACCTTATTCAGTAAAATTTTAGGCTAAATGTAAAAAAATTCAATACAGCATGCACGGCATTAATTAAATTACGAACTTTTGTGCAATTACAATTTGTGATTTTGTTCTGAAAATTTGTTTATATTTGTAAGGTTAGAAAGGTTGGAGATTTCTGGTGTAAAATGGCAAACATATTAAATATTAAAATTTTTCTTAGATTTTCTCCTGTAATATACAATATTTTGTTTTTAAAAGGGTCGATAGCTTCCCGAGCGATTGGCATCTACAGTTTCCAAAAATAATTTATTTATTTGACCTCGGCATTTACATGAAAAATATAAAAACAAACACTGTTGTAAAAAATTAAACCACTTATCATTTTAATTCCAAAAATACATATATTTTTGTATCAATCTGCATGGTTTTTTTTACATTTCCAAAATGCTAAGATATTTGGGTATCGTTTTAAACATAATTAATTTATATAACCACTCTGTATATAAGAAAATATTCTGTTAAAAAGAAAAACTACTGTCTGTAGAGTATTTATACAGTGTATTCATAAAGTAGTGGATAAATACATTAAAAACATAACGAATAACTTTTGGAAACAACGCTCGAATACGTCAAATGTTATTTTTATTTGCACATTTTCCATTAAAATTTAAATGTACAGGGTGATTTGTGTAGGAGGTATGATGTCATCAACACTTTTTTAAATGGCAACCCCCTTTTTGTATCACGGAATCTGAAAGAGCCGTTTTTTTACATACGCTAAGGTATAGAAAAACGATTTGACAATTTAAAAAGTATGAAACTTAATGGCAATAATAACTTTGAAAATTAAATTAAAAATTATTATTAATTAATAATAATTTTTAATTGCATATTTTTTATCTTTGAACTTATTCATTCATAACAAAAACTTATAATTGAAAATTAAATGTTCAGACTGTGCACCATTGGCTGCCTGACAGTAGCCAAAACAATCAATATTCTTCCAAATACTTTACCAGGGACACTAAGCAAACTTATTCCTCTGTAGTTCTTACAATCACTCTATTCCCCTTACCCTTATATATTGGTATAATGATCGCGTTCTTCCAATCTCTCGGCACTTTTCCACACATAAGTCATGCATTGAATAATTCACACAATCTTTTTATAAGCTTTGTACCTCTATACTTTAGCATTTCACCAGTGATTTCATCTATGCCTACCGTTTTCTCTACCTCATTTATCCCAATAATTGTCAATGATTTCAGGAGTCGTATTTTGTGATGAACTCTTGCTTTTAAATAGTCTAAGCTCTCCGGCTTACTACCGTACACTTCTTGCTAAGGCTACTGTCAGACAGCCAACGGCGCGCAATTTGGACATTTAATTTAGTTGTTTTTAAAGATATTATTGTCATTTAATTTTGTACTTTTTAAATTGCCAAATAGTTTTTCACATTTAATTTTCATTTCTCCTATAAAAAAATGTGCTCTACCAGATTCGGTAATAAAAAATGGGGTTGCCGTTTAAAAAGTGTTGATGACATCATACCTCCTACACAAATCACCCTGTATGTTTAAATTTCAATGGTAAATGTGCAAGTAAAAATAACATTTGTTGTATTCAAGCATTTTCTAAAATTTTCACAATCACCATATTTTTCTGTATGAGTACAGCGAACAGATTTTAGTTTTACAGGTTAAGATGCACATTGCCCAAACGCTTAAGTGCGGAGCGCATGTCATCTTTAACACTTGAATGTCCAATTATTCACTTCAGACTCACAACCACTTTCAATAATACTTTTGTCATAAAATGTACTGAGAGGAGGTACAGATAACTAATCGTTTGTTTATCTTGTGCACATCAGACTCTAGAATCTGTTGACTGTACACAGAGAAAGTAAAATGAACTTAATTGCGCCACAAATTTTTTCAGAACACCTTGCGCAATCAAGCTAATTTTCAAAAAACAGGCTATTGCAGTAGTTAATTTGTTACCATTGATATTTGTTACCACATTCATTCCTTCTTATTGATGACAATAACTGCAATATTGCTATTGACATTATTAAATATTTAAAAAAATATAAATAAGAATACATGAGTAGAAAATCATGGTAGAATAAAAGAGCTGTGAAAGGCAGACACACTATTAAATCACCTTACATATCTCAAACTTATTTATTGTTAAAAATTAACTGAGTTTTTGCTGTTTTGGTTGATTCTTTTAATAATTCTAAGATGCAAATAAAACAGGAAATGTGTATTGTAATAGAGTGATGCTTACCTTGCAACTGACATTGTACAAATCATGGATGATATGAGTTTATGAGGTTCTGTAAGACTATCCATTGAAGTATATAATTTTTCAAGTACAATTGGAACGATAATATCAGGACGTAATGCTGCCAGATACTGCATTGCAAAAGCAACTTCTTGACTACTATGGCCAGAAAACATTGCTTGTTGTAAACAAGGTTTCATGATATTTACAAAACGTTCTATATCAGCGTCAGTCAATTTAAATTCTTCTGATACTTGAAAATCCCAAGTGGGTTTTTTAATCCTTTCACAATGTATACGTTGTACGAAATAAAACGCTAATTTTTTAAGCAATTCCCGTATTTTTGGTGTCCACCTATTATTAAATAATTAAAGTACAATCGTTTTAAGTAACAAATTTCTTACTTTCCAAAATTTGCAGGATAATAATATGACTCTAGGGATTGCATAAATTTCTCTAAATGAAGAAATGCTACATTGCTCGTGCCACCAAGAACACAAACAATCCAATTTGCCATAGCTGCAACATCTATTTTAAATGGTCTCATTGATTGTCTTTTTCGGTAACTAACAGGTAAGTGGAAAGCTCGTCTAAACCGAACGAACATAATAGGAATGTAAGGTTCCCAATTGATACACCCATTATTATAACCTGCCACACGTGCCAATAAACCAGTTAAATGCTAAAACTAAAATATTAAACTTTAATTTTTAGTTTCTTATGAAGTTTACATTTTCCCATAGATTAGCATTATGACAGACTTTCCATAATTGCAAAAATTCTTCCAACCATAGTTCATATCCTAAATGTTTTTTATTAGATGGAGTAACAACAGGTAAAAATAATTCTAAATAATGAATAGCACTTGCAATCTGTGTATTGTCGTAAGGATAAAGGTGAGGCCGAAATTCGTCCAAAATTTCTTGTGTAACTTCAACTGGAAAATATCTAAAAAAAATTATAATGTGAAACTGCACTAGTTAGCTTTGCACATACAAACGACATATTCTTATTAAACTTTCAATCACCAATTCCAAAGCTGGCGAGTACTTATACATTCCTATCTCACTATGACTTTTCTCAGATATTCTTACGCATAAGTTGTAGAGTGGTCTCCATTCTAGCTGAAGATCATCTGGCGAAAGCAATCTTTTTCTAAAAATAAGTTATATAAGTACAGTATATTTTTGTCGTTGGTTCGTTAATTGAATCATTATAATATACTCATAAATGTGTATCGCGTGGTTAATTAAAAATGGTAGTTAGCTTATATCTCAGAAATTAAAAAGAAAGAGCTTTCAAGTAAAATTTGTATTTATAAATGACGTTTGCTGTAGATTTATGTTTTTGTAATTCAAATGTAATATTAATTTTATTATTTATATAAAAAGTGTACATCACAAAACCACATATCCATTACCTATACAGCCTCTCCCCAGATCAACTAGGTGCAGGTAGGATTGCCAACTCAGTGGAACAAAAATCCGGGAGGTGAAATAAAAAATTAATGAAAATGAAATATGTTTATTTAAAGTTATATTTTTTTACACTGCGAGCAGCTTGTAATACTTTTATCGGAGACAATAAAATCATAAAATTCTTTACAGGTGTATTTGAAATTTGTGCACACTTGTCTTTCAGATTTTGCATGTGTTTCATTAAGCCTATTACGATTTTTAGACCAAAGTTCGTTTACTACACTGAAGACACGCCCAGCGGCGGCGTTTGCGATAGGAATCGATAGGACGAATGCAACAAGTTTTTTTAATTCATTGCCACACTCATCCGTATATTTTTCAAAAAAATTAGCCCAACGCGAGTCTACCCTCTTTGTTTTGCTTGACACAACTTCACGAACTTCTCGCAGTAAACATTAATCATCATACAATTTATCCTCATTTATAGGCACCTTCAGAAAAGCACTTAAGACCTTCAGTTCATTCCAATTAACGTCATTGTCTATTGTCAAAATGTTCATTTTCTTGTAAACACTTGAAGAGTCGTCAAATTCGTATTCAAATAATCATTAACCATCAACTTCCGCATACATTGCGTTTCTGACTGTCGGTAAAATGTATCATTCTTTCTGTTATTTTGTTTCGCAATTCTGTCATTATTGTGTGTAATTCAGCATATGTGAACTAGTCCATAAACAACACCTAATAGACAAATAACTTGGCACAGAAACGAAAAATGTGTTTGTTAATATTCTCCACCCTCATAGATGACGCTAGGGTTGGTACTACATGTTCTGCAATACCGACTAAAATTTGGTAATGTTATTTATCGTCAAACAATTATACTTAATCAACAGTCGCCATAGATTTACATCTATGACAGTCGCATTATAAACAACACCTCTGTTTATTAGTCGCATTTCCAGTTTCATTTCATAAACAACTGTGTATGTTACCTCTTTGAGTGTAACATATGAATTTTTTTATAAAGTATATCATTAAGTAAAATTTTGTGAACTAATTGTGATTGTTGTGTGTTTTTGGGGAGGTAAGTTTTTGTACTACTGCGTTAACGAAGGAACATTACACGCGAAAAATGATAATTGTTGAGTAGAATAGTGTACAGAAATTCATTGTTCTATTTCTAGATACCTATCGACATACAAAAAATTTAAAAATTATTTTGTCTATTGTTTGTTTTGTTAATTTTCTTGCCAAACAGACAATAACTGTGTAGTATAGTTCCAACAAAACCTAAATATTATTGTCAGAAATATTAATTTTATTTTACGATATATGTGTGCTATGGTGAAATTGTATTAACAAACAATTAACAAAGTAACTGAATTTTGTTTTTATAGATATGGGTGGGACACATTGTTCTGTGGACGGCTGCGGTACGAAATTGAGTAAACAAAAGTTTCCTAATCCCAATAAAATCTGGAACTGTTTCGAAAATGGACGAGATTATGCCAATGCAGAAAATTCAAATATTATACTGATATGCAAATATATAGCCTGTAAATTACATTTTGCCGACTCCGATTTTGGTAGTAATAATCGACTTTTGCGAACTGCATTTCCTTCCCAAAATTTACCACCTGAAACAGGTAAAAATTCAGAAATTGTTTTATACTGTTTTGTCTGTTTATAATTGGACCTTCAACACCAGAATGTTTTGGTACCTGGTATTCATTGTTTCGACTCTTAATGAATTTTATGTTTCTATTCATAGGTTATTCTGTAGAATGAGGGTTAACTAGTGTTTGCAAATTATAATTCATATTTGTATTAATACTTTACAAAAAAAGTCACAAGACTAACAACAGCAGAATTAAGTTAACTAATAATAAACTACTTTTTTTTATATATTTTTAGTCAACAGAGATACCATATATACAGGGTGGCGCATAAGTGTGACAAAGTCCCATATCTTCTTTATTTAAAGAGATACAAAAAAAAATTAAATACAAAAGTTGTAAGATATGTTCTGGTGCATATTCCAAAAATATTTTTAATTATACAGGGTAGATCATAAAAGCTTAGAAGTAGTTTTAAATTTTTTTTTAAATAGAAGACCCTATATATTATTACATATTTAGATTCTACATACAATTTTAGACACATTTTATGTATAATGTTCTATACCTAAGTCTAACCGTTTTTGACCAATTTCAATTTTTTTGGCAAAAATGACGTTTGCAGGCCAAAACATAGGTAGCAATCTTTTCTAAACGATCAATTACTTATGGTTGGTTTCCTTGAAAATGGGGACCTACTCTAATGGGTTGTATTGATATTTTTGTAATACATTCATACAAGGTGATCAAAAATGGACAATAAAAAGTAGATTCAAAAAAACCTATAGTCATTTTTTTTTAATGGAAACCCCCTATTTTTTTAATTCTATCTTATTTAGCATTAAACATAAGGGTGACTTTGTATAAGAGTGTATATTCCAAAAAATTGTAGTTTTTGAAATAATGACAATTTAACATTCTTGTATTGTAAAAAGGCTATACGGCTTACAATTTTTGTTGTTAGTTGGCCGTGACGGCAGGGCGCGGCGAAACAAAAAAAATCGAGCACTTCATATCGAAATATTACAATTTATTGAACTCCATATAAATAATTATTTTATTAAACGAACTTAAAGTAAAGACAATATTTTTTTGATTCAACAAATTATGTCCTAATCCTAATCATAAACTTAACACCTTTAATGTAACTAAACCTGTAACTAATTATACAGATAAAAGTACTAGAAACACGTCAAATACGCACTACCTAATAAGTTGTTAGAAATATCCGCCTTGAATACACAATGCGATACGTTTCTCAAATTCGCTGCTTAAATTTCTACACATTTCAACACTAATGTTTTGAAAACAGTTTCTAATCCTAATCTTCATGTCTTCCTTTGTTGTAGGCGGTATTTTATAAACCTGCTCTTTGACGTACCCCCATATGCTAAAGACCATTTTAGTAAGATCTGGGGATCTAGCAGGCCAAGCAACAGGCCCTCCCCTCCCAATCCAACATTCTGGATATCTAGCATTTAAAAAAGTTATTATCGGACCTGTATGATGTACTGGGGCCCCATCATGAAGAAACTACATTTCTTGTTGCGTATCCTGTGGCACTTGACGCAACAAATTAGGTAGATGGTTTTGCAGAAAGTCTAAGTATACTTCCCCTGTTACTCGTTGATCAAAAAAATATGGTCCAATTACATGGTTACCGACAACACCTCCCCAAACATTTAAAGACCATCTAGTTTCAGAAGTATATCTTACAAAATGTGGATTTTCGGTAGAATAGTATTGAAAATTGTGTCTGTTTACACTTCCGTTTCTGTGAAATGTGGCCTCACCTGCAAATAAAATCAAATGAACAAAATTTCTTAGTTGGTTTATTTTGTTTTGAGCCCATTGACAAAATTCCAGTCGTCTTTGATAATCTTCAGGAACCAACTCTTGAAGTAGTTGAATGTGATAGGGGTGCATTTTTTGAGACTTCAATATCCGCTGTACCGTACGTCGTTCAACACCACCCTGCTGAGAAATGGGTCGTTGTCCAATATATGGATTTTCGGTAACTGTTAATAGCACATTTAATTGATTTTCCTCAGTCTGTGCACGTTTTTCCCTAGTACTTTTTTCATATAACACATTGCCAGTTCTTTCAAAACGCTCCAAAAGCTTTTCAAATGCCCTTCTTTAAGGTTGCCGTCTCTCTGGAAACCGTTGTTGATACAGTCTTCTTGCTAAGAGCGTATTCTTATCACTAGCTTCCAAAACAAAAATCATATCAACCATCTCGGCTTGCGAAAAATTCATTATTTACAATTTTAATTCAAGTTTTAAATCAATTTGCTATAAAATACACTAATGCATCACACAAATTATCAACTGACAATAAATAATGACTTATTATAAGTTTTTGTTATGAACGAATAAGTTCAAAGGTAATAATGTAATTAAAAATTATTATTAATTTTATTAAATACATAAATAAAAAGTTTACCTCGAGTAGGATTCGAACCTACGACCTGTACTTTGCTAAGTACCGCTACCAACTGCGCCACCAAGGTTCAAGCCCCAATCGATGCAAATTTTGTCTTTATGTATGTAGAACTGATGTAAATTCTAAATATAATGAGATTACAGTCAAATTACTTATATTAATGGAATGTGAGCCTGCAATATCGCAACTAACTAAACTTGACTAATATTAAATTATTATAAGTTTTTGTTGTGAACGAATAAGTTCAAAGGTAATTATGTAATTAAAAATTATTATTAATTTTATTAAATACATAAATAAAAAAGTTTACTTCAAGTAGGATTCGAACCTACGACTTGTACTTTGCTAGAGTACCGCGCTACCAACTGCGCCACCAAGGTTCAAGCCCCAATCGATGCAAATTTTGTCCTTATGTATGTAGAACTGATGTAAATTTACATCAGTTCTACATACATAAAGAAAAACTTATAATAATTTAATATTAGTCAAGTTGCTTTGGCATGTGTGAATCCTTGCGATATTGCAGGCTCACATTCCATTAATATAAGTAATTTGACTGTAATCTCATTATATTTAGAATTTAAATCAGTTCTACATACATAAAGACAAAATTTGCATCGATTGGGGCTTGAACCTTGGTGGCGCAGTTGGTAGCGCGGTACCCTAGCAAATACAGGTCGTAGGTTCGAATCCTACTCGAGGTAAACTTTTTATTTATGTATTTAATAAAATTAATAATAATTTTTAATTAAATAAATAATGACGTTTCTGATGATCTCTATTATTTTTATATGCCACGCCTCGCCGTCACGGTCAACTAACAACAAAACTTGAAAGCCGTATAGCGTTTTTACAATAAAAAAATGTTAAATTGTCATTATTTCAAAAACTACAATTTTTTGGAATATACACTCTTATACAAAGTCACCCTTATTTTTAATGCTAAATAAGATAGAATTACAAAAATCGGTTTCCATTTTAAAAAAATGACTAGGGTTTTTTTAATCTACTTTTTATTGTCCATTTTTGATCACCCTGTATGAATGTATTACAAAAATATCAATACAGCCCATACGAGTAGGTCCCCAGTTCCAAGGAAACCAACCATAACTAACTGATAAAGGCTTCGTTTAGAAAAGATTTCCACCTATGTTTTGGCCTGCAAACGTCATTTTTAACAAAAAATTTGAAATTTGTCAAAAACGGTTAGACTTAGGTATAGGATATTATACATAAAATGTGTCTAAAATTGTATGTAGAATCTAAATATGTAATAATATATAGGGCTTTCCATTAAAAAAAAGATTTTAAATTACCTTAAGCTTTTATGATCTACCCTGTATAATTAAAAATATTTTTGGAATATGCACCAGAACATATCTTACAACTTTTATATTTAATTTTTTTTTGCATCTCTTTAAATAAAGGAGATATGGGACTTTGTCACACTAATGCGCCACCCTGTATATACAGAGGATGATATATTTCCAACACTCCTCTACTTAATTTTTTTTTAAATATTAAATCGATATAATTCAATTAAAATATATGGCAGTATGTTCTACAGTTTCCAAAATTTTACCAGAAAAATTCAACTGTCCCCACACAAAGAATTCTCTACAAACAAGTAATTGAACTGAAAAAGAAGACATTCTATTTGAAAAAAAAAAATTTGCATTTGAAACGCAGATTGAAAATTAGCAAACAAAAAAGTAGTGTTAATATTTTGTTGGAAATATATCTGCAACATTTTGAACAGAGGAAACATATTTCATTTGAAAAATCTTTTTCAAGACTAAGCCTTTAAGAAAATGCTTCCTGATATTAATATGCTTGCTTCCTTTAGAATTCTCACAACACATACTCATCAAAACGACACTTTGATTAACATAAAATCAACTAATCTAATTACTTATACAAAATTCACTTAAAACACCCTTTAGATCAACCAGTTCTTGAGCTGCACTGCCTGCTGCTACATATTCGTCCTCTGTGGTTGATAAGGCAACATAACTTAGCTTTATTTCTTGATTTTCTGATACTGAAACCCTGCTTCCATAGGTGTTGAAACTGGTTTACACGAACTCATATTAAAATTTTTAAAAATTTTATATATCACTGGCTTTTGTGATCATTTCAATGGTGTGTCCTTTTGTGAAATATTTATTCCAAGAAAATTTTTAATTTCTCCTAGTTCTTTAGCTTGAAATTAATCTTTTCAACATTTAGTCACTTCTATGACATATTTTTCAATTACAGTTACAAGAATATCATCAACAACATCCAATATGCAAACTATGAAATCAGCAGCAAGTTTAAAAATCCAGCCTGGACTTTTGAGTGTAACTAAGTTCAATGTGGGAATTCCGAAAAGTGTCTCGAGTCTCCAAAATCTACCTGGACCTCCAAGTGCATCACATTAAAGGCCTTAGTTGATAAAGTAATGCTTCATTTTTATTTATATACAACTAATTTCTAATAAAGAAATGTATATTTTCAGGAAATAGAGACATCCAGATCTAGACCACAAATTTTGCAAATTAAAGAAATCGAAAGTTTAACTATGACCTATCTAGAGAACCAAGCTTTGTCGTACGTGCTTGGTTATGTTGGAAAGAAAATACGCCCGTTAATAAAAAACTGCACAACTTGCCTAAAAGCGATTTTTAGCGAGGGAGGCTTTGTAATCGACCATGAATTTATCCTTCGCAAGGAGTATAAACAGAATAAAAGGTGTTTAAAATATGCAAGTGAGCAATTTAGAAGGAAAATGAGTCGTGTATACACTATTACGAAACATATCTCGAATTATCCCTCTGACGAAGGATTACTACATACAGTGATTAATTATTGTGGAGGAATTCAATTCACCAAATGTGGAAATCACAAAATTATAAACAGAAGAATAATGAAAAAGCTCATTAGAATTAATATCTTTAATATATTAAAACAACTTAACAGAATTATGACCGGACGTGATTCCAGAAAAAGTAGCCCCTCATCCAGCGATGTATTTAAAAAAGCATACGAAATTAAAAAAAAAAATCTGTAAAAAAAAAATTACCTATTAGAACTTCTTTTGCACAAACAACAATGTTCAGAATTTTTGTTACAATTTATCATAATTATGTACTAAGGGGATTCAGTATATTTTTGAAATTTACATATCACAAAAGTTGATGTCGACAATCTTTATACCAGCATGTAGCTCAACAATGCCCGAAGAATCCATGTATTTTCATAGTTGTAAGTCAAAGTGTGGCCGATCCAGTTCCATCTGCGTGTTTTTAATATAGGTATATGAAAAATGACTTTTTATAAATAACAAGCCACGTTTCAAATTACAATAAGTGAACAAAACTTTCAATTTTCTTATGAATTCGCTGTTCTCTTCTAACTTGTCACGCTTGAAAATTAATCGAAATAGTTAGCGTAAAATAGGGCAGTCTCTACCCACGTCACCCAACGGGTAATTACAGGTTCTGAAGGTAGAGGAATATTGTTTTTTTTAAGTTTTTTTTACCTAAAATAAACAGCAAATTTAATAATTGCAAGAAATATTAAACTGTAACGCTATGTACCATTGTTGATGAATTTGTTCACACTAGGAAATATCTCCCTGACGCATCCGACGATTCGATTTATTGCATGTGCAAGACACGTAACATAAATAAAATTAGGGTAAAATACTTTTAAACTTTTTCCCGCCTTAATTAGGTAAGGTGCCGCATCAGTCAGTAGTATCAATACCTTTGCATGAATTCCCGAAACAACAACAAAGTATTGTTTATGAAGTGGTAAATTGTTTTGTAATTTACACTTGATAGGTGTTCCGAAGCTACCAAATAAGGTTTCCTTACTTCTGCTTCATGTAGTACACTAATCAGCAAATGTGCAACATAGCAGCGTTTCAAGAAATCAATAATTAGTACTTAAAACAAGAAATATTTACATTACATCTGCAATCTGTTGTTTCAGCTACTATTATTTAGACATACTGATTTTGTATGCATTTCCGAATATTTTCCATAACATATTTATAAATGCTTGGAAGGAAATTTTTTCTAACTGTGATTTCACCTGGAATGCATTTTCCCATATACGTGTATCAAAAATGTTTTAGTGCATCAGAGTCTAGCTTACTTAGAAGAACATTGCTTTTTACAAAAGCCTCACATAGGTCTTGATAAAATTTGTTTTTTTTATCAGACGTTATAGGTATTGTAAGTAAACTTTGACGACTAGTAGATTTTATAAATCTTTTTAATGCTGTTTGGTATATTTCTGCAAAATTAGTACTTAGTGAATACAGAATAGTATGTAGGTATAACAAAATAAGCTTACCGGTTTTATTGTGGGTGTCTATCAAGAATTTTGTAGTTGTACCGACGGATTTCTCACAGCATCTAGAATCTTCCATCATTATATACACTTAATGTTCTTTATTGTAGACAGTAATCCACAAACTAATATTTGTAGAAAGTGATGTCAAAATTTTAGGCTGAATCCCCTTAACTAAATTTTATTCAGTAAGTAATTACTAATAACTTTGTTTAGTATAAGGTTTTAATTTCTTATTGTGAAAATGTGAAGCTACTATGTTACGAAATAGATATATTAAATGAATGTGTGGTTTGTCTTTATTTGTTATAACAAAATTCCTAAACTTTAAATTTCGCGGGTAAATTTTGATTCTACTATATCAAGTTTTCGTCCAGGTTGTGTGAGGGCGCTTTTTAAATCTTTAAAATTGTCAGCAGTCATCTGTAAGGTGTGGTTTATGGATTCTACTATACCGACAAGCTTTCCTCCAGTTTGTGCGAGAGCGCTATTTAAATCTCTAGAATTTTCAGCGGTAAGACCAGCCATCTATTTTAGGTGTTGTTTATGATCTAGTCACTTTCCAATTTTTTATTGAAACGTCAAAAATTTGCATTATGTTGTGAATAAAACGGCAGAAACACAAGGGAAGGCAGTTTTCATCTTTAAAGGCTCTCCAAGTTATTGTTGCACATTCATCTTCACCTTCATTTAGAAAATATTCTTTCAAGCTGGCCATTTCAAAAGAAGTCTTTCTAAAGCTGGAAGCAAAGACAGCTATCGCATTGCAGTTCGCTTGGCAAACGCAGAAAATTCGCTTTAAACTTTTAACACAAACGATTCATCATCAAAGTGAAATGTATTTAGGGCATATTTGTTACAATTATGTAAAATGTGGCACTTACAATTTGCCTTCAAAATATGTGGATTTTCAGTTTTAAGTTTTTGATAAACTGAGTTATGAATCCCATATATGACTGAAGCATTATTCACAGATAGTGAAGACACTGATTCCCACGATTATCCATTTTCTTGCAAAACTTTACAGAGCTATGTTTTGATCACTTCACTAGTTTCAGCAGGGTCTTGATAAAAGTCAAGTAATCCTTGTTTTAAACCATCTTCAATTGAAAACTATTTCACTGTAACTTGTAACATTTTTGAATTTCCTTTGTTAGACGAATCTGTGCCAATAGAAAAATATGTTGAATTGTGCAATTCGGGTAGTAGTATTACTTGCGACAATGGGACTATGACGTTTTCACATATAGTTGTAGCTTTAGTTTGACCACACGCTATTTTCTTTGCAACTTCTGAATCAGGAAATAACTCCACTGCTGCACCAGTTATTTGATTTTCTTCTCGTGAATGTTTTCTCACGAAGCAACTAGAAATTGATGCCACAGAAGACTTTAGAGAAATAACTTGTTTCTTACTTTCTGAAAGTTTGTACTCTACTTGACTTTGCTATTTTTCGGTGGTGTCTTTTGCGTAAAGCTTTCCGAATCCGACAATTTTTTACAATAACAGAGCAACAACAGCAATACTCGCGTACTTACAGCGTTTACAAACAAAAGTAATAAATTATATTACTTAAATAAAAATAGTGCGTGCATCGTGTACCTAATTACGGAAATACTGATGCGCGGTGGCCCGGTGGGTAGGAGGAAGACTGCAACGAGTGATCGGATACGTACGAGTTGACGGGACCCAAGTGCCCTCGACCGAACGGAGCTAACCTACGCCGTGAGCTAATGCAAGCGGGCGGCGCGAAGAAATCCGGGATTTTAGATGCGTTCCTGGAGAAGGGAGACTTTATTTATTGCACAAAAAAGAATCTTGAGGAGTATTGAAAATGTGTATAGTACTCACAGCTGTGCTGAATTGTTTAAAAAATACAAAATATTAACGCTTCCCGGCATTTACATTTGTGTCTATGCTTTTAACAATAAAAACAGTTTTGTTCTAGGAAGAGATCTGCATAATATTAATACTAGAAATAAGCGTATGTTTTATTTTTCTTTTGAAAAAAGTAAACTCGCATATAAATCTCCGTCATCTGCTGCACAAAGAGCCTATAACGGCTTACCCAGTACTCTAAAAAATATACAATCTGTCAAAAAGTTAACACAATTACAAAACCTACTTGTCGAGAGGTGCTTTTATAACGTTAACGAATATCTATGATATGAATATGATATAATTGTAGCGTATTCTAGTATTGACGTTTTTATTATTTATACATACATCATAGTTGTGCTTTAGATTAGATATTCTGACGCTTTCCATACAATATTGTACATTGTCAGTACGGAAATAAATATTATTATTATTATTTTAAAAACTAAGAGTCATTTTCAGGCAGAATTCTGGAATTCCGGGGGAGTTGGCATCCCTAGGTGCAAGTTGTATTTTCCAATATTTGTTATTTAGTAGGCATCCCCTTGAATATGTAAATAAGCTTTAATTTTAACATCTAATTGGATTATTTGTATTTGCGCAACCCTTTAAAGTTTAAATGTCTCACCACGCGATTCCACAATATCAGTTACTACATCAAAGGCGATACTTATGTTTTATGGAAAAACAATTAGATTTTTGAAACGGTATTGTTTACTGAAAATATTAAGGATAGAAGTAAGCTCAGACCAACAAAATGAACTTTATTCTGCTATTGGTAAAGTATTAATGGATGGTCATTATTTTCAGTACAAACCAATCAGCCGCTGTTCAGCGGACAAAATCGCAGTTTCCAGAAACATTCCTGCTAGAAATCACGTCGCTTATTTTACCCTACATATCAAAATCCAACACTTGTTACGTTGTTTGAAATCGTGAGACAAATTGGGTAATATTTTTTTGTGATACAGGAATCTATATATTAATTTGAAACGTGTTTTTTCTGTATTTATTAAATTGAGAGAAATAAAAAAAGTCGAACGGTTTAGGCGTGGCGGACCGGCGAAGGTGTACGGACTCGAAGCTGGATTGGTGCGAAAATTGAAAAGCGACCGTCGAATGCGAAGGTTAAAAAAAACATGTTGCGTTAAGGCAACACTGGGAACTAGTTAATTTAATCATAAAATTGAAAATGGAAAGTATAATAATAATAATCATATAGCTGCCTCGGTGGTGGAATGGTTCGAGTTCAAATCTGGCTAGGTGACAAATAAAAAAAGTCGAACAGTTCAGGCGTGGCGGACCGGCGAAGGTGTACGGACTCGAAGCTGGATTGGCGCGAAAATTGAAAAGTGACCGTCGAATGCGAAGGTTAAAAAAAATCATGTTGCGTTAAGGCAACACTCGGAACTAGTTAATTTAATGTTAAAATTGAAAATGGAAAAGTATAATAATAATATAGCTGCCTCGGTGGTGGAATGGTTAGAGTGCTTACCTTTCACACGAGGTAGCTGTTTTTCTAAAAAATGGAGAAAAACCAAAGCACTTCTTCTTCTCGGATAGATATAGGTCCCGTGGCAATGTGATGATTGAGACGTTCAAGATCTCTAACTAAAGGTAGAATTCCTTTAGTAGATCAAAATTCTAGTGACAAGTAGCGCTATTAACCATTAGTAGTTGATGCGCACAAGATGCCTGACATTTCCGTTTGTGTCTAGATCTCGGCCCACAAATACAAAAAAAATAATAATAAGGTTTCATAATAGCTGCCTCGGTGGTGGAATGGTTCGAGTGCTTGTCACCCGCTCGGGTGAAAGGCAAGCTTTCACTCGAGCGGCGCAGGTTCAAACCTGGTCGAGGTAGCTGTTTTTCTAAAAAAAAAACGGAGAAAAACCAAAGCACTCCTTTTCGAACAGGAAGTAAAACTGTAGGTCTCGTGGCAATACGATGATTGACACGTTAAAGATTCCTTATATATATTTTTGCACAAACATTTTTTTGTAAGTATGCCGCCATCTCGATTTTTTAAATGCTAACACAGGTCATGTGATATACCATTTAAAAGGGTTTAACACCCTGATTACAAAAATGTATCACACACGGGGGTCTAAACACACCAGAAAGGACATTACAAACGTTTTTCTAACAGGAAGCGTAGGAGTCCGTGAATATGACACAAGACGTCAATATAACAACTTTGAATTATATATGATCATGTAGACTTAATCTATTTTATTGACGCAATATAACCATTTAATATAAACCCTACGTTACTTTTACATTTATCAAAAATAATTCATAATTAAAATAAACATTACAAACTGTTTAACGAATAATGTATAAACATTATTAGAAAAACGTTTGTAATGTACTTTCTGTTGTATTTAGATCCCATGTACGATACATTATTTAAATTAAACAGTTAGGTAGATATGTATTATGTTTATTTTAATTATAAATTTATTTTATGAAAATGTAAACTTTCACCATTATTACACATATTAAAATACTTACCTTTTTAGGATTTTTAATGGTGTATTTGTATATTAAAGTTATACAATGTAAACGTTTCGATAACACTCACAGTTGTGTTCAAAAAAGATAAGTATTTTAATAAATTTATTTTGTTTATAAATTATTTTTCGATAAATATAAAATACATGTACTATCCTCGCCAGGAGTGTTTACTGCTACCTCATCACATACAATCTAATGGAGTAATATGAAAAACATGAGTCAAAATTATTTTCCTTATAATAAATTCTGATTAGAAAATATACCCTGAGATGGCAGCATTTAAAGTGCAGAATTCCAAAATACACTTACCTATTTATTGTGATTTATTTTGTAAAAATTAGAGAACATTGATTGTCGTAATGATAATGGTTGAAAAACGATGTCCTTGAAATATAACAGGTGTTTGGTACGTTATTTTTGCAGCCTGCAGGTTGTGTAGGTTATAACCCATTGCTGCCCTATTACAAACAATGCAATTTTCAACAAAATGTAAACATTTAATAATTGCACTGGAATTATAAAAACAGGAGAATGGTTGTGTTGTAAGCTGCTGATAAACAATCATACAATTGATAATTAGAGAATTCATCAATTTATAAGTTAAACAATTTGCATGGAACAACTGTCGAGGTGCACTATTCACACCTCGCGAGGCTCCTATGTTTCATAATCATAAATTTTTATTCTTGTTAACAATTCATTAGCAATGAAGGCCCACAATAAGATGAAACATTATTACACAAAATAGATGTTAAGTTACATGACTAAATAAAATGGCACTATTATTCTTACGCAGATGACATAAATTCTATGAGAAATGTGTGAATTAACATCTTGAGAAGTATTTTACCACTGTTTTTATAATTCCACTGTATTTTGTTGAAAATTGCATTGTTTGTAATAGGGCAGAAATGGGTTATAACCTACAGAACCTGCAGGTAGCCAAAATAACGTACCAAACACCTGTTAGATTTCAAGGATATCGTTTTTCAACCATTATCATTACGATAATAAATGTTCTCTAATTTTTACAAAATATATCACAATAAATTACAATAAATAAATAATTGTATTTTGGAATTCTGCACTTTAAATGCTGCCCTCAGGGTATATTTTCTAATCAGAATTTATTATAAAGAAAATAATTTTGACTCATGTTTATCATATTACTCCATATGATTGTATGTGATGAGGTAGCCGTAAACACTTCTGGCGAGGTACATGTACTTTACATTTATGGAAAAATAATTAATAAACAAAATAAATTTATTAAAACATTTATCTTTTTTCAAGATAACTGTGAGTGTTATCGAAACCTTTAGATTGTATAACTTTAGTATACAAATACACCATTAAGAATCCAAAAAAGATAAGTATTTTAATATGTGTAATAATGGTGAAAGTTTACATTCTTATAAAATAAATTTATAATCAAAATAAACGTAACATCTACCTAACTGTTTAAAGAAAATAATGTATCACACATGTGGTCTAAACACAACAGAAAGGACATTACAAACGTTTTTTAATAATGTTTATACATTATTCGTTAAACAGTATGTAATGTTTATTTTAATTATAAATTTATTTTATGAAAATGTAAATTTTCACCATAATCACACATAGTAAAATAGTTTTTTGGGTTTTTTAATGGTGCATTTTAAATTATACAATCTAAACGTTTCGATAACACTTACAGTTATCTTCGTCAGTAGTAATATCTATTAAAATTGTTAAAGATGTTGTAAACAATTTTGTCAAAGTTAGAGAGTGTTCTGATTTGTCATCTTTAAGACAGTTTAACAATATTTAATTTTTAATGACCTAGTTATTCTTTACTAAAATTTAATTCTATAGTTGGCTTTATACGTTTCTCAAATTGCAATATTAATAGCAGGCTGATGTTTATGTTTTAATTTGTCAACTTTGACAAAATTGTTTACAACATTTTTAACAATTTTAATAGATATTACTACTGACGAAGGTAACTGTAAGTGTTATCGAAACGTTTAGATTGTATAATTTAAAATACATCATTAAAAAACCGAAAAAAGATAAGTATTTTATAAATTGATTGTTTATAAATTATTTTTTGATGAATATAAAAGTAACATAGGGTTTATATTAAATGGCTTCAATAACATAGTTTAAGTTTACATAAACATACATAATTCAAAGTTGTTATATTGACGTCTTGTGTCATATTCACGGACTCCTACGCTTCCTGTAAGAAAAACGTTTGTAATGTCCTTTCTGGTGTGTTTAGACCCCCGTGTGTGATACATTTTTGTAATCAGGGTGTTAAACCCTTTCAAATGGTATATTACATGTCCTATGTTGCTATTTAAAAAAAAATTAAGATGGCGGCCATACTTATAATTTTTGTGCAAATATATATATATATATATATATATATACACCTTTAGTAAGGGATCTTTAACGTGTCAATCATTGTATTGCCACGAGACCAAAAGTTTTACTTCCTACCCGAGGAGGAGTGGTTTGGTTTTTGTCCGTTTTTTTTAGAAAAACAGCTACCTCGACCAGATTAGCACCCGCGCCGCTCGGGTGAAAGACAAGCACTCTAACCATTCCACCACCGAGGCAGCTATTATGAAACCTTATTTTTTGTATTTGTGGGCTGAGATCTAGACACAAACGGAAATGTCAGGCATCTCTGTGCGCATCAACTACTAATGGTTAATAACCCGTCACTAGAAGTTTGCCCTACTAAAGGAATTCTATCTTTAGTAAGGTATCTTGAACATGTCATTCATCACATTGCCACGGGACCTACAGTTTTACTTCCTATCCAAGAAGAAGTGCTTTCTCTATTTTTTAGAAAAACAGCTACCTTGGCCAGATTTGAACCCGCGCCGCTTGGGTGAAATGCAAGCACTCTAACCATTCCACCACCGAGGCAGCTATATTATTATTATACTTTCCATTTTCAATTTTATGATTAAATTAACTAGTTCCCAGTGTTGCCTTAACGCAACTTGTTTTTTTTTTAACCTTCGCATTCGACGGTCACTTTTCAATTTTCGCGCCAATCCAGCTTCGAGCCCGTACACCTTCGCCGGTCCAACACGCCTGAACTGTTCGACTTTTTTTATTTGTCACCTAGCCGTTCTCTCAATTTAATGGATACAGAAAAAACACGTTTCAAATTAATATATAGATTCCTGTATCACAAAAAAATATTACTGAATTTCTCTCATGGTTTTCAAACAACATAACAAGTGTTGAATTTTGATATGTGGGGCCAAATAAGCGACGTGATTTCTGCCAGGAATATTTCTGGAAACTGCAGTTTTGTCCGCTGAACAGCGGCTGATTGGTTTGTGCTGAAAATAATGACCATCCATTAATACTTTACCAATAGCAGGTTTATTTTGTTGGCCTGAGCTTACTTTTATGCTTAATATTTTCCGTAAACAATACCGTTTCAAAATTCTAATTGTTTTTCCATAAAACATAGGTATAATACTTAATGTGATCGCCTATGATTAATTACTGATATTGTGGATCGCGTGGCGAGACACTTAAACGTTAAAGGGTTCCGCAAATACAAATAATCCGATTAAATGTTAAAATTACAGCTTATTTACACATTCAAAGGGATGCCTACTAAATAACGAATATTGCAAAATACAACCTGCACCTAGTTAATCTGGGGAGAGGCTGTATAGGAAATGGATATCGATATGTGGTTTTGTAATGTGCACGTTTTATATAAATAACAAAATTAATATTAATTACATTTGAATTACAAAAACATAAATTTACAGCAAACGTCATTTATAAATACAAATTTTACTTGAAAGCTATTTCTTTTTAATTTCTGAGACATAAGCTAACTACCAATCAAGGTGTCAAACCATTTCAAATGGTTCATGTGACCTATGTTGCTAATTAAAAAAAAACAAGATAGCGGCTATGATTAAATTTTTTAATTAAAAAAAAATTTGTTTGTGCAAAAATATGCCCAAATATATTTAGTTTCAATTCAGAAATTTTGGGTTTTGTAAAGGGTGGAGTAATTCTTATCACAATTATGGCTAATGGAATTAAACTTGCGACCAATAGTAACGATGGGGGATCTAAACAATATCCCTGTTCAAGGAGTAAGATAATGAAAAGTTTTTATATTTCGAGAAGAGGCACGTGGTATTTGAAATATAACATAGCTTAGTAGTTCTGGACTGTCAATATGGTTGTGTAGTAGATTGTACAGAAAAGCGACACTGCATTACCCTTCTAGAATCTAGTGACTGGAAGTTACACGTTAATAATAATTATGAAAATGTAAACTTTCACCATTAACACTCATAATAAAATACTTATCTTTTTTGGGATTTTTTAATGGTGTACTTTAAATTATACAATCTAAACGTTTCGATAACACTTACAGTTATCTTCGTCAGTAGTAATGTTTGTTAAAAAATTGTTAAAGATGTAGTAAACAATTTTGTCAAATTTGAAAAATTCAAACATAAACATAAGCCTGCTATTAATATAACAGTTTGAGAAACGTATAAGCCAACTATAAAATTGTAGTAAAGAATAACTAGGTCATTAAAATTAAATATTGTTAAACTGCCTCAAAGATGACAAACCAGAACACTCTCTCGACGAAAGCTAACAATGAAATTTGCCAGCCAAAAACACATTTAACAAAATTTAATCGAGTTATGATGTAAGTGTAAAGTTGTGAAAAACTTCAATTTTAA
The DNA here is from genome assembly GCA_036346205.1 of Vesta saturnalis. Classification (NCBI taxonomy): domain Eukaryota; kingdom Metazoa; phylum Arthropoda; class Insecta; order Coleoptera; family Lampyridae; genus Vesta; species Vesta saturnalis. The sequence continues at coordinate 3,804,240 of JARFJB010001851.1, read as the reverse complement.
AATGATAGAAGCATTCACAAATCCAAACATTACATCAAAAATAACCCAGTTAAATCTAACAAAGAGATATCTTTATCAATAATTGGAAGTGTTATTAACAATGAAAAGCACAATGCAGAACGTTCTTAGTAATTTTTAATTTCAATTTAATTTCAACTACTTATGTTAAATTATAGTGCTGTGGAAATTTAACATATAATTGGTAAAGCATTTGCTTCAAGGTCTAGGAAAAACACAGCAAAAAACCTAGACATACCAAAAGTTGAAAACAAATTAAAATCAAGGCGTATCATTATGCTCTTTTTTAATTATAAGATGCCAAAACCTATTTAAACGGAGATTTTCTTCTTGTCTATTAAAATTATTCGGGTGTTTATATATTTCAATAGCTGCACGTTGCAAACGAACATAATAATGGGTTTGTCTTGACAATATTTTCATATTGTCAAATTGAATGTCATGATTTAGATTATTCAGGGCATGGTCAGCCACAACATAGCTAATGTTACAAATAGAATTGAAAAAATCCTAATCAAATATGGCATTAGGACTATTTTTAAACCTACAAGAAAAATTAAAGAACATTTAAGATCACCTAAAGATGTGTCAAACCCTTTATCATCTTCCGGAGTGTATAAATTATCTTGTTCATGTGGAAAAGTATACATCGGGACCACAAAACGTAGCTTTGATACAAGACGCAAAGAACATATGAGATTTTGTAGATTGGGTCAACCAGAGAGGTCTGCTGTGGCTGACCATGCCCTGAATAATCTAAATCATGACATTCAATTTGACAATATGAAAATATTGTCAAGACAAACCATTATTATGTTCGTTTGCAACGTGAAGCTATTGAAATATATAAACACACCGAATAATTTTAATATGAAAGAAGAAAATCTCCGTTTAAATAGGTTTTGGCATCTTATAATTAAAAAAGAGCATAATGATACGCCTTGATTTTAATTTGTTTTCAACTTTTGGAATGTCTAGGTTTTTTGCTGTTTTTCCTAGACCTTGAAGCAAAAGCTTTACCAATTATATGTTAAATTTCCACAGCACTATAATTTAACATAAGTAGTTGAAATTAAATTGAAATTAAAAATTACTAACAACGTTCTGCATTGTGCTTTTCATTGTTAATAACACTTCCAATTATTGATAAAGATATCTCTTTGTTAGATTTAACTGGGTTATTTTTTGATGTAATGTTTGGATTTGTGAATGCTTCTATCATTTTAAAATTGAAGTTTTTCACAACTTTACACTTACATCATAACTCGATTAAATTTTGTTAAATGTGTTTTTGGCTGACAAATTTCATTGTTAGCTTTTCGTAGAGAGTGTTCTGGTTTGTCATCTTTGAGGCAGTTTAACAATATTTAATTTTAATGACCTAGTTATTCTTTACTAGAATTTTATAGTTGGCTTATACGTTTCTCAAACTGTTATATTAATAGCAGGCTTATGTTTATGTTTGAATTTTTCAAATTTGACAAAATTGTTTACTACATCTTTAACAATTTTTTAACAAACATTACTACTGACGAAGATAACTGTAAGTGTTATCGAAACGTTTAGATTGTATAATTTAAAGTACACCATTAAAAAATCCCAAAAAAGATAAGTATTTTGTTAATAATAATTCATTATGATCAACTCCTCGGATGGGATAATTTCTGTATGTTTTGCAGTGTAAAAACGTCAGAAATTTTCTATATACAGGGTGAGCCAATAATCACTCCCCAGCTCTCGGATGTGTTCTACAATTAAAAATAACACAAAAATCAAGAATCCCGAAAGCGAAGCCACTTTTGCGTAAAATTGGAATGAAGAATTCACACTGATTAATTTTTCATTTCATTTACATAAATTCAAATCAAACAAGTAGCTCAAAAACTTATGATTTTCTTTTTTATTTAAAGAACTTGTGGAAATATTGAAAACGAAGAACCGTCTGGGTCGAGTAACCGAAACAAAAACAGAATTTCACTATTTCCGTAATAAATGCACAAAAACTGATCATTTTATTTTTTATTTAAAGAACTTGTGTTTGAGTAATTTGGTGCCCGACAAAAAATGTAGTTGCCATGGATTTACTTTTGACTATGACGTTTTTGTTTATTTGACATGTACCATTTAGTGAATATTCGAAGCTTCAAAAGTATTTTTAAATTCAAGATGCCCGAATATACTAACTGAGAATACGTCGATATGATGAAAGCTTTAGGCGCTTGCCGAGCGTTTGTACAGAGAACGATTTCCGAACCGACGCCATCCAGATCACAAAACAATCCAAAATGCAGAAACACAGAAGACAGGATGTATCGCTCCAAAACGTTCTTTGCATGCCGGCCGATCTAGCGGGAGGACCAATAGCGTGGCTAGTCCGGTCTCCCGACTTAAATCCAATAGAGTTTTGGCTGCTTGGATACATACTTAACAAAAGGTCTATTTTACTGTGCCTGCCAGAGTGGATGACGTTATTGCCCGGATTCACGAAGCAGTAGCAGAAATAAATCATGATACTTTCGCTTCTGTTGCCAGGAACTTCACTCATAGGTTGCATACATGCATTAATGAAAATGGTAACAATTTTGAAGATTTGTTAAGGACTTAGACGTTTATTTTCGTTTCGCTCAGCTCGACTCAGATAGTTTTTGTTTTTTTAATATCCCAATTTTTGTTGTATTTAGATTTGTTAAGAATTTATTATTTCAATTTTACCTGAAAACCGCTTAGCTTTCGAGATTTTAGTATGCTTCATTTTTGTCTTATTTTTAATTGTAGAACACATATCCGAGAGCTGGAGAGTGATTATTGACTCACCCTGTACAGTTTCCAAGAGTTTTATGGGTATTATAGGTTAGATGGTAAATTAGAGAAGAGTATTCAAACTTGGATCACAGTAAAGAATAATAAAAATGGTTGTAGAGCTGATTGATTTGGAAAGTTTTTAAAATTGCTAACTATAAATCCCAAAGTTCGATTAGCAGAACGACATACTTCACTGATACTTTGACATTACACCATTCTAATAAATTAAGGCTTTTTTGAAGTTCTAAACAGCCATTGGTGTTTAGATATAGAAGAATACATCTTTAAATCATCGCCAATGGCAAACAATAGTTTACGTAAGGTAAGATATTAGTTACATTGTTAATGCACAGAATAAAAAATAACGGACCTACATTAGACCCTTGAGGTACTCCAGAAATTGCAAGTATCGGAAAAGAATTAAAGTTATTAAACGTAACATACTGGAAGCGGTTTTCTAAATATGATCAATGGTTGCATCTTAGCTATGGTAAATTGTGAGGAATCTGATCAAATGCTTTAATGATATCTGTATAAACATCAGCTTGTCCCTTATGATCAATTACTTCTGATGTGTATTGACTCATGTGAGGTTGGTTAATGTTGATCGTTTCATCATGAAACCGTGCTGATCTTCAGATAATTTTACTATGTAAAATGATCTCGAAAAATGATTTAAAATACAAATTGGTCTGTAATTGGTGACGTCAGTGTGATCACCACTTTTACAATGGGATTAATAAATGCGGTCTTCCAAACTACGGCTACAGCAGACTATTCGCAACGTTTTGATAAATTGTTTACTTTTTCCTTATGTTAATTTTACAAATTCCAAATCTATCCTGCTTATCCATTATTTATGTGGTACCTGGACATATCTTGTTTGTTACAGTAACCTTTTCACAGATCCAGTGTTCCAGATTTTTAATGCTTAGATTTCTTTAATTTATACTTTTGTAAAATTCAACAATGTAATAAAGTAGAGTACTATGAAATTTCATTGTCCTGCTTTGTTGCACATAAATTATGGTCACCTTTCTGTTACCCCTAGAGAAGTTTACAGTGTAACTCTTTAATTCTGGAAGAACTTTTCTATGAACCGAGATCTAAAAACATATTAGTTAGTTATTGTGACAAGTGTAACAGTTTGCTTTATGCAACAAAAAGACTGAAATTTCAAGCAGAATAATAAATCAAGGATTCATTGTAGTGTAGCAGTTAAGGGAAAAACCTTACCCACTTATCACAATAACAATCCCATCATTTAGTATTAATTATGTAAAATTAATTTTTATCCTTTTGTTTTTCTTATTAGAATAGCTTATGGAGTGATTCAAATTTAATGCTTTTTATATTTCACATCTACGGTACTAAAAAATTCTAACAGAATTCGAGACAAAGCATTATTGTAACCATGCATGGGAATGCTTATTTTGAACGTAATAATAGCAAGTAGGAACGTTAATTTTCATTATAGAGGTGAAAGCAATAAAGATATACTTACTTTAATAAAAAATTTAAGGTACAAGCAAATTTGTTAATCCTAGTAGGTTCTAAATCTGGAATGGTTACAAGCTCATAATACAATTTAACTAGAGCTATATGGTCACTTTTCGAAAATTTTAACCCATAAATCCTGGTATACCTAAAAATAAAATTATTATTGCGCGCCAGAATTCAAAAACAGCTGAGTCATGACGTCATAAAATGGTGCATATTATCTGTGATTTGTCAAAAACAACAAGCACAAGAATAAGTTAAAAATAATTTAAATTTAAGATATTTCTTATTGCTTACTGTACGATAATGAAACATTTATGAATTACAAAAGTGTAAATGTTATGTTACAGCTACTTACTTATTTAATCTAGAAGTCCAAACCATACAACCTGGACGAATTTCACGTGCTAAAACTGATTTAACGAGGTTAGTTTTTATATCTGTAAATAATTTGTTTGATTCTTCGTCTAATTTATCACCATACGGCAATAATTTATTATAAACATTTTCTTTCTGGGGTTTAAACCCCAAAACTTGAAAACGCTTATCGTTATCCTCTTCTTCCATTTCATAAATTAAATTAAACACTAAATAGTAAATAGTCTAGTTGTAGTAATAACAAGAGCACTACACATTGACGCGAACAACAACAAATTCAAGAATTACTCAACAACTTGCTATTTTTATGTCATTTTTGCGCCAGTCATGAATAGACATCTTTGTTTTCATTAAATGCCACACTGACATTTTAAAAACCAATCAGGTTTCTTGACTGAAATTGCAATTCATGTTGTCCAATCATATGTATGGTGGTAAATTTAAATGTAATGGTTAAAATTAGATTATGTGTTTTGTAATTCTTGTGCGAAATTTCATTAGTAAACTTTCAGAAAATGGCTACAAAAAGTCTCCAGATATTTAACAAGTTGACCCGATTAAAAAATTTACATTCTATTTCATATTATCGGTATTATACTAGGATAAATAAAGGTATCTATCATTTTTTAAATCAGGCTGTATAAAAATTAACATTTTTATTTTTAGAATATACAAAGCAAGCAGTGGCTATTACATCACCTGCTCCTGACTATCTAATACAAAATTTAAAAAATGCCGAAAACCTAAAAAATGTATTCGAAATAGTTGGCGATCATTATAAGATTATGAATACTAAACAATCAATGCAAGCATTACGTTCAATATTTTTTCTTCAAAAACAAGGAAGGTAATGTAATGTAATATGTAATATACACACAGTGTAATCAATTTTATTTCTGTACATTTACCATAACAAAAATACAAAGTGTGGCTTCACTTGTATGCAAATTTTTGTTGTGTACATTCTATATGAATGCGTGCAGAAAACAATAAATTTGGCGCATTGATGTAGCTCAGGTTCCCACCTTATATATATCACATTAGTAATATACCTATGAAATACCAAATGTGAAAAACTAATTGTGCCATCTCATTTCTGTTGTAAATCCAACCGAATGGGTTTCATTAATACAGATTAAACTTACTGTATGGTCTTATAGGTTATAGTTACTTTTAATTCACTGTTAATCTTTGAATCAATTTCTAAATGTAGGTTGCGTTTAGGTTGACTTTGAGATGTTATGTTACAAACCCTCGTAAAATAACCTTAACATACTTTTTGCAGCATGTTTAGAGTGGACATAGAACTCTTGAGTAACTTCTATAGCACTGTCGTTGAGATTTAACATTACAAAGCTCTGAAAGAAGTTACAATAAAGTCTTGTAAACAAATTATTTTTTACTAGGTATTATGGTTGAATAAAAATAGGCCTAGAAATGTAAAGTAATATAAATTTTGCGACAACTCGTAACTTTTGATTTATCATGTTACTTCGTTGGGTTGTAACTTCGCTTACGTTAATGTTGCCAAATTGATTACACATGTACAGGGTGGTCCAAATTGGACACTTTCTTCTGGAAACATCCTTTATTTTAAGAGATAGAAAAAAAATGAATCTAGGTGTCTGACCTAAAATTGAATGAAAAAATCACTGGCACTAACAGAATTCAGCTATCTCTAATCGTTGGGCCGCTAGGGGGCCTTTCTCGAATTTAGTCGATTTCTTTAATGTCCCATAACTTTCTTATTATTAGTAAGTAATAAGTTGTCCTCAATAATACCCACCCACAGATTAAAATTAAACCTCGCTTGATTCCTTTCCTCCACTGTAACACGAGGATTTTCACGAGCTCAAGTATATTTGTTATAATCTATTGAATATTCCCGCACTAATGATGGATCCGTCCAACTACAATTCAAGACAAAATTTTGATTTTCTTGCGTTATTTCAATGAACCATTCCCAAAAACGCGTTCATCGTATAAAATCGCCAGGAAGAAGATGATGGATTTTTCTGGTTCTGTAGGGTCTTATTTTATTATTTTTTAAAATGCCCATAATATTATATCTGGATATACCCGTCTCTGTTTCTAACTTTCTTGTAGACGTTTTACCATTATGATTTATAGTTCCTAGTACTGTAACTTCTTTCAGTTCATTTTCATCTTGAGTTTCCTGATTAATATTGTAATTTGCTCAGGTTTAGTGAAAGAACCATAGTTTCTTAGATTTTGTTGCAGCTTACCGATTATATCTCTAAACGGTTGCCGTTGTGCAGGGTATCTGTTAAAATACAGATTACCTGCTGCATCAGAGTTTCCATTACTTTCGATGTAACAGTGCATCATAGTTTTCGTACATTTTGAAAAACAAAATGAAGCAATTATTATCAAAATGCGAAACAACTTGCACAAAAATAACACTTTTCTTTTTTAAAAAACTTTTTACAGAATTACATTACATTTAAATAAATATTTATAATGTAAAAGCTTTCAAAAAACAAAAGAAAGAAACGTCATGATCATAGCTGCCTACTAGGTATTATTGCCTGGAGATACCACAGAATCCAAGTAAACATTAGTGTTATTTAAACACACGTTTCTATTAAATTGTTGTTTTTTTTACATTCGTTTTACTGTTACTATTTGCCTGAGTATATTTAGATCAGTATTAATTAGTTACTTTTGTTATCTTATTTATAATACTTGTTTGTTTTATTCACATAAGTTTTCCATCACGTTCGTTCGTTGTTTTTTGTTTGTTATTTCAAATTAGAAACATTTGGAGCTAATAAAAATTTCTAGATAACTTAGGAAATTGTCGTTTTAAATCATGCTATCGTCTTTTCTTAGCCATGGAAACCTAAATGTCTGCAAGCAAAATATTTTAATGCATATAAGCAATATTGCAAATAATATTTAACATAAATATAACAAGTGATACATCAAAATTTCGGAAATTTTACGCTCTTTTCCAACACCTCACAACATACAGGGTGGTCCGTATGAAAAGTGTAGTTTAGGGTCGTATAAAAAACCAAACACCCTGTATGAAACCTGTATCGCGTTGAATCCCACGTAAAAAATGCTCTAAAAAAGATTTTGCCAACATGGGGCATTAAAGAAATTGATTATATTTTATTTTACTTGTAGTAATTCCCGAACAGGTTAAGACTTGCCTAACGTGCTAAAGCACTCAGGAACACTGGGAGGGTTTAGGGATATTGTTGAGCTGCCGAGAAATGTTTATGAATGGCTACCTTAAATTGACTTAAGTCAAAGTTTGGAGGAAAACAGGAACTGGGTAGTGCATTCTACAATTTGGTCGCCGTGTGGAAAAATGTTGATTGCGCCCGTTTAGTGTGACAAGATGGAATTTTGAGTGCGTAATTAAAGTGTGAATGGGCAAATCGAATATTCCTAGCGAAGATGGCCTGCGAATGTATTAAGGAGTGTATTTCGGAGGCACAATTGCCATGGTAATAGCGATAGAAAAGAACCGAAACTGTTCTTCTATGCTCAAGAGACTGTAGGTCAGAAGTCAGAGACTGGTCATTTATAAGCCTTGTAGCTCTTTTTTGGATGCGGTTTACCATATCAAGGGCGTATTGGGGAGCACTGAATCAGAGGCGGGAATTGTATTCCATATGAGGTAGGATTTGAGCCTTATACAGTAAAAGGAGTTGTTGCGATGTGAAGTACTGTTTAGATCTGTATAGAAAGCCCAGTTTACGGGCAGCTGTTTTGCTGGCTGACAAAAGTTGGTCAACCAATGAAAGATTCGATGATACCGACATAGAAATAGAGTTTGAAAACTTGAGATCTAAGCCATTCATATTCACAGCAGGAAATGATCGGTCTTTCTGGGCGGACACAAGGCAACACTGGGTTTTGTCGGCGTTAAACGTGGGTAGATTATTCCTTCCCCATTCAAGGACACGCTCTAAGTCACTGTTGATTGAGGCTGCCATTTTTACCTTTACGCCTTGACTAGAATTTTTGTTGTGGGAAAACTGAGAACTACAATGTAGAATGCTGTCGTCTGCAAAGCAATGGATCGGGTTAGTTGTAAGGTCATTTATGTATAGCAGGAAAAGTATGGGAGCCATCACTGATCACTGATCCTTGGGGTATGCCCGCGTTAATAGTAGTTTCTTTCGAAAAGCAGCCATCGACGATAACGCGTATACGTCTTCTGTCAAGAAAGCTGGATATCCAATTGATGATCGTATTGGATAAACCGAACGAAATGAGCTTGGCAAGTAGGCACTTATGCCAAACCTGGTCAAAAGCCTTTGAAATATCTAAAGCTACTACGACTGTTTCACCGAACCTCTTTAGTGTGTTATTTCAAAGTTGGGTCTACATATGAAAGAAGATCGCCCGTTGAAAGAGTTTGTCTGAACCCATACTGGTGGTCGTTTAGGAGTTTATCGGACTCGAGGAACAAAAGTAGTTAGTAGTTGATGGCTTTTCCATGATTTTCGACAGAATTGTAGTGATAGCTTATTGGACGATAGTTTGAGGGACCGATTTTGTCGCCCTTTTTAGGAACAGGTTGGGCTCCAGATGATATGGAGATCGAAAAGAGTTTGGACAACATAGGTACTAGCTCGGGGTAGCTGGAATACCGTCAGGGTCAGTCGCCTTGTTTGAGTCTAGTTTAGTGATAATTGATTATAGGAGCTTGCAACGAAAGTGGATTGGTTTAATAGCGAATGGAGTAAATTTGGGCGACGGCATAATTTTATCAGAATCATTGAGACATGAATTTGATGCAAAGTAATCGACAAAATGCTTGGCTTTTTCAGCAGGATCAGCTACTGCAGCTCCGTCGCGAGACGTCATCGGGGAAAGGAAGGTATACTAAAGTTTTTAATGATGGTTTTAGCTAATTACCAAAATTTACGACCACCCAAAGGGCATGAGACTAATTCTTTGTATTTACGTTCTTCAAACATCTTTTTGGTCTTTGTGATAATGCTTTTGCAAGTATTCCTTGCCGCAATGTAGTCGGCGTGACTTTCGATATTCTAGAAACGCACCTTGGCTGCCAAAAGATTAGAGATAGCTGAATTTCGTTTGCGACAGTGATTTTCTCATTGAATTTGAGCTCCAGACACCTAGGTCCAATTTCTATCTCTTAAAATAAAGGGTGTTTCCATAAGAAAGTGTTCAATTTGGATCACCCGGTACATGCCAACCTGGGCTTATTTTGAAAATAATTTGAAGTACACAAATTCTCTGATGTGGATAAAATGTAAGGGTAATAGCCGAACGCAAGGATTACACAAATTAAACTCACTTGCAAATGTTTGTTTTATTAAATATAAATATTATTTATGTGTGAACATTTATAAAGGGTATTTTTAGTTTTAAATCTTTATACATAAAAATGCAAATTTTCAATATAAATTACAATTCTCAACTTCAGACATTAAATACATTAATTGATTACAAAACAAATTTAATCAAAATACTGAAAAGAAATTTGCAATTTATTTGTAGTTATATGCTTTTGTATTTGGACCTCTATATTTATTTGAAACATTCAGGAATATGGAACACCAACATATTTTATTGAATTGTCTTAAAAAAGTTCTAAGAAATGTGTCATAATCTGTAGCACTTTTTAATTAACTACTTTCTACTTTCTTATACGCGAAGCACATACGTATTGTTTCCGGGAAAAAAACTGTTTTTTCGACGTTTTACACGTCGAGTAGCGGGGTATGTGAGTTAAACAGTACCTTCTGTATACATTTCGAAAATATTAACTTTAGTGCAAAAAATGTAGACATCTTAAAGATGCTTAATTTTATACATTTCTTAAAAGAAAGTTTTTCATAGTGTAATAAATAAGTTCTTAAATACTGTTCTACGAGATCTTTCATAGGTAATATACAATGTTATAAAAGTTTTTTTGTAGAGCTTGGAAAAACTATTTCAAAAAGATTCTCTAAAATACCTTTTATGAACATCCAATACTGTTAAAATGCTGAGACATTTTTTTAAATATAATTTTACATGTTTTGTTTACAAAATTTTTCATTGCGTAATAAATAATCCCTAAAAAAGGTAGGTGTTTAAAAAAAAAGTAAAGTACCTTGTGTTTATGTATTGATTTTTGTTTTGCAGCAACAATACTTACTTTTCTTAATCCCACTAGGAAGTTCAAGTATCTTCTTTTAATCGTGATATTTAATACAAAAGTCAGTAAATAAACAATAAATGATCTTAGAAAACAAGATGTGTCCACTTGGTAAATTACTAGCTCAATTTCCATCACAAAATTCGTATTATTCTCTTTCAATTTCCAAAAGTACGTTAAGATTTGTTTAAATAAGACAATGTTGCATATAGTACTGACCGTAATCAGCAAATGATTTGCTTTTTCGACTAGCTAATTAATCGTCTAGCCATTAGTGGCATTTTGAAATAATAATAATCATTACCATTATTCTGTTTAATTACTTTTGTGGTTTACTGGGTCTAGGACTAGTTCTAGACCCAGTAAACCACACCAAAGTAATTACTAATAATGTCTGCATTCAACCCAACGATTTACATAAGTCCATAACCAATTAATCGACTAGTCAAAACAGTAGTAATAGTAGTTCTATTGTAATATCAGATCACTTATTTTCTTGAAATAACAAGTCATGCAACATGTAATACTTTCATGGCAGTTTTGTATGTATTAATCACACCAACTTTTTCAAAAAGGCCCATGAGTATTCTTGAAAGTACATTATCATCTCAACCTCAAATAAACCCTGACTAAAAATAAAGCTTAGAGAACTGGCTGATTTGTTATTAATTATTGTACTGGTTAACTAATCAATGTATAATATTAGTCGACTAACCAATCAACCACAGTCAATGTTGTAGGTGAAAACGGTATTAACACGGGACGTAACACATAATTAAGATTTTGCTGTCTAGCTCGATGGGATATTTGGACCGTGAGCGTGTTTTGGAATTTAAATATTTAGAGTAGCTTATAGTATTACCAAAAGTCACAAATCGGGGGTCACATAATATTGTTAAAGTCTTGTAATGGGCGCCAAACTGTTATTAAAACAAAATCGGGGAAATACACCTGAGCACACGTGCAGATTTAGTCAGCCAAACAGACAAATCACTTACCTGAACTCGAGCTTGTCCTTCAGGCGACGTGATATCTACCTATAAACCAAATATTCAAAATAATCACACACCTTCAAATATTACTGAAGCGTGTGAACAAATCACCTGTTGGGTCGCCTTCTTTATCTTATCCTTATGTTACTATGAACCCCAACGCCTTTAAATAAAGTACGCAAAAACAAACACTAAATACTTCGTTAATTATTGAAAAGTCCGATATCCAAAAACTAGTTATTTACTAGAATATTATCAATTTCACTCAAAAGATTAAATTAGACAAAATTAAACAAACGCTATTAAAAATTCTTTCAATTCCTTATATTAAATGAATGCTCTATCAAAAATATAAATAAATAACTGAATCACTTCCGGCCTTCGGATCACTCTCAAAACAAATGACATTTATTACATAAAATTAACCTTGTCTTAAATTATATTTTACTTGAATTAAAAAAAAACACTGGCTTCCGTTTAAATGGTTTTCGCTGTTCGGAAAGAGGTCACAAAATAATGCTCATACATTCAATAAATCAACCATCTATTAAATAGAACACAACAAACAATAATATACAAGTTACGCCGCTTAAATTTATCTGACTGTTATCTTAAAATTGTAATCGGGAAATCAAATATCCCTTACTTAATCGGAACTAACATTGCAAGTTTATGTCCTCTAGTCTTTAAATAATTTTGTGTTATCAGTAATTAGACGCTTTTAAACCTCAGAACAATTGCGAAAATCAATTTTGTTCATTAAAAAGGTATTAATTCAACAACGTGAAATTTTGGATATATAATTTACATACAAATAATCAAACACAAATAATTAATTGTGCAGATGATTTCAGCACGTTAATTGACTGAAACATTCAAAAGTAAAACAACTACGTTCATCCTCTAAACCTCGTATAATTTTGGTGAGTTACAAAAAAAAAACACAAGTACAATAAATAAACAACCATAGATTACTTTTTGGGTATTTTCTCTAATTTTCTCCACCCGTACACAGCGAAAAGCGACCTGGATGTAGTCAGCCTCCTCGGTGATGTTCTTACTCTGTAGCAATTCCCATATGACAAATTCACGGACGTTATGTTCTTAAGTAGTTGAATAACGACATTATAAAATTTATATACACAGAATTGATAGTTCAGAGTCCTGGTAACATTAACTATTGTACCTGATATTTATATACACGTATAATTATAATTAGGTATATTTATTTACACGAATTATGACTATCGTATGTATTTAGAAGTTCTATGTACAATGAGTCCTTTGTCTGTTAACGCTGGCTGATATACGCGAGGGCTGGTGTGCTTCTTCAACTATTATTCAGTAATTCAATCCTCAAAAAGCGTTAATTAGTTCATTAATGGGGTGCATTTGTTTAAATATAACCCCTTTACGAAACTCGTCACTGGTCCAAAGATCCGATATATCTATAAAATTCCTGGAGAATTGAACCACTAAGATATCCACCAACAGGTGCTGGGGCACTCAAACCCCTTTCACGAAACGTTCACGGTTCCCCAGGTCCGATATCGCACAACACAGATCCACGCGTAAGCCTGCGTGCTTAATCCGAAGACATCCAAATTCAGACTCGTCAATTAATAAAAAAAAAAACAAAACTTCTTCCCCTCAGCACTTACATCATCTCTACCTATTTGCGTCATATTTTTTTTCATCGCACTTTCACATAGATACTGCATACACAGCTTTTAGTCACCAACGGAATTATCTCACTTATGAACTCATGCACTTAATTTTACTTAGGACATATTGTAGTTCAGATGAATTTTGCCACCTTCTGTAATGATAGTTCCCAATCAAAAACGAATCGGTGCGCTTTAACCGAAAGCCTCCTGACACCAATTCCCAAACTGTGCCCCACATTGACGCTAACAGAAACTTGATATTATGCAACTTAAAAGTTATATCTCATGTTTCTCCAAACTCTATAGTAATTTCACTTAACAACAAATTGCGCTTTTAATTTTGGAAAATTTGTATAATATTTACGATTTCAACTAAATTAATCCTAATAAAGAAATCCATTTTAAATTCAATACCAAAAAGTTTAATTCGAAATACAATATAAAGCTTTATAAAATCAATAGCAACAGATACGTCACTTTACTTTTTAGTTTATGATCATTTCAATATCACAAAAAAAAAAAACAAATTTAATAGCGCGAAAGAGAGAAAACAAAAAATACGTTACTAAATCAATTCTAAATAACATCAACTAATCAATTAGGTGACACTAATAGACTAGTTGACAAATCATAATAAAATACTTATCTTTTTTGGGTTTTTTTAATGGTGTATTTGTATATTAAAGTTATACAATCTAAACGTTTCGATAACACTCACGGTTATCTTCGTTAGTAGTAATATTATCTATTAAAATTGTTAAAGATGTTGAAACAATTTTGTGAAAGTTGAAAAATTAAAACATAAACATAAGCCTGCTATTAGTACAACAGTTTGAGAAACGTATAAAGCCAACTATAGAATTCAATTTTAGTAAAGAATTTTTAATGATCTAGTGCTCATTAAAAATGAAATATTGTTAAACTGTCTTAAAGATGACAAATCAGAACACCTTCTAACGGTCGAAGGCTAACGATGAAAAATGTCAACCAAAAAACAAATTTAACAAAACTTAATCAAGTCATGATGTAAGTGTAAAGTTGTGAAAAACTTCAATTTGAAATTGATAGAAGCATTCACAAATATAAACATGATATCAATTAAAATAATCCGGTTAAATCTAACAAAGAAATAGTTTTGTCAATAAGTGCAAGTGTTATTTAACAATGAAAAGCATAATACAGAACGTTTTATGTAATTTTTTAATTTTATTTTCAACTACTTATGTCAAATTATAGTGCTGTGGTAATTTAATCGATTAGTCGACTACTAGATGGTTATTCGATTAGTCAGTTACAATGACTAGTTGACTACAGTTAGTACTCACTTTGGTAATCATAACTAGAATTTGACAATGTTTGATTCTATTCCTTGTATGACCAATGCTATTTGTTTTATTATGTGTTATTGTATAAAAAAATTTACATAGTAAAAAAGAAAAATTATAAACACATTTTTGTATTTTTTTAGCTCAAATTTATCAACAAATGAGATAATACAAAATCCTAATTTTGAAAAACTTTGTCATCATTTGAAGACTCAAGCTGGTTTAATTGAAGTAAATGATACAATTGAAGCATTAAAAATTTTGTCCTATGTAGGCATTTCATCAAAAAGTTCTATTGTGCAAGTACTTTTACAGTTAGTACGTCATAATATCAATGATCTATCCTTACATCACATAATATTTTTGGACTTCCTTTTGAGACAATTCAAAAGTTCACCACTTATTGATGCGTTGCTAATCGCAATCCCTATTGTTTTTGATGCGAATATACGAATGAAAATGGATAGACGAAATGTAATACATTTAGTAGAGTATTTACAATATGTGTCTAAAAAAAGGGTTTCGGAACAGTGCATAACACTCATTGTAAACAACTTATGTGCACATTTTGATAATGGTGGTTTAATGGAACCTAAGTTAGCCAAGAGTGTATTGTGGTCCATATGTGATATGGAAGAAAATGAGTTTTTTGAACCCTTATTCGAACATGCTTTAAAGGCATTCTTAACAAATATCAATTCTGTGGAGTGGCGTGATTTCGAAACAACAGCTTCAAAATTAGTTACGAAGTTTTCTTTACGATACCAATTTTACTATAATCAAGTTTTTTTTGATACATATTCTAATTATGTGATTGATAAAGATTTGGGATTTCACAATGCTTTACATACATTACGAAAACTACGAAGAATGGTTTGTATTAATTAAATTTTCAGGTGTTTGAATAATATGAACGTATATAATTTTAGAATCATACAAATGATAATTTATTAAATTACTTTTCTGAAAAGTGTTTCGAAAATCCAAGATTGTTAACAGAGGCTTCTGCAATGAACATGTTTACAATTGCAATGGTGGTAGCTCTCACAGAATTTAGACCAGTTTATTGGAAGATAATTGAAAATGCGTTGATAAGCACAAATTGTTTTACAGATGATAATAAATCAGATATTTTATGGATGAAGCTTGGTGCAACTCTCTGCTCGGTAGGTATCTACAAAAATGATGTTTTAGCCAAATGTTGTGATACTTCTTATTTAGAATCAATTATTAAACAAAGTAAGTATACTGTTATATTCTAATTAGGTTTCTAATACCTAATTTTTTCAGAAAATTCAATAGATTGTGACAATTTTATCTTAATTTGTCAAGCAATATCTGCTTTTCAACCCAATTATCTACATTTGTTGCCACCGAAATCAGTGATAGATACGATAGTAAGTTACATAAAATTTAATGAAGATTATCCTTTGGAAACTTCATTAATGAAAGGTTTAGGAGGTGAAAATTATATTCTAACAGGAATTAAAAGCGATATAGGTCATCACATAGGTAATTATTAACCTTTACCACATTAAGATTTTAACAAAAATCTTATACTTTTAACGTGACCTCCGTGAAACACAAACCGCGAACAAGGAACAGTGACTTCACAAGAGCGAGCTATATATATATATATATATATATATATATATATATATATATATATATAATATAGGGTGTTTCATTAATAAGGGGAAATAATTAAACTGTAGAATCTTGGGTTCAAAATAATAAGATTTAACCCAATTCACTTAGGTAAAATGTGTCTCCTGTCTGTGTTACAGGGTGTTTTATTTAATAATTTAAAAATGATTTTTCCCCATTACTGTTAAACTGTTTGACTAATCTTTATCATATTTGGCAGGAAGTGTAGACACTGCAAACCTTACTAAATGATGGTAAATAAACGTTTCTGGCTTCTACCAGAGGCGTACGACAGGGGCAAGTAAAGAGCTTGACCCTTCCTAAATTCGACGCCACTGGCGAAATTGTCATTTTAGCACAACTTTTCTATTCTCCAATACTTTCTATGTCAATAACATACTCTACCTTCGTAACGATAGTCATTATTTTTCGAGACATTTAAAGTTAAACATAACGTTGCACAATTTTAATGTGCATTTATCATGGCGGTGTTTTTGGGTCATAGGTTTGCACTTATTACGCAAATGAAACTTTTAAGTTGATTTTTTAGGTTTAATAAGAAGATTAATAAACAATTTTACTAACACGTAATTATCAAAAAGTCTTTTTCACATTTTTGCTACAATAAACAATATGAACAATAGTTAGGAAGACCTCTTTACAAATGTTTAACTGATTCCTAGAATATTTTTGAGCTAGCTTTCCTTCTTTGGTAGCAATCTCGTACAAGTCACGCTCGTCATCCACTTCCAAAATAACTCCCAGAACGTTTCTGGAGTCACCCTTTCCTCTGCCGACATCCGCAACTCGAATTTTTACGGTTTTCCCTACCTACCCTTTTGGAAACTTTTTTACTGACGTCTTTCTCATTTTTTTGTTTGAGACTGCAGTGCAATTATGGCTCCTTCTCTTTTTTCTTACATATTTCTGATTTTATTAAGTACATCATCCTCCCTTGAACGGCTACTGGAATAGGATGCATTCTGAACATTTACAGGAATGTCTGATTCAGAGTTTAAAATCGAATCCTCTTGTTCCATTTCGATTCTTAAGTTCGGCTCCTGCCGTTCTTCATTTTGAAGCAACTCTTCCATTTCATCAACTGGGCTATCAGTTAGGTTGTTAAGTCCTCAAGATCTTCAGTTTGCAAGTTTGCTACATCTGAAAATGATGAAGTTGCAAGCCCGACCTTTGCTTAACTCCAAACATTGCCTCATATGGGATGCATTTAATACCTTTATGATAACTTCTATTTTTTATGAATTGTACAAACCTAAGACCTTCCGACCAATAAGGCGTTTGGTTTGTTTCTGTCCAAGTTGTCCGCATGTTTTCTACATCTTGATTTGCACTATCAGCCGACCATTGTGATTGCCTATGCCTTGGTTTGCCGTGAACCATTTTTAAATCAGTCCACATTGCACAAAGTTCTTGAATAATCTTGTTGCAGAATTCTCGACCATCATCACTTTGCAATGTGCAAAATAAAATAGTGAAAATGTCGAGAAGGGTATGAGTCATTTCTTCTGGTCTTTTGCTTTTTAATGGGCGCAGTTGTACAAATTTAGTGAGGTGGTCCAGATACACGAGAATAAATTTATAATCATTATCTGGTTGGCTTTGCATGTCTATTAAATCTACGTGACATCTAGAGTTCATTTCCTTAAAAAGCGAAGATCTTTTTGGGAATGTTTTTTTTTTGACAAGGTTCACATAGAGATAAATACAGTGTTACTTGTTCTTGAGTTATGTGTTTGTACTCACTCACAGGAAATATTAAAATTTCAGTGTCACCTTATTTAATGATATCGTATCTTTTTAACCTTTGGAAATCTGCTAGTGTTTTCCCATATATTTGAGATTTTGATTCTCGCACATTTTCAATCAATCCCTCATCCCGTTCCTTACTCATTATTCCAGAATTTTCAACTTTATCTTCGAATACAGTCACCATTCTTTCATTAAAACGCACTTCCATATTTATAATAATAATAAACAAACAAATTAGATTGCAAAACCACTTTAAAAGCGAAAATAGAAAGGTGGAGTTATCGTTCAGTAATAGAATGAATGCTGAAGCACAACTGAGTGAACCTGAAGAGCGAGTGAGCCGAGTGGTTACTAGAACTGATGGTGGGGGTATGGCGACGTATTTTTTCTATACTTCAAGAATTCTTTAGGCACACATACACTTTTCTGTGCACAAAAGAAAAAAAAGAACAGAACAGCTGTCTCTATACCCCCTAACAAATTTACTATTTTTCTAGAAATAGAGAAGAAACGTAAAAAACACTTTTTTCTATAGAATTCCTGAATCCTGAATTTATCATATTAATCACGGGCTATTAGCTGTTATGCATAATAGCCAGTTAAGGTGATTAATTTGTGGCAAATTATCATATTAACCAGGTGTCTTGTTTATTATGTATAATATCTGGTTAATATGATAAATACTTAGAAACAGCAAATAATTTGTCATATTAACCAAGAAAGGTGGTTATTTTGTAAAATAACCAGATATTATGCATAATAACCAAATTAATCAGATTAACAGCAACACACACAGGCGCACGCGCGCCCACACACACACACACACACATACGCACGCACGCACGCACACGCGCATACGCAAGCACACATAATCATTAATTGTAATTTATTTAAAATTAACTTTTAAAGTACATACAGTAAAAGATTAACTCGAGTGGGACTTGAACTCACGACCTCCACCTTGCTCCTTTGCGAATTGCGGGCTCACATGACATTCACAAAAAGTTGACTGTGATCTATCAAACTGAAAATCTTGAAGCCTTAACAAATTCAACAGATAGCCCAGTTGATGAAATGGAAGAGTTGCTTCAAAATGAAGAACAGTAGGAGCCGAACTTAAAAACGAAATGGAACAAGATGATTCTATTTTAAACTCTGAACCAAACATTCCTGTAAATGTTCAGAATGCTGAGTAATCCTATTCCGGTAGCCGTTCAAGGGAAGATGATGTACTTAGTAAAATCAGAAATATGAAAGAAAAAAGAGGAGGAGCCATAATTGCACTGCAGTCTCAAACAAAAAAATGAGAAAGACGTCAGTATATATATATATATATATATATATATATATATATATATATATATTTTTTTAGAGCTGGACATAAATACAGATCATTTCTTGGTACGGGTCAAAATAAAATGGGAGAAATTTAATAAAGTGGAAAAGAAAGCAAGAACTAAAAGAAGGATATGCATAAAAAATTTATAAATAGGGAAACACGAGAAAATACAGAATGCAATACGAGGGGGAACACGTGAAACAATAAATGAGCGAATGGGGCGAAGTAGAGAGAATAATAAAAACGGCAGCTGAAGAAATATTACATACAGAAGTAATAACAAAGAAAAATAATTGGTTCGACACCGAATGTGAGGCAGCAATAGAAAGGAGGCGCAATGAAAAGCTAAAATTTCAGAAGAGCAATACGGAGGAAAACAAATGCGAACTGCAAGAAAGAACAAGAGGTCAAATAAATATGCAGGAGGCAGAAAAGACAAAAACTTGAAAAGGAGAGGGAAGAAATAGAAAGTAATTACAAACAGAAACAGATAAGGAATTTCTGCCAAGGAATTAGGAATGAAACGAAAGGACACCAACCAAGAACCATCTACTGCGAAGACTGCGACGGAAAACTACTAATAAATGCAAGTGAAAACATAGAAAGATGGGAAAGCTAACAGATCAGGATACACGGAGGAGGAAGAAACGGACCGAGGCATTGATGAAGAACTGGATGAAGAAGAGGTAGACAGACAATACGAAACAGAGCCTATATTGAGGAGATTAAAGGAAAAACCGCATGTATAACAATAGAAGCCCTGGAGAGAGTCAAATAATCGTAGAATTAATAAAATATGGGGGCCCAAGACTAATGCAGGAAATCACGGAAGTAATAGGGCAGTGTTGGAAAAAGGAAGAAATGCCAAAAAAAGTGGGAACGAGCGATACTGTGCCCAATCTATAAGAAATGTGACAGAACATTATGCGAGAATTACAGGGGAGTGGCACTATAAAATTCTATAAAATCCTGGCAACAGCAATCAAAAATACACTAAAGGATGCCGCAGAAAAACTAGTGGGCGAGTACCAATGCGGTTTCAGGAGCCACAGATCAACAGTAGACCAGATAATTAAACACCTACCAGAAAAGCACTATAGACAGGGAATAAATATGCACATGGTATTTATAGATTTTCAGCAGGCTATGACGCCATAAAGAGGAAAGAATTACTAAAGGCGATGAGAGAACTAAGGATCAATAGGAAGCTAATAGCCTTAACAAAAATGACAATAGAAAATACAATCAGTCTAGTTAAGTTAATGGGCAATTTTCAAAACCCTTTAAGGTGGAATCAGAACTCAGGTATGGAGATCCCTTGTCTGCTTGCTTGTTTAACATAGTGCTGGAAGTGGTACTGAGGAGAAGCCATATACATAGAACAGGGCTAATACATGGAGAAAAACATCAATGCCTAGCCTTCGCAGATGACGTAATAATAGTAACAAGAGAACTAGGAGAAATGTGAAAGGTAACATAAAAACTGATAAAAGAGGCAGGAAGATTCGGACTTAGAATCAACAAACACAAAACGAAATACATGGAGATGAGAGCTAAAATAATGGAATAGCGCAGGGGAAGTTGGAAATTAAAGTGGAGGAAGAAGTATATCATTTTGACAGAGTCAAACGGTTCTGTTACCTGGGCGCAACCATCACAGACCAACACGGAATGGAAGCAGAGATAAAGGCCAGAATAGCAAAAAGGAATAAGCGCATGGGAATACTGCAGAGACTACCGGGTAACGTGAATGTATCGAGAAGAGCCAAAGTAAGAGTCTATAAAACAGTAATGAGACCAGACGGAATATACGCAGCAGAGACTTGGACCCTAACTAAAAGTGGAGAAATGCTGGAGATGTGGGATAGCGAAGTGCCAAGAAGAATATACGGGGGCATTAAGGAAGATAACCAGTGGAGTAGACGCAATAACGAAGTAATAAAAACAGTATTTTGGAGATCCCTCAATAACGAAATTTATTAGAGCACAACGAATAGCCTGGCTCGAGCACATAGAAAGACCACCAGCAAATGGGTTGACAAAACAGGTGGTGGATAGGGGAACCGAAGAGAAAGTGGTTCCCAGAAGTGGAATATATATATATATATATATATATATATATATATATATATATATATATATATATATATATATATATATAAAACGCCTTTGGCTTTGTTTACTATTTGCCCTCACGATTCTGTTTTTCGCATTGTCTTTCCACAGCACTACTCTCATTCTAGCCAAATCTTCTTCCACTTCTTGGAACCACTTTCTCTTCGGTCTTCCCCCTTTTAACTTCCCTTCATATCTTCCCCTATCCTCCACCTGTTTTTTCAATCTATTTGCTGGTAGTCTTTCTATGTGCCCAAGCCAGGCTATTCGTTGTGCTCTAATAAATTTCGTTATTGAGGGATTTCCAGAATACTGTTTTTATTACTTCGTTATTGCGTCTACTCCACTGGTTATCTTCCTTAATATCCCCGTATATTCTTCTTGGCACTCCGCTCTCTCACACCTCCAGCATTTTTTCTCCACATTTAGTTAGGGTCTAAGTCTCTGCTGCGTATATTACGACTGGTCTCATTACTGTTTTATAGACTCTTACTTTGGCTCTTTTCGATACATTCGTGTTACCCGGTAGTCTCTGTAGCATTCCCATGCATTTATTCTCTTTTGCTATTCTGGCCTTTATCTCTGGTTCCATTCCGTGTTGATCTGTGATGGTTGCGCCCAGGTAACAGAACCGTTTGACTCTGTTAAAATGATATACTTCTTTCTCCACTTTAATTTCCAACTTCCCCTGCGCTATTACATTCTTTTAGCTCTCATCTCCATGTATTTCGTTTTGTCTTTGTTGATTCTAAGTCCGAATCTTCCTGCCTCTTTTATCAGTTTTTGTGTTACCTTTCACATTTCTCCTAGCTCTCTTGTTACTATTGTTACGTCATCTGCGAAGGGTAGGCATTGATGTTTTTCCCCATATATTAGCCCTGTTCTATGTATATGGCTTCTCCTCGGTACCACTTCCAGCACTATGTTAAACAAGCAAGCAGACAAGGGATCTCCATGTCTGAGTTCTGATTCCACCTTAAAGGGTTTTGAAAATTGTCCATTAACTTAACTAGACTGATTGTATTTTCTATTGTCATTTTTGTTAAGGCTATTAGCTTCCTATTGATCCTTAGTTCTCTCATCGCCTTTAGTAATTCTTTCCTCTGTCTGGCGTCATAGGCCTCTGCTGAAAATCTATAAATACCATGTGCATATTTATTCCCTGTCTATAGTGCTTTTCTTGTAGGTGTTTAATTATCTGGTCTACTGTTGATTTGTGGCTCCTAAAACCGCATTGATACTCGCCTACTAGTTTTTCTGCGGCCTCCTTTAGTCTATTTCTGATTGCTTTTGCCAGTTCTTCATCAATGCCTCAGTCCGTTTCTTCCTCCTCCGTGTATGCTGGTTTGTTAGCTTTCCCATCTTTCTATGTTTTCACTTGCATTTATTAGTAGTTTTCCGTCGCAGTCTTTGCAGTAGATGGTTCTTGGTTGGTGTCCTTTCGCTTCATTCCTAATTCCTTGGTCGAAGTTCCTTATCCGTTTCTGTTTGTAATTACTTTCTATTTCTTCCCTCTCCTTTTCAAGTTTTTGTCTTTTCTGCCTCCTGCATATTTGTTTGACCTCTTTTGTATTTTCTTGCAGTTCGCATTTATTTTCCTCCGTTTTGCTCCTCAGAAATTTTAGCTTTTCATTGCGCCTCCTTTCTATTCTGTATTTTCTCCTCGTATTTGTCTCGTGTTTCCCTATTTTCCAAATTTTTTATGGATATCCTTCTTTTAGTATTTGCTTTCTTTTCCACTTTATGAAATTTCTCCCATTTTATTTTGACCTCTACCAAGAAATGATCTGTATTTATGTCCGCCCCTCTATAACTTCTGGTATGCCTTCTTACTCCTGTATGTTTTTTTCTCTATTAGTACACAGTCGATTTGGTTTACCTTCTTGCCATCTGGTTTGATCCAAGTCCCTTTGTCTATTTCCTTGTTTGGAAAACATGTGCTCATAGTTACCATGCAGCTTTCCTTGAAAACTCTATTCGCTTCTGCCCATTTTCATTCGAAATTTCATGCTTTCTGTATCTACCAATGGTGGGCAAGTATTCCTCTTCTTTGTCTATCTTAGCATTAGGGTCACCCATGACCATCTTAATATCTTAGGCTGGTATTCTATGGAGTTCTTGTAGCACTTCTTCGTAGAAATTTTCTTTTTCCTCTCGGTTCCTGTCTTCAGTTGGAGCATGTATATTTAAGATGCTTAATTTCCTGATTGCACATCTGACTCTGATATAGCATGGTGGTTCCTAATATTTTGTCTTCGCTGACGCTACTATAAAACATATAATTCTTCAATTCAGTGATTTTAATCCCTTTCTGTATAGTTTGATCGCTACTTTATATTTTTCCATTTCCATTTCTAGATTTCTAAGACTTCCTTACGCACTTGTGTCTATCCTTACTACCTTTGTCTGGGTTCCATTTGTTATTTTGCTTTTTTTTTCACAGTCCTTGTTCATTGCCAGGTCCGTCGTTTTGTCGTTCTTCCTTTTGGGGTATGCTTTTGTTAGTTTTTTGGGTCTGTGCGCTGGCTGCCCTGTTTTTCCTTTTCCAGGTGCCCCTTTGCATCGTTCCAAGTCCACTGTTCCTCATTTACCAGTAATTTCTTGTATTCTATTTTAACTTTTTTCCCATCTTGCCTTTCTCTACCTGCTTGCATTCTAACCTTCTTTTGTATCTCTCTTAGTTCTTGGGACATGTCCTCATTTATATACACTTTTTCATTCTTAATTTGCTTCAGTGTATGCTTGTTTTTCATGACCGTATGTTTATCGTTCTCATTTTCCAGCTATATATGTCCTCATGATGTGTTTCTGTATTTAATTCTTGTACCACTATATTATTTCTCCTTTTTTTTCTCTCCATAGCCTCCATTTTGTTTTTTATTTCTTGCACTTCCTCTTTATTTCTTGGTTTTCTTTAAATTTTTTATTTTCCTCTAATATTTCATTAACTTTCGCTCTAAATTCTTGCTGTCCATTTCTTAGCTGTTTAATTTCATTTGTTATGTCGGTATTAAAGCCCTGAACCATACCAATGAATTGATCTATTTTGTTTCCCGATCTGCGCCTTTTGTCTGGTGTTTTTAAGACTTTGCAAATATATTTGCTAAATTCCCGGAACCTTTTCATCCTTTCCCTTCACCCGTGGTGTATATTCGTCTTCCGAATCCATTTCGAGTTTTACTTCACCCGTCCCCCTCTTCACTATTTAACACGTGCTATATAATTAATGCCTCACTACGCGCGTTCCCCGATAGATATTAATTTTTTTTAAATAAATAAATTCTGTTGAACATTTAGTTTGATACGTAATAGCTAGAATCAATTGATCCTTTATAAACTGCAATTTTTTATAGGTACAATTTCATCCGTTATGTTTATATCATCTAAAAGGCTATTGCTTTTTCTAAATCTTTGCATGCGACGTTAATGTAGTTGAATTTGCCAAAACTCCGAGACGTCTGTTCTGACGTCACATCATGTGACTTTTGGCTTGTTCCTGGCGCTTTATTTCACGTAGGTCACGCTTTTAATGTTCTTTTCTGAATAACTAATCAATAATATAATTTTGCCAATTTTTTTCAGATCACATAGTATTATTACGTAAAGGTGGTTATCCAGTTTCTTTACCTCAAAATATCAATTATTTAGAAGAAATTAACGTACCACCTGATAGTCAATTGTAAGTTTAATAATATTTTATCTAGGTGGCCTTATTATATTTTGGTAATATTGTAGGATATTGATACTTGTTTTGGGGCCATCACATTACACAATAAATAGTAAAAGGTTAAAATCTAAAACTGCTCTTATGTTAAGAACATTAGAGTGTAAATCACATACTGTAATACCTATTTCTTTTGAAACATGGGAAAGTCTGGCAGATTTTGAAAAAGTGCCGTATCTAATGCAAGAAATTAAATCAAGAAGTGAAACTGAACAAATCTCTGATATTAGATAGTAAATAAAATATTTATATAGAATTTTAAATAAATAACTTTATAAAATTGTAGTATATTTGTAGACTATCATAAATTTATCAGGAGCACTAATAGTTTCGGATCATGAATTGTTACATGCCAAATATTCGATAGAATGTGATATGGATATTACTAAATACACCTACCTAATTCTCGGCAGTGGATCATGAGGTCTCATATATTTTTGCTTGTTCCACAGGTAAAATTAATAGTCCAGCTACTGTTGGGTTTACAAATTTCATATCGTTAAATAAAGTATATATATATATATATATATATATATATATATATATATATATATATATATATATATATATATATATATATATATTGTTGAATTTGGCTTAATTTGAAAACAACTAACGCGTGAATAAAAGTATTGTGAATTAATTACGCTCATTTTCGAACAACTGCAGTTATTAAAAGCGATAGTGCTCAAGATAATTTATTGTAGCATATCAAATTTTTGGGTTCCAATTTTAATCTAAATTGTTTTCAGTTTTATTTGTTTTAATTCAACGCATCCTGTATAAAAGATGTGTACGTCTGTCGATTTAGCTATGTGGTTATACTTGGTAGAGTCTACGTAAAAAAATCCTATCATGTAAATGTACTACTGAAAACGCATGATGGGGTTTCATTTACATTGAGTCCGAAATGGATACTGTATCAATGTGCGGATAAGCGATAAGTTGTCGGACATTAGAAGTTTTCGGGTATAAGAAGAGTGGAAAGTATTCCATTACGATAAATGGGGACAGAGTCGCGATACCTGAGGATATGCAGGATCGTGCCCTTAAACGGAGTGGAATTTAAAAATCAGAAACTGATTATTGGCGGTTATTACTGTATGAATAATAAAATGTTTAGTACAGTTCCCACGTGGAAACTGCTGTAATGTAGTATGCTTTTTGTGTGCTGACAAAATAAGTGTAAAAAAAATCGTTTAAGGGATCTATTGAATAAAATGAACATATCTGAATGTGTGATATAGACGGATTTCGAGTATGGTGCCAAAATTACAAAGCAAAACAAATAGAATGTTTCACCATCAAGCCCACGTTTGTTGAGATGTACCTATTCTTATACGGGCATTTCTGCGATTTGTTTGAAAAGGAATGTCACATGTGCAGCGAATTGGTTCAGCTCGATCATTGAAATTGAGCAACTTTCATCCTAACGTCCCGAGGTCCAGCGTAACGATACTAACTTCCAGAGAGCTTTGACGTGTACGTGTAGGTGTTTGTAAGTATGTTATTTTCATTAATTTGATCGATCACTGAAAAAATTCCCAACCAGATTAATGTATATTGCCTTTTTATGTGCAAGGATTTTACCAAAGGTATACGTTTATAAAAACTTCATTAGAAAGTTGTAAACGAACATTTTGTGATATATATATATATATATATATATATATATATATATATATATATATATATATATA
This sequence comes from Vesta saturnalis, assembly GCA_036346205.1. NCBI lineage: Eukaryota > Metazoa > Arthropoda > Insecta > Coleoptera > Lampyridae > Vesta > Vesta saturnalis. Next base: position 3,777,112 of record JARFJB010001851.1, on the reverse strand, counting down.
TATATATATATATATATATATATATATATTTATTTATTTGTTGAATATTAATAAGATATCCCCTGAGTGGGATTCGAACCCATGTCCTCTCATTGACTAGACATACATTTAATGTCCCATTATACAGACATACTCCAACAATAACTATTTAGGTCTCCACACCATACTTTGATGGTATTGGATTCTTGTGCCTAACGTCCATCTTGGTAGTGTGTTATATAAACGTTTGGTCAAAAGTCAAAATAGCGGAAAAATAATGTTTGTATTTTTTATCTTAATATATATATATATATATATATATATATATATATATATATATATATATAAAATTGTTGAATTTTTATACATAAAAACATTCCCCCGAATGGGAATCGATCCCACATCTAGAACCATGGCTAGACGAGTGCTCTACCAACCGAGCTACAAGATTATGAATTCCATTCGATGGAAACTTAATATGTATATAATTTGTTAACAACAGGATATTGTATTAGCTTACATGGTAACAGTTACTATGTGTACTATTATCATGTGGCCCGCATAATAATAATTGCTATCAGCAAATATTAAATAGTAATCCATGAGAGGACATGGATTCGAATCCGATTGGGGGTAATCTTCTTATGTATATAAAAAGGTTTCAATTTCATATTTATAAAAAATTATATTAATTTATTAAAATGTCCAAGGGGTACTATTTAAATTTTGCTGATAGCAATTATTATTAAGTTGTCTGTCGACTGGAATTCATAACCCCTGCAGCTCAGTTGGTAGAGCACTCGCCTAGTCAATGAGAGGACATGGATTCGAATCCCATTTGGAGGAATCTTTTTATGTATATAAAATTTTTTATATTTATAAACAATCATGAATTCTAATTCATTAAAATGTCCAATGATTATATATATATATATATATATATATATATATATATATATATATATATATATATATATATATATATATATATAAGTGAATGGATATATATATATATATATATATATATATATATATATATATATATATATATATCCATTCACTGCTGAAAAATTTTAGGTGGTCAAGGGTTAGTTTTTATGAGTATGCAGCACTGAGGTGAAAGATTTTAAGTTGGACGATCTAATCAAATAAACGTAACCTATTAATGTAACTCTAACACGTCAATCAAAGGAAGTTGTCAGACGTTCAAAGACGACAATCTACAGTGCTGGAATTGACAATGCAAATTATACTGATGTTTAGATTTCTCCAAATTGAATAACTTTTAACCCAAATATATCGAAAACGGAAAAGATAAACACTTCATCATACAAACGTCAACTCAAAAACCATATTTTTGTGTTCAGGGTCCAAATTAAAAATCAAAGTGTGTGGATATATACCAATAATATAGTAATAATATACATGTGGCTTACTGTCTCGCAGTTGATTATTGTGATCAATAGTGTGTACCAATATTTACTCATCGGAAACAAGTACTCGAAAAATTGCCAACATATTAAATGTAAGCATCTTTACCGTATTTAATATTCTAAAAGAGCAGCAATTGTATCCGTTTAATGTACAGGCGCTACTACCTCGAGACTTCTTACTGCGTCTAGTTTTTTGCCAATGGATTCTCAATGTAACCGCTCAAAATTCTAATTTTTTAAACGGCGTTTTGTTTACTGACGAGGCAAGTTTTTCCAGAGATTCTATACGAAATCTTCATAACAATTACTTATGGGCTGATGAAAATCCACATGGAATCTTTCAAGCTCATTTTCAACATCCATTTTCAGTAAACGTGTGGCTTGAAGTACTTGATGATCACTTAATTGGTCCATATTTTCTCACATTATGATTAAATGGCGAATCTTATTATCACTTCTTACCTGCACTTCGTGAAGAAATTCCTCTTCACCTCAGACATAATTTATGGCTTATGCACGATGGTGGCCCAGCCCAATTTAGCATTAATGTACGTCATCACTTAGATACAGTATATCCAAATCCAAAGGTAGGGGAGGTACGAAACATTGGTCAGCTCGCTCTTCTGAATTAAATCCCTTAGATTTCTGTATCTGGGGTTTTCTCAGGTCATTAGTTTATTACAATCTCGTCGAAAATGTTGAAGACCTTAGAAGTCGAATTACAGTCGGCTATGAGACAATAAGAAATACAGCAGGAATATTTCAGTGAATATGACAGTCAATGAGCTGAAGACTTGACTCTTGTACCACGTGTGAGGGAGGTCATTTTGAATATCTGTTGTAAGTTTGCACCGATTTAAAATTACTTTTATTACTGTTTTGGTTTAATGTTACTGTAGATAATAAAACTTTTTAGAAATATTAACAGCAACCTAGCCAAAGCCTTTTGCAAATTTCGAGTCAATACCTTTAAAACTCTTTCAAATAATTAATAAAAATAAATAAAAAATTTAAATTTAAACACTGTATCTCAGAAACGAAGTATATTTCGATCTACGTTTATAGGAACATTTTTTCATAAAATAACTTTGGCAACCACCCCCTAAAATATTTCGCTTCTTCTAGTTGCACAGTTCGTGCAACTCAGGTATCCTACGTTCTGGATGCAACTCAGCATACCGTCGTCGAGCTTGCAGACCATATCCATTGCTTCGACCATAGGCAAAATGCATACCTGCCATTTCCGCATTTGTAAAATTTTCCATTTTCCTTGAAGACACGAGAATTATTTACTTATTGACATTAATTTTGTACCAAACTAATAATAAAAAAATGCTAATTTGATATTTTGACGAGATGGTTGTGTTTTATTTAATAATATTGACAGCAACCTACTAGATAATGTATCAACAGAAATTAAAAATACACAATTTGCCGCTGTATATTCGACCTTGAAAAGAAGAAGACAGAAATCTACCATCATGTTGATTTACTCTAACATTGTCGCCAATATAAGACAGTAAAATGTTTTACGTTTTAGGAAAATAACTATTTGTTTAATGAAAAAACCCTATAAACACGTTTTTGAATTTTTGACCGTTTTGTTGTTTCATCTCTCAATATTAATAATTTCATAACCACTTCCATTCTAGTACTTGTTTTTGTTTCCATTTTTGCTTTTAATTGTTCCTTATTCCTTTTTACTTTTCAACTTTTGTTTATCCACCTATCTACTTAAATTCATCTTTCTCATACACCAATTCAACATTTTCCTCTTTTTTACAAAAACAGTCTTTTTCAAGACTAATATCTAATTTTATTGTATTTGCAATAGGTATGTACTCATTTATAGAGCAAACTAACCATTGTCCTTTTATGAATGCTTTCATTTAGATCAATATGGAAAGTTCTATTACGTTAAGACCAGAAGAAGTACCAGGTGCTGTGCTACAGTATACCAATATTGCAGACCATTCAATATTGCAGTTGCAGAGATGGTTAGAATGTCGCGGATTGAAAAAGTCTGGTAACAAACAGGAATTGGTGGAAAGGTATATTTAAAAAGGTAGATTTAATTATTTATTTGTGTATGTATCTGTTTTTAGGGTGCAGAATTGCATCAGTGCAGGTCGAGAAAATGATATATTTTTGGGTATAGATGGGGGAAAGTGGTACGACTTAAAAAGAAATTTACAAGAAAACCGAGCTGGTAGCTCAAGGTCGACAATAGTGCAGGCACCTTCCTCCCAAAGTTTAATTCTTAATTTTAGTAGATTTCAATCCTACCCATTCCAAATTATTTTAATAAGGGTCACATTTACACATACATTGTGGGAAATCAGTTCGAAAACGAAGATGTAGAAATTTCATTAGAAAGCGGAACTTCCGTAAAACCTTTTCGACGGGGAACCAGTTTGTGTCCAGTGATTACATTCACGAAGTCTATGATGCAAAAGACCATAAATTGTATTTTTTAAAGTGCAAGTGTCATGCTTCATTTCAAAAAAATAAAGCATATAATGTGGAAATCACTCTAAATGGTGCTGTAGTGAACGGACGATGTAACTGCAAACAATCAACATTAGGCAAATGCAGCCATGTAAGTGCTCTACTTTTATTTTTGGCGAGATATGTAGAAGAATATGGATATAATGGAGCATCATCGACAAGCACTTTAAGGCAATGGGGACTAGGTGCAAAAGAAACAAAACCAGGACCTGTTGCAACTAAGCAATACCCCACAATAAGAGGCAAGCCATATGATAGGTATATGTTTGATCCAAGACCAACTGCATATGAAAGAAATGTAGATTTGAATGCTTTTATTGGCAGTCTACAAAGGGAGAATCAGTTGACAATGTTTGAAACAACAATCAAATTGAGGTATGAAGACTTTGTCTTAGGGGATGATGAAATAAAGGTCCTGGTGAACAAAATAAACAATTTCCGTAATGGAATGGCAGAATACATGAATTCGCATGGCAAAAATATATTTCCAATCAAAGGAGCGGAAGTGCAAGGGTCAACTTCATGGAAAGTATGGAGAAGCTTCTTTTTCACTGCCTCTAATGTGAAACTTGCATGTTCATTGCAATCAATAAGTGCAAAGTGTAATTATGTGAAAAAAAATCTGTGGTTAATGACACCTGCCTTAAACTTGCCGTCTTTTCAGTATGGACATAAAAGTGAACCCGTAGCAAGAAATATGTACATAGAAAAGTTTCTACAAGTAACAGAAAATTTCAAAGTGGTGGGATTGTATGCTAATAAACAATATCCTCATTTAGCATGTAGTGTTGATGGGTTAGTTACTGAAAATAACAAAAATAAGAGTATTATTGAAATAAAGTGCCCCATAGTTTTAGCAAATTGTAATCCTGAAAAATTTGACGAAGTATTATCAGAAAAACAGAAATCCAATTTTATTTAGTAAAAATAATAACATAATATGTTTAAAACAAATCATCCTTATTATTACCAAATAGTAACGGCACTATTAATTTTTGAAGTCAGTGAATGTGATTTTGTTATCTGGTCGAAAGTAAACATGATTGTAATAAAAGTAAAATAGAAAATGTAGAGCAATCGATCATTAATAACATACTTATAAAATTAAAAAAACGGTATTACAATATGTACATTCCTGAATTATTCCTAATGAAAGTTCCGAGAGGTTTGCCTCTATATGAAATTGACTACGAAAGATTACAATTGTATAAACAATGATTATTATGCAAACACTTAATTATAATAAATTTTTGAAAATATATTTTGACATTTTTTCTACAACATAAAATTTATGATACTAACAGCTTTTCAAAGTTAACTAAAAAACAAACTATGCTAACGATATTTGAAATTATAGGAAGCATGGTGATTTGAATTGGTTTGTTCAACAACTGATAAGTTTTGATTTGTCGAATAGCACGTTCCACATGTATTCTTGGCTTAGCAATCCTTTTTGTGAGAATTTCTTCTTCTGCTGTAAGTTTTGATCGGCCAACAAGAAATGGAGGAATTAGTAATTTATAATGATTTTCGTCACAAATGTCTTGTATTAAAAATCCTCTATCGGCCATCAACACATCACCATGTTCAAGGAAATTATTTAAATCACTTCCTCTAAATAGTTCACTATCACTAATTGATCCTTCATAACCTTCACTATTATAAACTATAGCCCCTTTAGGAGAAATACCAATTAAAAATTTTATAGAATTAAAGTGTTTATAACTTGAATGAGTATTTCCCTGCCTTTGAAAGTTTTTGGACATCTGCATTTTAAATTCAGTGCAGTCTAAGATTAACACAATCTTTTCTCCAAACACACGAAAGCAGTAGGGAATATCTGAATATTCCATGTTTCTTGATCCTTGAATCAATGTATTTCTTAGGCCACAACGTGTGGAATATTACAGAAATGTAACTAATGCCAATATTATAAAAAATTGATAGCTCTTTTAATGTATATCATCTTCTAATTCTAATTAATGTTAAACATAACTTGTGTGGAATATTACAGAAATGTAACTAATGCCAATATTATAAAAAATTGATAGCTCTTTTAATGTATATCATCTTCTAATTCTAATTAATGTTAAACATAACTTATCTTTATCACTTAGAAGTAAAATATTTTTTCTTTTTACAGGTGTCCCCTTTTTTGTGTTGTATTTCAATTTGGGCATTACATCAGGATCGAGGAACATATATAATGCCTCAAAATGTTTTACCGTAATGCCAGTAAAGTACTGAAAATTACCATTTTTTGACAACACGTTAAACAGGAAGTTACATGAAGATGTAACAGCTGGTTTCTTTTGACAAAAAGCACGGGCGATTGTTTGTGTTGCAATTGTATTGTATTCAATTATTGCTTTCTTACCATATGAATGTTCATGAATCTCCCTTTGGTCATTACCATGCGATATATGAATACCTTCATCATAACATGTCCCAACTTCTATATATTGTCCCACTTCAAGGTACGTCCATTTTCTTTTTTCATTTTCATTGATTCCATAGAATGGTGCAGGATCATCACTGTTTACTGGAAAGTGGCTTAAACATAAACGTTTCTTGTGATGTTGTCCTGTTGGAGGTTTCTATTCACACAACTCTAACCATAATAAACATTTCACCAAATTAGTTTTAGGTTTTGGGAAAGGACGGAATCTAATGTTTTTGTGCTTTGACGAAACCTATTTTTGCAATCTTTATAAACGCATTTGGGCATTTTGTAAGCAAGAAAATACACAAAGTCCGTTATACACTTTGATTATATGTATATATACAGTATAAGGTTTTAAACAAATTTATCGAGGTTATGGACATAAAAACAAAGTAAAGAAAAAGGAAAAGATATATATATATATATATATATATATATATATATATATATATATATATATATATATATATATATATATATTATATATATGTAGTGGTACAGGGTGACAAACATAACAACAAAATTATTAGGAAGTTTTTGGTAGTAAATGGTATAACTGATAAAAAAGGAAAGCAATATGGTAGAGTTTATCTATTTCATACTATCTTACAGTGAAATCGTCTATTTAATTTAGAATTGATGGTGGATTTCTACAAAAATATCTAAACGGGAAAAAGTCAGTGGCGCACCATTCTTTTTTATTAAAAAGGTTGTGGCATTCTCGGGTCGCTCCAAAAAATGCACATTTGCCCCTCCAAAGCGTTGTGCTTTAAATCTTTAAAACTCTTTGAAATAATTAATAAAAATAAATAAAAATTTAAACACTCTGTATCTCGGAAACGAAGCATATTTCGACCTACATTCATAGGGCTTTTTTTTCACAAAGTAACTTCGGCAATCACCCCCTAAAATCTTTCGCACTTATTTCAAACATCTTAACACTGTTATATTTGCCTATTGAAAAGCATAATGCAGAACGTTTTTTGTAATTTTTAATTTTAATCTTAATTTCAAGTACACATTCTGCATTATGCTTTTCATTGTTAATAACACTTGCACTTATTGATAAAGATACCTCTTTGTTAGATTTAACTGGATTATTTTATTTGATGTCATGTTTATATTTGTGAATGCTTCTATCACTTTGAAATTGAAGTTTTTCACAACTTTACACTTACATCCTAACTTGATTAAATTTTGTTAAATGTGTTTTTGGCTGACATTTTTCATTGTTAGCTTTCGCCGTATAGTGTTCTGGTTTCTCATCTTTAAGGCAGTTTAACAATATTTAATTTTTAATGACCTAGTTATTCTTTACTAAAATTTAATTTTATAGTTGGCTTTATAGGTTTCTCAAACTGTTATATTAATAGCAGGCTGATGTTTGCGTTTTAATTTTTCAACTGTGACAAAATTGTTTACAACATTTTTAAAAATTTTTAACAAATATTACTACTGACGAAGATAACTGTAAGTGTTATCGAAACGTTTAGATTGTATAATTTAAAATACACCATTAAAAAAACCCAAAAAATGTAAGTATTTTATTATGTGTGATAATGGTGAAAGTTTACATTTTCATGATTACATATTATTTGAATACATAAGTCTATCCACAGCGTACCCTATACCAGGCGGAAATATAGGAGTGGGAGACGTGACGTCAGTAGGTCTAGAATTGTAATAAAATGCATGCAGTAGCATACAGAAATCGTCGAGTTTTAGGCTGCACCAACAAATTCTAATCGGAATATGATTTTCAAATGCCAGTACCGAATTCTCGAAACACCTGTCCTAGTACTACTTTATTTAATTATTGTATTGTACAGGCTGTCCCAAATTCGAGGGCAAGCATGGGGATCTCGCTTATTATAAGAGATAGGATATAGGTTTAAATTCGGCACTTTTGCTAAATTCGATGCCGAGTAATAATCTGAAAAGAAATTTGAGCTAACTCGAATGGATTTGGTTTTATGCTCAAAAAACTAAAAATTTCGAATTTTGTTTTTCGCGTTTGGCTACCTTATTATTAGGAATTTTCAAAATTCGATTAAACATTATTAAGGCAACTTCTTACGCACAATACTAATACGGCATTAAAAATATTATGCGACGTTTTGTTTATTCTGAACCATCATCAGGTTTATTTTTTCTTATCGGGGTTAAGACATATTTTTATGGCGTTGGATGGAGAATGTTATGCTGATTTTAGCAATATATAACACTTCATGGTTTGATCGACTGCGAACTAAAATACTCTTAAATTAAAAACTAAATATTAAAGTATGACGATACCCATGAATCAAACAAAACTCAGGAGTTGGCTCTTGTCATGTCATTTTTTAATTGTAAAAAGGGTAATAACTGCAAGATCCTTCGTGTTAGTGCTTTAAAATTTGCAAGTTTCTGTAGAATGTTTTCAAATTCAGAAAAACGAGACATGATAAGGATATTTTATAGCTGCAATAGAAATAGTGTCAGAGCAGAACGAAGATATTTAGAGGAATATCCGGAGAGGCAGCAACCAAACCAGAGATATTTTTTAAAATTAGACCAAAATTTGCGAGAATTTGGATGTTTTCAGAAACCTCGAAATGCATATGGTAGCAGACTAGACAGAGATGCCGAAGAAGAAATATTACATCAGGTACTATTTGTTAGTATTATACTAATTATAAGAATTTCCACTCACTTCACTGCTAATTTCAGCAGACATTTTTTTTTGGAGAGTTATGACTTTATGTTATCCATCTTAGGTTCAAGAAAATCCTTCAACATCTACCAGAGAAATAGAGCAAACTATTGAAGTGCCAAAAACGACAGTTTGGCGAGGTTAAAGCAACACCGTTATAAACCATTTAAGTTACACGTTAGTCAAATTCTTCGGCCTGGGGACGATATGAGACGGTTGGATTTTTGTAACCAACTTAATACCAAAATGCTGGAAAATCGCAACTTTCTCAATCAAATAATTTGGACGGATGAGTGCAATTTTTCCACTAATGGAATGTTTAATCGTAATAACGAGCACTACTGGTCCGTTGAAAATCCACGAATTAACAGGCAAATGCGAGGACGAGGCCTTTAATGTGTGGGTTGGAATCTGGAAGGATAGGCTCCTTGGGCCAGTTATTTACGAAGGTATCCTAACGTCTCAACACTACCTCGCATTTCTAACAAACGAAATATCAGACCTTTTGGATGATGTTCCGCTAAACGAAAGATGGACTTTCTGGTGGCAAATGGATGGAGCTCCTCCTCATAATGCTGCGATAATAAGTGAATATCTTAACGGCGAATTTCCTGATAAATGGATGGGAAATAGGGGACCACTTAGGTGGCCAGCAAGAAGTCCAGATTTAACCCCTTTAGATTACTTCCTCTGGGACTATTTAAAACATATGATTTATAATACGCCATCGCAAAATATAGAACTCCAGAATACGGTTGTTAATGAACTTCGTCAAATTCCCAGGCGAACCATTCAAAGAAGCAACAATTGTAGAAGAAGAATTCGTTACTGTATTCAAGAAGGAGGAAACTTTTTCGAACATTTATTATAATAATTTTTGTTTGTTTGTCTGTGTAATTATTTTGTTGTTACCTATTGATAAATTTGCGTTGTCGCTATTATGACCGTGTTACATAGACATACTTGTTTGAGTTGTTTGTTAATGTTTCTTTTTTTAAATTGTTTAAATGTTTTTATATTTTTTTGGATGTTCTAACGAGTTTAACAAATTAAATAAGTAGAACTACTGTAATTATTCCTTGCTGGATCCAAGAAGGCGTAATCTTGTTCTTCGTATTTTTCTCATTATTTTAGTTCGCAGTCGATCAAACCATAAAGTGTTATATATTGCTAAAATCAGCATGACATTCTCCATCCAACGACATAAAAATATATCTTAACCCCCATAAGAAAAAATAAACCTGATGATGGTTCAGAATAAACGAAACGCCACATAATATTTTTAATACCGTATTAGTATTGAAGTATTGTGCGTAAAAAGGTGCCTTAATAATGTTTAATCGAATTTTGAAAATTCCTAATAACAAGGTGGCCAAACGCGAAAATCGAAATTTTTAGTTTTTTGAGAATAAAACCAAATCCATTCCAGTTAGCTCAAATTTCTTTTCAGATTATTACTCGGCATCGAATTTAGCAAAGGTGCCGAATTTAAACCTATATTCTATCTCTTATAATAAGCGAGATCCCCATGCTTGCCCTCAAATTACGAAACTTCTGTTCCTCTATAAATCAATTGTGAATATCAACAAAGTTTAATATCACAGCAAAAATTTAAAGCATTGTAATAAAGGTCTAGTTAATGGTTGTATTTACTGAAATTCCAGTTACATATGCGTTTATTAAAAAAAAATACATGGATATTTTACTAATTTTAAGAAATGTGGTTTATTAATGTTAGGAATAGGATTACCAGCTATTTACTACAGTTTATATCAGTTAATTAATCGATACAATATCCATGAAACATACTGATGCAATCTGTTTAATGCACGTAATATTGTTTTGTCTAACTATAAAAAATTAAGAAATAATGTAATTGCAGACCGCAAAACAAGTTTGGCGTCAAAACCATTTACATGAACATGATATTATTTGTTTTTATCCATTACTACTTTCAACAGAATTAACAATAAGTTTAATATTAGCCAACCCATCAAGCATTTGACCATTCTGTCCAGGCCTGATTATTCGTATAAAAAACCAAAAAAGTCTGCCACCTTTATATCAATGATGAGAAAAACTTCGGGTAGCGAAAAATGGTTATTAGTCTTAAATCCTGTTTTTATCAAATTAAACATTATTTTATTAAATTATTATTTTTGATTATTTTGCTATGGAAACATAAATCAGTAAGTTTTTGTAGTTGAAAGGTTTAAATAATGCAGATATTCTTGAAGAAATGCAGAATATTTTGGACAACTGCTCCTACATATGCAACCATAACAAGTTGGGTGGCTGAGTTTAAACGTAGTAGAATAAGTGTAAAGATGAACATCAACTGGGACGCCATAGAAGTGTCACTACACCACAAATGGTCGAAAAAATACAAGATATGGCGAGAAAAGATCTGAGACTAAAATGGAGTGAAATTGCTGGCACTGTGAGTATTTGGAAAGAACGGGTGTTCAATATTGTAACACACGAATTAGGTTTGAAAAAGCTATTTACACATTGGAACAACGAGTTCGTGTTCAACGGTACAAGAATCTTTGGACCGTTTTTAAAAGAATTCAATTGATTTTGTGCGAAGGTTTATTAGCGCTAGTGAAACTTGGGTTTATTACTACACTCCGGAAACAAAACTGCAATCTAAGCAGTGGACGGAACCTGGTTGTTCGGCCAAAGCAATGAAAACGAAGTCTGCTGGAAAGGTTATGGCGTCGGTTTTCTGGGATGCTAAGGGAATTATAATGGTCGATTACCTTCCAAAGGGGCAAACGATAAGTACCGAATACATGCTAATCTTCTGGAAATATTAAAGGAAAAAATTTCGCAAAGAAGGGCTGGTTTAGCGCGTAAAAAGGTAATTTTTCTTCACGATAATGCCCGCCCTCAAATCGGTACCGTTTCTATGACAAGATTCGCGAATTACGATATGATTTTCTTCCCCATCTGCCTTATTTGCCCCATTTAGCTCCAGGAGGCAATGGTTTTCCACGGATAAGGTCAAAGCTGCGGTAGATACCTATTTCGCTGGACTTTAAGAAAATTTCTTTCGTGATGGCATTAAAGCTTTCGAACATCGTTAAAAAAATGTATTGAATATTTAGGAGATTATGTTGAAAAATAAAAACATTTTTTTTGAAAAATCGTACATGGATGGTTCTGTCATAAGTAAATTAGTTCGTTTGCTTTCTCATATACAATACGTACGTATAAGAGAAAGATTTGTAATCGATTTAGATTTTCAAACGCTTTTTTTACTCGACGTTTTGTGGCCTAAACAATACGAAAAACACATTTTTAGAAAAGAAAATCTCGTGTCTGATTGTGTGCGAGAAAATACAAGGTTAAAAAAAACAAATTTCATCTCTGTGTGTGTGCGGGATATCTTTTGAACCATTAAAGCTATCGATATGAAATAGATACAAACATTCTTTGCCATAAAATCTAGGTCAAGTTCGTTAACGAGCAAAATCCAACCAGTGGCGGGGCATTTTTAGATGATTAGAAAATTAAAAAAATTGGTTGCTTCAAATTTTAAAAAGTTACATCTAATTTTTTATATAATTTCAAAATACATAGTAACCAGTAGCGCACCATTTTTAGGGAACAAAATTGTGCATTTTTTAATTTATCAACCGATTTTTTTGTCGGGTATTGGGGGTTTTTAAGATCGCTAAGTATAAATCATTTGTTAAAATTAAAAATGGCGGATTATCGCATTTAAAATCCTATATGACTAAAATTCAGGTATTGTAGGCCAATGATCAATTTTAAAACTTTTGTTAATTTGTAAAACATTATCTAAATAAAAAAATTTTTAAAAACCGTCAGTGGCGCAACGTTTTTAGGGTGCAACATTTTTTTGAAATTGGGGGTTTTTAAGATCGCTAAGAATAAACCATTTGTCAAAATTAAGAAATTCAAAATGGCGGATCAAAAATGAGGAATTATTGTGTTTAAAAACCAACGACTCAAATTCAGGTATTGTGGGCTTTGAAGTTATTTATTTACATATATGAGAAAGCATTATGGCAGATAATTTGGCAGTAGTTTTGTATTAAGTTTCAGTTCCAAATCCTTAAACTGTTTTACATTATGTTTCGTAATGTTAAACTTTGATTTATTGTAACATGTTCATTGCCCCGTACATCATCATAAGGGTGCATGTCAAATTTGTGCTAAATATGTTTTTATCATGCGATTCATATACAGTAACAGCTACAATGTTTAAAAAATTTATACCTGGTATAATCTTGGCTGGGTTGATAAAGTAAACTTAAAAGGTAGCTCCAAAGTATTCATATTCTCCTTGCATAACACATACATGGAACATAATGAAAATTAATGTAGGATGTTAATACCAATATAATTTTAAAAAGGTTAATGACCAATACCTACACTTTAAACTGAGATATTGAACATGTTAAATAAGATTTTTGATAAATCTTAGAACTTTGTATTAAAATCACAATGTATAAAAAAAATTTATTATACAGCTGAATGAGTCACAACAAAATTAAATAATTATTGATCCATTGGTGGTAAAACTTGTTTTATCCTACAGTTGTTGGTTTAATCCAGCTAAAACAAAAATTAATATTAGTATTTATTGCAAATAGACATAGAGCAAATTAGCATTAACCCTTGACGCCTGTGGTATGTAAGTGTTAAATCATGTAAAAATGTTAATGTGCATATATCCAACATTGAACGCCTATTTATCTACGTGACACTATCGTAGTGTGTTCCACACAAACTAGTGATGAAATAACGTTTTATTAGTACTAAAACCATTACGTAGGCATGTTTTTTGTACCTTATAGGGTAAAAAAAACTAGTACATTAAACAAAGAAAACATCTGCCATGAATTTGCATCCAAATGTGAAATAAAATCAAGTGTATAAATAAAATATAGAAAATGTTCACTTTCAAGTTCCGATTATATCCTTACACAATTTTTGCGTGGTTATATCAGTGAAACAATTAAAAGGAACAAAGAATGACTCGATAACTTATCAGGTTTACTTTGGTGCATTAAATGAAAACTTACCTTTTTAAATCCAATATCATTAGCATACTCCCTAAAGCACTGTCTGCACAAATTAAGACCATATTTACGAATCAATCCATGTCGGTTTGAACAAGATCGGCTGTAAACAGATCCATAAAATAACAATCCCAATATATAACAAAACTAAAAACTTAATTATTTAATTACTAATAGTCAACCACGTGTCGAAAAAATTAAGGGATTGAGGTTAGTTTTATGTACATCTTAAATTAAAATATGACTACATATTTAAAAAAAAAATGTACACACCAAGATCTTGATCCTTGTCCGTATTTACGAGGGTGAGAATACCAAATATTTTGGAAACCCATCTTGGTTAGCACTTCAGATATAAAGAAAAGAAATATGGGATATCTGAAACAACGCAAGCACGCAAATATGAAATTCCCCTAAATTCACCAACTTATGGTTAAGTTCATTAACTGATACTATACAGGGAAGAATAAAAGTGCTTTAATACGATTTTCTTAATAGACTTTATATTTTTGGATTGCTTATTTCTGAATCAATTTCCCAAATAAGATTTTCATCTCATTCAAAAAGATAAAGGTCGTTTAGTCTTAAAGTACTTCAAAATTTTTGAACTAATCTCATATATATTAAACTTTTTGTACTTTTGGTAGTTGTCTTATACACCGTATCTGTTACCCAGCAAAATTTGATACCACGTTAAATCCACAGTTACTCCGGTTAAGACTATACAGTCCCCACTTGACTGTCTTTAGATAAATGAGTTTGTTAAATGTAACATTATTTGAATAAAACCCTCCTTATAATAAAAAACACCATGCCAGACAAATATAGAAAAACTAATTTGTAAGTCTATATTCTAGGTGTATTATAAAGATTATGGACAATTCATTTTGTTACTTGCGTTGCCATACATTAACAGTTACCTTAGTATATCAGTAAATATCTGGTGTGGAACACCACAACCTACAAAATGGAAATTAAAAGAAATGAAATAATTCTAATAACATTTTTTAAGGATAACTATGCAACATCTTTTATTTTATTTTGCCACCATAATGTTCTTTATACGCCCCCAAATGCGGGCGTAATGTGGTCTTTATAGCACGGAAATGTCATTGTTGCTAAGCAGCACGATTGACAGCAAACACGACATGATATGTCACGTAAGTTGAAAGAATGATTGAAACAACAACCTTACTATACAACCTTTATTAATAAAAATAATAGTAGGAATTATTTTTGCCTGGGAGGCCCCAAATTCATCTAAAATTTCTTGTGAATAAGTTTTTGCGTTTTCACCTTCCATTTTAGAATGCAAATTATTTACAAACAAACAGTACCTTAGCAACAATTTAGCAATATCACAGTATCTTAGTAACAACAAATTAGCCTACTGTCGACTTTATTTCACTGCATTTGCATTTAAAACTTGTCGAAAATACTGAATCTTTTAATATTTTGTTCCAGGTTCATGGTGCAAAATAAATAAAACATTGTATGTACCACGGGCATAATTGTAGATTATGGCTCTCAGGAATATAAAAGCCCTCCGCTTCGCGTCGGGCTTTTAACATTCCCTCGAGCCATAATCTTCTGATTATGCCCTTAATACACAAATATCTATTATAAGAAGCTCATTACAAAAATAGGCAACATTGTTAACGCAACAATTATGACCTATGCCAAACAGACGTTTAAAACTTCATGACGGACAGGTTAATAGACATCTAGATGCTAATTTAAATTAAAAGAAATGAAATAATTTTAATTTAAATTTTTTTGGGTAACTATGCAACCGTTTTTTTATACGTCTATAGCGAAAACAGGCAACATTGTAAAAACAAAAACAGTAATCTATGTCAGAATGACGTTTAAAGCTTCATGATAGATAGAGATTCATAGACAGAAATATATGTTGACGTAAAAAAAATACTTTCAAAGCCGCCCGCTTCTATAAAATATCGATAATACAGCTTTAGCATATTTATTTAATTTTTACATTTATTAAGCTTTACATTAAAAAATTTTGTAAAGAAAATTTATCTAAAATTAAATTTTCTTTAAAAAATACGTCTACACTTTTTTTTTATAAAGTTAATCGTTATTCAGATAATGAAAAAAATTGAACTAACACTTAAATTCTACTTTAGGAATTTTTTGCTGCTAAATTATGCGTCATATCAAAAAATTGCATCGAGCATAATTAATCGATATGGTATTTTTATATCTTTGAAATCTGCAGTTGTTTTAGAGATATTTCATAAAAACCAAAAACTACTCCAAATCAACCCCTTCTCTCCGCCGCTGGATTTCTCCCAAAATCTAATCAGCTCAAAGCCAAATGAAAACAAGCTTAAATACAAAATTTTAAGTACGTAGGTATTTTCGTTCTGGAGTTATCGTGGATACTAACGTACCTCTACACACACACACACACAGCGCACGCACGCACGCACGCACTCACGCGCACGCGCACGCGCACACGCACACGCAAACGCACACGCACACGCACACGCACAAGCACACGCACAAGCACACGCACACGTACACGCACACATACACGCACACTCACACGCACACGCACACGCGGACGCACACGCACACGCACACGCGGACGCACACGCAGACGCAGACGCAGACGCAGACACAGACACAGACACAGACACAGATACAGACACAGACACAGACACAGACACACACGCAGACGTGGCGAAAAAATGTAAAATGATCTAATAAGTCGATTTAGCGATAGTGAAAAAAAAGCTATTGCATAACCTTCTATACCTATATATGTATATGTAGGTTTGGAAGGTCAAAACTAATAAGTTTTGCTGATTTTACAAGTTTTCGTTTACTGCCAGATTAACGTCGTACCTTTTGTCATAGAATAATTATATTAACAGAATAGAGTCTTCTATCAGCGGAAAAACTTACGCGCACCTAATCTGATCAGAGACTGACTGCCAGTATTTTAGCGTAGCAAGTAAAATGATTTCTTATGGAGTAAATAAGACAATGCATGCGATGATTACTATGTTTCGTTTTAAAGCTTTAATCAATTTGGAGCAAAATATTAGAATATCATACTTTTGCAATACAATCAAATCTGATGTTATCAATTAAATATAAACATGTATACAAATTCTTCTTTTGTTTTTGAATAATGGTTTTGGCTTTAGTTTTTATCTCGTTGCATTTGTAGGCATTTATTTACATTACAATCCAAACGTGTCACTGTAATTTCCATGACACCCTAGACGCAAAAGATACAACATATATAAAGATACTAACCTTCGGACCCTGTGAATCATCGTGTAATTGTAAGTTCAACCTTAATTGTATATTATATTATTGGCTTGAAATTTGCACAACACTTTGGAGGGATACATGTGCACTTTTTTAGGCGATCCGAATATTTCTACTTGCACCAGTGGCGTTCGTGCGAGAATGCGACAACCTTGTTCATAAAAAAGAATGGTGCGCTACTGAGAAGAAGCGAAAGATTTTAGTGGGTGGTTGCCGAAGTTATTTTGTGGAAAAATGGTCCTATGAACGTAGGTCGACAGCTTCGTTTCCAAGATGCAGAGTATTTTAATTTTTTATTTCTTTTTATTAATTATTACTAAGAGTTCTTAGTAGAATGGGGCGAGCAATCTCCCATCACTTTTAATCGGATAATGTCACATTTAAAGGGGGGCTGTGTGCAGGGGAGTCACGTGATCCGTCCCTTCCTCCACGTGACCAACCCCAATTCCAGCTGCTTGGTCATGCGCGCGCATACAGCTCCAGGTCGTGCGTTCTGATAGGTGGGCCTGAGGGTAATTCACGCCCATTGGTTCCCGATTGGTCCTTAGACTTCGCTCAGTCTGTGTTCTGATTGGAGGCCTCATCCACAAATCAATTAATCAAATCAAATAAGCAGATCGATCTCAATCAAATCAACTAATCAACCAATCAGATCAATCTCAATCAAATCGATCTCGATCAAAAGGGCTTAAGGGTAGGCCACATCCTTTCAGATGACCAGATCAATTTCAATCAATCAATCTCGATATGTAATTGGCGGGAGATTTGAAATTGTATTCTAATAAGGAGAGCCCTAATACTACCTCATAAAACAGGGATAGGCCCCCTGAACTTATTCTAGGGTCTTGGCCCCTTGCCAGGCCACCTGATTGTGTAGCTATCTAGTGATGTATTTTTAAAACTAATGAATATTTTCTGTAATAATGGCTCCACCTAGTAGTACATTTCTAAAAGTAGGTTTGATTGTTTGTGACACCATCTAGTGGTATAATTTTTAAAACTAATTAATGTTTTCTGTAATAGATGTTGATCGTAGCTCCACCCAGCGGTAAGTACATGCAAATCGTTAGGGCGGGAAATTTGAAATTGAATTCTAATAAGGGGGCCCTCATACTATCTCAGAAAGCTGGAGATTGATTATCGATAATAAAAAGATAAAGAGGTTTTCAATAATTTATTGCACGTAATACTAATGTTAGGATTAGACCTCATATATCACCAGCATCAGCACCAACAGCGTCATCATCCTTGTGATCTGTTAGATCTTCTTTTTCTTCTAAGTTCTCGACGGCTGCGGAGGTATTAACTTCGATTTCTCTCACGGCCTCATCTTTTTTTATCATCTTCTGTGGGTTCATCATCTTCAGGGGTTGTTATGCAATAATAATTTATCCTTAAGTCCTCAAAATCTCGGCTATCTTGGATTGTGTGTTCATAACACGGATCTTGGATTGTGTGTTCATAACACGGTGAATTCATTTAGATTGTTGGCGAAATCACAGTTTGAAAGTTACTAATGTGAAACTAATGATTTTCCTTTTTTATCCATAAAATCGTTTTTCTAAATGAATATTAAATAGGTTGTTTCACTGTTGATCCTAAAGAACGCATTGAAACATCTTTACTCTTGAGTTGTTCGTTAAATTGTTGTATACGATGGCCCCCGGCCATGAAAAATTTATAGAAACGCTAGGGTAGCACAAATTTAAGCTTCTCCACTTCCACACCCACCTTTTCACCATACTTTATTGTTATGATACTCAGATTGAGTATCCTGTAATTTACCCCAACCCCCAAATCCTTGACGTTTTTAAAAGACATAAAAAACATGTTGATGCTGCATTTAGAGTAAACAAATCCCTATCTGTAATTATAACAACATTAAAATGTACAGGGAATTAATTACATAAAGTAAATAAAATAAGATTTAAACCAAAAACAATCACCTACCCTTATTTTATTGGTTACGTCAATCTCTTGATTTTCCGGCTGTTGCGTTTCTACATACCCATCTTTTGTAGTCTTCTTTGAACACCATAAATTTCCAGATCCTATTTTTATTTTTAACTTTAACAGTAATTGGTCTATTTGTGCAATAACAATTCTTTTAGGCATGACAATGCGAGTGAATAACTGCTTGTTTTCTGTTACTTATATATAGTCACTGTACATTCCCTTTCTGCGTCTTGTTTATAAATAGTCAATATAAAATGCTTATCATTTTTACCCAATTGTTAATATACACTAATTGTTTTCTGGATTTCACAGTTATGTATCACAATAAATGACAAACTTCCATGATTCAAATAATTCTAGCATGTTAGGGCAAAATCCCATTAACTACGTGAAAGATTAACAAGTTGATCTTCATTTCCAATCTTGATAATAAACTACATATTTTATGTAAACTGTGTTTTTGAGAAACTGTGGGAAATTTGAATAGTATAATGGTACGTAGGAATTCTGAATTACATCAACATCAAACTTGTGTCTTGTTTTCTGTATCCTTCTTCCTTTAGTTGGAACAAGTTTCTTGCTAGAATCACAGGTCACAGTCACCCCAAGCGTTAATTAAAACAACTAAAGTACTAAAAACTCTTTTTTATTTATCAGAGTATAATGGTGCAAGCGTTATACAGTAACTTGATGACTTCATCATTTATAATTAAACATATAGTGAAAAACTTATTTACAAAATCAATCATAGTTAAATTATTTAATTCAAATTCCATATGGTAAAGTATGTACAGTTGTTTCTTTCTAGGGGTGGAAGTAGCTGTAAGGACTAGTGATGTGGGTAGTAGATGACGCTAGTAAGATTCTATTGCTACTGTGACGCTAGATGGTACTGCTGAGCATGATCCTTGCAATTGGTCACCAGATTTCCTTTGCGGAGACGGTGAAATGAGCGTTCGGGACGGTAACCTTCCAGAGGCGGGAAGTACCTGTAGGGATGCAGATAGGATGGCAGATGACCCTGGGACCCTGGGACTTCCTGCTGCTGAACCCTCTGTGCAATAACCTCTGGTATTTTCTTATTGCAGTTACCAAGAATAAACAGATGTTAGGAATTGTCTTTGTCTTGCGTCGGGAGCTTCATAACGTAATAAAGAGCTAGTGTCCACTTCTATTGTTAATCTAGATCATCAGAGTTCATTGACACGCTCCTTAATGTAGTTCAAAAGAGCTCGTTGATGGAGGTAGCTTATCAGGGAGCTATCCTATCAGTCAGGGGGTTAAAAGGATGTCAGAAAGCGGGTCAATCGGTTATCCTAAAGTGGGTCAAAGGTGATCAAGGAGTGGGTCAAATCATTATCAGGGAGTGGGTCGGTCAAGAGGATATGAGGGATCAAGGCAACAGGTTATCAGGGAGCGGGGCAACCGGTTATCAGGGAATGGGTCAAAGTTCAAGGACGGTGGTTGCGCCCCCATATGCTACCTACTAAACACCACTGGATTTTTATTTTCTGTATCAATCCTGGCATGTGTTTTTTAGAGATTAATCAAATAACATACTACCAATAAACTAATCGTGGAGCCTACCTGTACTAAATTGAGTTTCACATAACCCAGTTATAAAAAATATATTTTAAGCATCAGTTCGGTTTTTATTAAGAATTAGACTAGTTATATAAGGTAAATCTTTAGAGGACAAGGACGGCCGCTAAGGCCGCCACTGAAATATACATAAGAGATTTCAGTACAATTTAAAGATAGTTTTGTCAGGTACAAGTTTATTAACAATTAACTTTAACAAAAATTTATAAAAGTCACTGTCTTTTACGAAATTTTCTGTATCAACTTTTTAACAATTCCTGAAGTGGCGATGCTCTAAAAAATAAGTAATTACACTTAAATTTTTTCAAAATTTAAATAATACCTTTGATGCACCGAGTATAAAAGTTATAAGCGACTTTTTTGGAGGCCTACAGTACTTTTTTCCATTCTCCTGACAGCATAAATTAGGGAAACAATCAAAAGGTGATTCACATGGTTTAGGAAATAAATCCAAAAATGGTGGTGGTGATGGTGAACATTGTAAGTAACCAGCAAATGTTTTTAATGCTAAAAATAAAATTTTATTTATCATTCGCGCATAAAATGATTCTTACGTAATAATAATTGCCTCACAATTGGCATTTTATTAAATCTCGGTGCACCATTTCTGCAGTAACTTTTTATTTCTCCAGTTTTTAAATTTTTCTCTTGACAACATATTCTTGGACCACAATCTTCATCAGTAAGGCATTCTTGTACGTTTAGTAATTCTGGCATTGGATTAATTGGGCATACTCTATCTATAACTCCAAATACAGCTGAAAATAGTACTAATAATAATAATAATTCTATTTGTTACAATGCGCTTACGAGAATGACTAGGTTCTGGATTAAGAAGAGCTACGCCTCTAATACAACGTGAATTGCAACATAAAAGATTTGATCCCCATTGTTTACATTCTTTAGAGGATTTGCATGGTAGTGAAAGAAATGGCACTCTACTTTCTTTGCTTGGACAGACAATTTTCCATTGTTCTTGAGAAACCTTTGGTTTTACTGTAGTTATTGTTGTAAGTGGTGAGAGAGAGGTTGTGCTCCCAACTAAAAAAACATTGAGTAGTAAGTAATTCAAAGGTTTTTCACATTTAAGAATTACGATGATAGGACAATGCCAAACGGTTTACATATCTACCTTTGATAAAAGGAAATACTAATACGAGCAAATTATATATTACTTATTAAAGGAATATGCACTTTGTAATAAAATGTAAAATCAGGAAAAGTTGCCTTGTTGAATAACATCAATTATGTTGCGACTTCTCGGAACATTGTGCAATATTGCACTTTAGTTTGACATAATTGTGCTAAAGATGTGTTACTAATGTTACGAATTAAGTTTCACTCTGATGCAAATATATTAAATAAATTTGAGGGGATCATCCGGTATTTGTAGGTTTATTATATTATGTCACCTTATGTTTGAAGTACCGTTAGACAGGTTCTAGGTTGTGAAAAATTAGTATTCTAAAGTTTGAGGTTCACTGGTAAAGACGTGGAATGTGCAGAAACTAAGTTAAAATTATGTTAAGTTTCATTTTGACGATCTTTATGTAGTAGGTATAATTACAGTTGTTATTTTAAAATTCAAACGCTTGAGGTTTCTAGTTGTAGAGATAATACGATTGCATGCGTCTGCTTTGTAGCGTAAGTAAATGCAGAATACCCGTTTGATGGAGTTCGATATTAGTTATTTGAACGTTTGATGTAGTTAATTTTTTAGAAGTAAATGTGAATTTGGAGTGTAGTTAATATTTTTCGCATGAGATGAATGCAATTTTTACAACGTTTATAAACTTTAAAAGAGCGTTTTGGCTGTGTAGTTGGTTATTTTTAAGGCTATATAGAGGTTGCTTACACACAGTGGTGATATAGGTAGAAAGTGAGAATTTAAGCCCTATATATTTAATCAAACCAGATTCATTATCGTATAAGTTTTGATTAGAATGCACATGAAGTTTTTGCGTGGAACGCTAACAAATAAGTTTTTTTGTTCGGTTTGGCACGCTGTGAGTCGTGTGAAATGGGATTGTGTTTGAATTTTTAGCGAATGTGATTGGCTCGAAGGGATTAGAATAGTGATAAACTACCCCTTTAAGAACTCAAATTATAAAATTTTGAAGGGTACTCGTGTAGAGCACTGATATTATTAAGCGAGAAGTTTGTAAACGATTTTATAACATTGGGGGCCAGTTTAACGTACATGAAGTGCAGAACTGAGGCGGTTTAAGTAAAGAAAGGAGACATTGTTTTGGTTGTGAACAAAAGAAAGAGTGACGTAACGAAAAGACTTAAAAGAATCGCTATCGACGGCAATGTTATCGTAGTTCGATAAAACATTAAGCGACATGTTACGAGAGTGCAGTTGACTTAGAAGGAAAGAAAAAGATTCTGTGAATCTGGAAGTCACCTTAAAGGAGTTTTAGAGCTAAATTTAAATACAAGGGTAAAGCGTTCAGTTATTATTATAAAAGTAATTATTCAAGTAGGTGAAATTTTGTTTGATTTAATGAGTAGTTGAATTGTACCAGTTCTCAGAGTTTCATCTGATTAAAAAATTGAATATAAGCGAAAGCTCATAATTTCTTGTGCTATTTTCTGGTGCTTGAGGGCATACTGTTTCAGGTACGGTTAGGAAGTTGGCGAGATACATTACCAGAGAGATTGATATGAGGTAGCTTGACATGTTTTTCCGTATTTTATCAGTGTTCATGCCTTGCATTGACGTACGATTGCGATAAACCCGACAATGACGATAAACGCCTCAAAGTTTTATTACGACTCATAGCATCTCGACGAGTTAGGTAGACATTTTTCGGATTTTTATCTGCCATGCAATCTAATGTCGATTTGATGAGAGGAAATTATAACTAAAACTCGATAAGCATCGGTTACCTTCCAACATTCAAATTTTACGACCGTTCTATGCCAACGTTTACTAAATTTTCATTTTCTATGTTTGTAATGTTCCAAAACGTCCTTTATTATGAACGTTGTGTTTTCCGTTGTAACTCTATTTTTGACATACGCCCATATCGATTCAATTGGATTAAATTCACAGTGGGTTACTTTTTCAAGCAAGTATAGTTTTTTATAACTGTACATACGAGATTATTCCAAAAGTGTAGCTCTCGCCATTTGGTTAAATGAATTGAATTGTTCTGGTAACGGAACTGTTCGTTTGTTCAACCATTCAATTATATTTTCTTTTCTTCAGGCGGTTGTTGGATTTCTAAAATCTGGATCTATCATTGTGTGGTATGGTGCTTGATCTAACACAATCACCGATCTATCGGAGATCACTCCCAACATATATCGTAACTATTCTTCAAAATGCTGTTTATTCATTTCGTCATGATAATCAACCGAACCTTTTTTTCCAACGAAACATTTGGTGCAACCTGGTAAAAAGCCATATTCGTTGCCAATATCCAATATAGTTACTTTTAGTCCAGATCCAGAAGGTAGCTTGATTCCCCCTCTGAATCCGTTTATTTCGGTATTGATCAAATCTCGCGCGGTTTTTTGGAGTAACAAATTCTACTAAACCAAATTGTCTTGAATGTTTTGCGCCGCACCATGTTTCGCCAGTAAAAAAAATATTCCGTTTCTCTGTACTTTTTAATATTCCGCTCTTTTAGCAACTATGGTTGTAGCTTCCATCAAGGTTGGCATGTTCTCTAATTTTTTATAAGTAAAATTTCATTTCTTTTACCCATCTTTTTAATGTGGTGGTACATACTTGTGGAAAATCCAGACACCCGTCTGTCATATTTGATGCAGATCGATTATGGCTGGAAGCCTTTTTTCCACATTAACATTTAATATTTGTCTTCGTATAATGCTCTTTAGAAAATCATCGATATCTACTTTCGGTGTACCACTTCTTGGCCTCGCCCCTGACACTCTACCAGTACTACTTGTCCCTTCTTCAATTGATACCCTTACAGCACTTCTTTCACTAATCTCCAAGCATTACGCAGTACGCTTGGTAACTTGATTAAGAGTAATTGCGTTTACGCCATTTTTTCCGCTTCGAAGAAAGTTTTTACCTTTACAACAATGTTTAAACTCGGTGGACATAAGCTTAGGCATTTTTATTTTGGTAAGTAGCTGCTACGATATATATATATATATATATATATATATATATATATATATATATATATATATATATATACCGGGTTGCGAAAAAGTCTCGCACCAAGGTGTTTCCTTTGTAACGGATAAACGGATAGTTATGAAATTGTAGGACGGTGAATGAATTTTTTTGACGTCAGCGTGTAGCGTACCGCTGCCATCTTTAATTTTTTTTAATGGCAATCCAGGTTGAGTGATATATCACAGAAAAGCTTAATTTTCCCTCTTTGCAAAAATATCGGCTATGTACCACTTTACTATGAAATTATGAAAGAAATTTAACAAAAATATAAAAATGTAATTTGAAAGAAAACTTTATTTTCCGAAAAATAGATTAACAAAACTGATATATATATATATATATATATATATATATATATATATATATATATATATATACATACATACATACATACATACAACGTAAACCAAAAAAACGTACCCCTGCTTCAAGTGTATATTCTACACATAAAGTGAAGACGAAAATTCAGATAAAATTTTTCTCTAAAATGTATGGCTACAAAGTGACAGGCCATCAAAGTTGAATTTTGAAAATCGTTTTTCGCAAATAACTCGAAAACCTTTAGGAATTTCAAAATACTATCCCCAATAAAAATTATTTCTTTGTTGACGAGGATTTTTCTGGTTTGATTGGATTATCTATGAATGGACTGGAAGTATTAATTTTCACATTGTTCTCGTATACTTTCTATTCCAACTTTTTTATGTGTGATTTTTCAGGCATTTTTGGGCCCGTTATTCAATTTTCTGCAAATTTGGTCTTCTTGGTTGAAGTTGATAAAGTGAACGGTTTACGAGTTATTTGCAATTCCATCAATCACGGTCAATTAAATACTACCGCACCAAAATTTAGTACACCAATTTTTTGGAGAATGATTTACCTCAGTTACTAGAAGGTGTCCATCTGGACGTTAGGGATCGGATGTGTTTCATGCACGATGGCGCTTGGAATTTGATCCAAAATTACATAGAAAATTTCAACCTATTGCTCTTGGATATCTGTCAAATTTGACATTTAAAGAAATAAATGGCAAAAATGCGTTTTTTCGCAAAATTTTGAAGTATGTATACCAATTTTCAGACACCTAGGTTAAATTTGATTTTTTGCCAATTTTTGACCACCAACAGCCTCTTGTCAAAATAAGAGCAAACAATAAACGGATGCTAGTCTATTTGTTGATGAAATATTTATCTGATGGTAATAAATTCATTTAAATTTATCGATCCAATTATTAGTTTTTAAGGAAAACAAATTTGGTTGTGAAAAAAATTAACTTCAGTGACGCAAAGTTTGAATAATTCCCCCATTTTCTCCAAGTGACATCATTGCTAAAGTTTACAGATGCTCTAAAATAATCTCCACTATGATAGTTAATTATTTAAATCCACCTTTTAATGCATAACGTTAAATTTGGCCAGAAATCGTAAATGGAAACGTAGGCATTAAAAATTTTACAAGTAAGCCGTTGAAAACAAAACTTTACGTGATGGAAACTTTGTTTGTTTTGACATAATACTAAATGTCACAAGTATCAATTATGATATTTAGATCTTGACTGTGTTTAATGTACCTATGTCATGTTGTAGAAGAAAAAGTCGAAATTGTTTTATTATGTGGCGAAAATATATCTCATCGGCAAGTAGCTGAAATTTTTAATAACCGTCATCCAGGGAGAAATGTTAAACAAAGTTCAGTATCCAGAATGCTTAGTAAATTATGACAAACATGGTCTGTTGTAAATACATTTAAAAAACGTCGCAAAGAAATTTGATGAAGAAACTCAATCTAATGTTTGTCTAAACGTGATTGAAAAAGGACAGACCAACATCACGAATATTGCCGAACCAACGGGATATAACAGGAAAGCTGTGAGGGCAATCCTGCACAAAAATAAGTTTCGCCCATACATACCAAAACTTATAAACGTTTTAAAGGAACGGGATTTCGAAATCAGAATGGTTTTTCGTTTTGGTACCAAGGGATGAAGGAAGGAAATAACGGTTTTCCTTATCAAATACTTTGGACTGCCTAGGTAACTTTTAATTCAAATGGGATCGTGAGTTCACAAAATTGTTGTTGGTGGAGTCAAGAAAATCCGCAATTTACAATCGAATGTCGCGACTAATATTTTTTTAAAATAAACGTTTGATGTGGTATATTGAACGATCAATTAGTTAGACCATTCTTCTTCAGGGAGAATTTACCGGAGAAATATATCGTAACTTTTTGGAGAATGAAATAAGTGACCTTTTAGACAATTTACCTTTACTTACTAGAAACGATTTGTGGTATCAGCCCGATGGTGCGCCAATGCACTAAACGAATGAGGTTAAACACTGCTTGAATCAAATATTTCGTGGGAAAGGTATAGGGCGAGATCGTGAAAATGATTGTCTACCTAGGTCTCCATATATGACACCCCTGGAATTTTTTTGTGGGGTTACCTTAAACAAAATGTGTATAAGCATAGGCCATTTGTGAACTTAGAGCATTTGAAAGAAACAATTAGATACTGTTGTGCCAACATTAAGCCTCAACTCTTACAAAATGCAGTTAAGGCAGTTCACAATAAGAATATTGTCTGCATAGAGCGTGTACTTCGTGTTTGTTGTTTTAATTCGTTCCTTGTTGCCATCATTGCCAGTAATATTTTCTTGTTCTAAATTGTTTTGTTTTGTATAATTATTTAATAAATGTTACACAAAACACTGGAGATTAAGAGTTCTAAAATGCAAAAATGACATAAACTTTTGTTTTTCATAGCCCACTTGTAAATTTTTTTTGGCAATTTATTCTTTTAAATGTCAAATTTGACAGATACCCAAGAGCGGTTGAACTTTTCTATATATATATATATATGTATATATATATATATATATATATATATATATATATATATATATATATATATATAACAATAATACCACTCTGGGCCCCTTAATATTTTGGCTCACTAAAAAATAATATATTAACTTAAATTGAAGGTACAAACGTGTGTACAAATTTTTCATTCACACGCTACAGTACATGTGTGCCGCCCCTTCTAGATTAAAAATGGTTGCGGTTTGCCATCCTTATTCAATAACAGCACATTTTTCAAAACCGCATAATCACGATTATATTTTAAGAAAGTATTTTTACATTTATGTTATTTAGTCAATTCCTTAATGTTATGACAAAAAAAAGTTTACTTACTTCACGTAGTGAGAATTGGTCATGTCCGCCTGGGCTATTTACGAGCAAATGAAAACAATTTGTTTCTTTTTGGTGATAGGTTCAGTAGGAATCGAACTACCTAATTCTCGAATTTGATTCATTTACATAGGAAAATAAAATATTTATGAAGGTTTAAAAGTCGAGCGTGTTGAAAAATGATACGATTTATAGTACCTTTTTGTAAATAAAATTCAACAGTTTTAAGACTACGCCAATTAAACATTTAGATTTTACATATTTTAACAGCAATATATATCATTTGTTAAATACCAACAATTTTAGGCAAATCGACGCCACCAATTTTGTAAAATAAGCCTTCAAAGTGAAGTGACTAAACTTTTTACTTTGATAGTAGAACGATAAGACATGAGTAATTGAAATGTCATATTTAAGATTGTTTTCGTTTCTCCTGGAGTAAACTAGTCGCGTTTTATTAGCTGCAGTTTTTTGTTTTTTCCAAATATTTCTCAAACAGCTGCATATTTCAAATATATAAAAAATCCACTATATAACATTTAAAATTACAAATTATTTATATCCAATGCAATTCGCAATTTAGTGGAATTTAAGTATTCGTTCAATTTTTTTTTCAATACCTGAATAACAATCACCCTTACAGGACAATCTGTAGGCGTAATTTTTAAAATGATTGAATATTGCATAACTTTTCTTTAGAAAGTTTCTTTATACCAGACCAAATAAGTCTTAAAAATTAATTTAATAAAAATTTAAGATAAAATTTAAAAATTTACCATGGTGCATTAAAAATAATCCCTTGATCTCCCAATTAAATAGAGTATATATGTAACAAATGCTTCAAGACCCATAGAAAAATTTATTTTACAAAATATTTTAACATTGAATGCCATATCATTCAATCAAACACAACACAAAGGTTATATATATATATATATATATATATATATATATATATATATATATATATATATATATATATATATATATATATATATATATATATATATATATATATATATATATATAGTGTCCAAGATAAGCATTGGATCTCGGAAATGGCAATAGATACAACTCCGGTTAATTGGGAAAAAAGTTGTTGTAATTAAGGGCCCAATAAAATGACACAAAAAATCGACGGGGTGATTTTTTGTTTTTGAGATATTTGAAAGAATTTGAATTTATGAAATTTCTATTTTATTTTTTTCTGGCGTTATTATAAATGATAGAACATGAATACTAACACATATTGGCAATTTGTAACGGTGTTTAACATGGTGCAATCAGTTTTTCAATCGGGCGATTCCTATTTTTATAGCCATCACCAACTTATTTTTTTTAAATACGGTCCTGATATTTTGAAAACTGATTTAGAAGTTAATATCAACAAACAAATTAACGGTAAAAGGAAAAACTACTAATTCCTTTTGTTTTAGTGCAAATTAAAGTAAGAATTACTTACTTATAAGTCTTGTAATAGTTGTTCAAAAAGTTCTCCATTATATTGGAAACACAAATAACACAGTTGAATTCAAAAAATTGCGAAGCATTTGAGGTGTAATACTTTCAGATGCTTCGAGAACTAACTTCCCCAATTGATTGTCATTTTCAATATTGTTCGGTAAATATAGTTTTTGACATATTCCCAGAGAAAAAAGTCAACAGGTGTTATATCGGGGATCACGCTATCTAACTTTGGTAGCGTTCAGAATTTAAAGATCCGTTATAGAAAAATGGACATATTATTCGCGTTCCGGATATTGCAGCCCACATATTAAAACCGAAATGGTGTTGGTGGCTTTCATTTTATAAACTCCAGGATTTTCTTTCGCTCAATAGTGAGCATTTATTCTGTTGAAAATTCAATTATTGGTCACCTGACTTTCATCCGACCAATTGATTTCGTATGGAAATTGCTCATTATCTGCACTTTGCCTGGTACACTATTCATAAAACTCTCTGCGCAATGGTGAATCCCCTAGTCGAAGACCGTGACAAATTCTAAATTTGAATGGACGCATTTTTTCTTTTTGTAAAATAAAATGAGCAGTGCAATGGGCCACTCCAATTGTATTTTCCGTAACAGCTAATAAAACATTATTTGATTTTTCTGTATTGAAAGGCTTCTTAAATTCACCATGTTCTCAATTAACTACCAAGCTCCTAAATGTGGTTTTATGAGGCTGCTGCCTTTGTGGATATTTGTTTAAATACATGTGTTCCGCTTCTTTGGAATTTCGTTGACATAGTATGTAACACGATAGCATATCATATTTTTCTACATTGGAAAATTGCGCCATACTTCTTTGATAATAACTACCACAAATTAAATAATTCAGAGTTAGATACTAGTACCAGATAAATACAAAATTTTGACAGATACTGAATTACTTCAAAGCCGTCTATTTTTAATTTTTTGCAAAGCCGCCTGTTTTTATTTATTCTTTTTTAGAACATCACTTGTTAAGATGTCGCAGATAGAACTGTAATATATTATTTATCTTGGAATATTCATGAAAAACTCTTTATCAGCTTGGAAAAATCTTTTTTTTTTTTAAATTAGACATTATTTTGTAATAAACAATTATAATAATCGGGTGTAGCTAGTTGTTGTTATTAATTCCACCCTTAATATTACTTATACTCCTAATAATAAATAGAAGATTTTGTGCCTTCAGCTCAGCTAGTGATAAAATGGACCATGTTCTTAAACTTTGATTTGCTGTAATTCGAAAATGTGTGTGTAGTTAGATATGTTCGCTTTACAAAAAAATGTAAAATTGAAAACAATAACAAAGTTTATTATAAAATCTTTAAGTCAAGTTATAAAAGTAGAAAATCTTAATACTAATGTTAGTAACTTAAAAAATACCTTATACTAATAATTAGAAATGAAATACCTGTTGTACTTTAAAATTTTGGATGTCACTGGTATACTGTTACGGACAAAGAATGCTGACGAAGCCACGCTTTCAATTTTGCAATTAATCTTGAAATGGAAAAATGTGTACGTGTGTACGTGTGCACGTGTGCACGTGTGCACGTGTGTACGTGTGTACGTGTGTACGTGAGTACGTGTGTATGTGTGTACGTGTGTACGTGTGTACATGTGTACGTGTGTACGTGTGTACGTGTGTACGTGTGTACGTGTGTACGTGTGTACGTGTGTACGTGTGTACGTGTGTACGTGTGTACGTGTGTACGTGTGTACGTGTGTACGTGTGTACGTGTCGTGTACGTGTGTACGTGTGTACGTGTGTACGTGTGTACGTGTGTACGTGTGTACGTGTGTACGTGTGTACGTGTGTACGTGTGTACGTGTGTACGTGTGTACGTGTGTACGTGTGTACGTGTGTACGTGTTTATGTGTATACGTGTGTTCATGTGTAGGTGTGTTTGTTGGTGCGTTCGTGCGTGTATGTATTACGAAACAGTTCTAATGTTCATTAGGTAACCGTATTATATGATGGAGTATTTACAGGTATAGTAGAGTTTCGTTATTCGTTCGTGTTTTACGTATATAGGAGTAAAAAACAGGTATTATTTCATTTCTTTTAATATCCACATTGTAGGTAGGAAGGTCGTATGTTGTTCCACACCAGATATTCTTTAATGTTAAGGTATGTGACTGATATTGAAAGCATATTAATTAAATACTGACGTTTCATCTTCATTTGTCAAATACGCCATTCGATGCTATTAATAGTAGTTTATTATACAAGACATAAAGGAACATTTTCACTTCGAGTGAATTACGGTCCACGAGATGTTAATTTCTATCGTCGTGTGTAATATTCTACTTTATTTTGTGCTAATACATCCATAAATAGACATTCAGAACTATCACATGTTGGGTAATCCTCAAAAGCAAACGTTAAAGTGTAATTTGGATTGCACAACAGAGTACATAAAATTCATTCTATATGCACTGGTTAAAGTGTGACTTTACGCACATGTACGCACACCAATTTAACATCAAGTCAAGCAAAATGATAAAGCAAGGCCAAGGTAAACCAAGGTTATGACAAGGTCAAAATAGAGGCCGTGGTGAAGGTCAATGGTATGGTGACGGACAATGTGAAGGTCGAATCTCAAGGTCAAGGTGCCTCCAACGTTTAAAAACCACACCGTGAAATTCCTAGACAGTCCTGGAAGTCCTGGAAACGAGAGGATATCGTATTTAAAGGCCACGCCTTGAGATTTCTAGAAATCTAAAAATACAACCAATTCATGGAAATGAAAGGGGGTCATGTGTCCAAGTCTGAGCCCGGAAACAAACCCACTATCCAAGACACAAAACGCATACATCGTTCATGGTCGCATGATCTAGTCTAGAAACAAACACACTGTCCATCCATGACTTGATCTTGTCAAGTCTCATACTTGCTAACCTTTATTTGTATATGGGTTTTAATTAAAATTGGATAGTCATGTTAAACGTATATTTAAATGTAGAGCTTCATTAACATTGATTACGTATTTTCTAATTTATCGTGACTACACATGCACACACGCGCGCGCACACACACACACACACACACACACACACACACACAAGGTGAAAATAGTGTACATGGTCTTCAAAATGCTAAAAACTACTTACATAAAAAGGTAAAAAAAAGTAGAACGTTACAGTGAAAAAGTAAAGTGAGAAGTGGCAATAATGATGTTTACGTTAACGCGAATCCTTCAAGATACAGTTTCGAAACATGATCGAGTATCCAAACCTGCCTTCTCCTTTCTTTGCTTTATCATAATCTGGTATGATGCTACAAGGCATATTTTTCGTATTCTGCGTTTATTGAAATTTGAATGTACACAATTACATGTGAAGCAAGGTAGATTTAACTTTTGAACAAAAAATGATTGCACATAAATCATATATTCGCGTGACGAAATTGTCTTCAAAACGCACATACAGAGCAGACGATAATAGCAATCGAATAGTTTACGTCTCAAATCCTAAGTACTCAATCCCCAGCTGGTGTTATTTAGCTAAAACTCTCGTTGGGTTCAACATAACACTTTACGCTGGCGAAGAATACCACAGACACATACACACACACACACACACACACACACACACACACACAACCACACACACACAACCACACACACACAACCACACACACACACACACACACACACACACACACACACACACACACACACACACACACACACACACACACACACACACACACACACACACACACACACAACACGTACGGACATAGACACAGACACAGACCCAGACACAGACACAGACACAGACACAGACACAGACACAGACACAGACACAGACACAGACACAGACACAGACACAGACACAGACACAGACACAGACACAGACACAGACACAGGCACAGACACAGACACGGACACGGACACAGACACAGACACAGACACAGACACAGACACAGACACAGATACAGACCCAGGAGCAGACGCAGACGCAGACGCAGACGCAGACTCAGAATCAGACGCAGATGCAGACGCTCGTGCAGACGCAGACGCAGACACAGACGCAGACGAAGCCGCTGACGCAGACGAAGCCGCAGACGAAGCCGCAGACGCAGACGCGGACACGGACACGGACACGGACACGGACACGGACACGGACACGGACACGGACACGGACACGGACACGGACACGGACACGGACACGGACACGGACACGGACACGGACACGGACACGGACACGGACACAGACACAGACACAGACACAGACAAATTAGTACTACATTCACTCTGTGTTGTTCCTGTTCCCAGAACAAGCTGTAGGTAAATGAAGAAATTTTTATTGCATGTGTTTTTTTATCCAAAAATGTTCAGCGTTGCACTCGTACGTACATACTTCTATCAAAATTCCTAGTTAAACACCTAGCCTCCCATGATTTTTGTTTGATTTTGTTGTATTACACACCAACGTCTTGCGCTATTGTTTTAAAGAATATAATTATAAATATTGTATTACGCACTTATTTTGGATTATTCTAAAATGTGTAAAGTATTCCAATAAATCCATTTAGAGAAGCAATTAGTTATTGCTTATTAGTTAGCACAATAAACAAGAAATTAATTACAGATATTTACTACTCAATTTTGATACACACAAAGGACTAGGCTTTTTATTGTAATTTAAAAAATACTAAATATACGAAACCCGATTTGGTTTGCCAGGTATTACACTATGCAACAATTTTAAAGCAACACTTTGTCTTTTACGTCATATTTAATGCTATCAAAATTTTTTTTAACGTTACATATATTTAAATGTAAATGTCCAGTGACATACTTTTCAAATGCCATAAGATCAACAAGATTTCAGTATTATAACTGTTCCTTAATTGGAATTTATTTTTTTTTATAATTTATGTTTTAACGTTATTCGGGAATAGGGCGTTTAAATTCCACCTTCACTTTCTTAAACGAATAATACTTTTTCCAATTTTATATTGTTTAAATGTTTCGCATAAATATTTTTCTAAACAATTGTTATGCAGTCGAATATTAATATTTATAATAATCAACATTAGCTTTTTTCAATTTTCTTCAACCTTGTTTAATAATTTTATAACGCGAAGGCTGTTACATATACCCACTGAAGATTATTAGTTTATTTGAATGTTTAGATACTTAACTTAAATATTAATGAATGATTAAAAACTAATAAGAAATTTTTTAGTAACTCCGTATTGGTTTTTTGCAGTACTACTCGATTGTAAACTGTGTGGAAACATAAATTAATAATTACCTGAAACGGTGATATTAGTTGTTATATTTTGAAAATTACAATTATATACACAGAAAATGAGAAACACAATAAGTTTAAAATTTAAATTAGAAATTAATTTAGTCATAACTTTTTAATGTGTTCACTCTACGAAATGTACCACACAACTTATTCCAATGAATACAGCTGATGGATACTAAAGAACAAAATTCACCTATATAACACTTTCAGATTTTACATTTAAATTAATGAGGAAGTGGAGGTTATTCTTTGAATTATATTGGTTAAACAATTTGTATATAGTTAAAAATTGATGGTTCCACTCAATTAACTCTGCATAAAAAGAATTTTGTTTGCTGTTTATACTAGCAATGATCTTTTGTAGATAATGAGAAGCAATAACATAAATTTTAGAATGATTTTGTATATTTGTTTCTTAGGTAATACCATTGTTAATACCTAGCACGAGAGTAAGTAGGTAATTTATAAAATATCGAAAGTTATACTATTATACAATACTTTCACTGATCTTGAAATATCTCTTAGTATTAAGCATCATTGGAATTTTAGTGATTATAGATTTGCAGTGTTAACCTAATTTTTGTAATTCCGGATATTTAAAATTTCTAATAAGTTAGATTCTAATACATATTTTTTCGATGTATGCTATTAGGTCTATCACATCTCGTATTTCTCTGGTGATAATTAATTAATTGGATGTTTAAAAACAACACTTTCAAGCATATGTAGCTACAATTATATTATATATTCATTATTGTTTTGTAATTCTTTAAGAACTAGGTCAAAAATGTATTTACGAATAATTTTCACATATATACGTAATCAGCATTGAGACTTACACAAAAAAAAAGAAGTAAAAAATAGAAGATTAAAGACACACTTTTACTCTTTGACATTTTTAATGCTATATTTGAAAATACGTGTGTTAGTAAGACATTCCTAGGATGAAAGAATGTTTAATCGTGAGATGCGTAGCTTTAATATTTTTTTGCAATTTGCTTCCATTTTGATACATCTCCGATGTCATTATAGCCATTAATTCACGGAGCATTTTACGAAAATTTTAGGTTGGCAAACCTTGATCCGGTATTATGTCATGCTTGTCACTCTTATAAAATGTGTCAAAAACAGGATGCGTCCAGTGTAAAACTTTGATGTAATCAAATTCGCGACCGCATTTTTGGAAATTTCACGTATTTCAGGGGGTGTACATGCAAGATTATCCTGATTATCTTCCATTTTCGTGTTTTGTGACAGAATTTTGATAAAGCAAAACGCGTGTAGATTAAATTTTCACTTTTAAAATTTAGGCATTACCAAGCGATACAAAAATCCCTAATCAAGTAAAGTAAAAATCTGTTTAAAAACGGCATAAAAAGGGCAAATTACAAAAAATGTTTCATAAGACTTTGAAGCACTCATTCTTTAAAAAACTTGTGACTACGCCACTCATGTTTTTAAACCTGAAATCGTGCTTCAAGACTGGTCTTATGAAATTTGTTTTTTAATATACTATTTTGTAATTTGCTTCCATTTCGATTCTTTAATAGATATATTAAGAAACGCGACATTATCTCCGATGTCTTATAGCCATTAATTCACAGAACAGTTTACGACAATTTTTAGGTTAGCAAAGCTTGATCCGGAATTATTTAATGTATGTCACTCTTACAAATAGGATGCGTCCAGTGGAAGACTTTGATGCGTTTTGGAAATTCATGAATTTCAGGGGGCGTAGATGCAAGATTATGTTGATTATCTTCAATTTTCGTGTTTTGTGACAGGATTTGGATAAAACAAAAGGCAACTACATCAAATTTGCACTTTTAAAATTAAGACATTACCAACCGCCAACAAATGATCTCTAATTTATTATAAGTTTTGTTATGAACGAATAAGTTCAAAGGTAAACATGTAATTAAAAATTATTATTAATTGTATTAAATACATAAATAAAAAGTTTACCTCGAGTATGTGCGTGCGTGTTTGATCTGTATGTGTGTGGGTGCGTGCGTATGTGTTTGATGTGGGGTGTGTGTGTGGTGTGCGTGTGCTGTTTGATGAGATGCGTGTTGTGCGTGTGTTGATGGCGTGTGGGTGCATGCGTGCGCATGTGTGTGCGTGCGTACTTGCGGGTGTGCGTGGTGTGTCTGTCTGTGTGTTTGAGTGTGTGTGTGTTTTTTTTTGATGTGGCGTGCGTGGGTGCATGCGTGTGTGTGTTTGATGTGTGTGCGTGCGCATGTGTGTGCGTGCGTACTTGCGGGTGTGTCTGTCTGTGTGTTTGTATGCTTGTGTGTGTGTGTGTGATTGATGTGGCGTGCGTGGGTGCATGCGTGCGTGTGTTTGATGTGTGTGCGTGCGCATGTGTGTGCGTGCGTACTTGCGGGTGTGTCTGTGTGTTTGTTTGTGTGTGTGTGTGGTGTGTGTGCGTGTGAATGTATATTGATATCCACGATAATTCCAGAGCGACAACACGTACGTACTTCAAATCTCGTATTTAAGCTTGTATTTTCCTTTCTTCCCGGAGCAGGTTAGATTTTTGGAGAAATTCAACGGACAGAGGGGTTTTTATCAAATATTTCTGGAACAGGCGTATATGTGAAAGATATAAAAATACTAACATATAGACCTTAAACGTGTCGATTAATTATATGGTATGCAAATTTTGGATGCGGCGCGTAGTTTAGTGGTAAAACAATTCCCAATTTAGAATTTATGTGTTAGTTTAAATTTTGTGAATATCTTGTAACGTGTCATTTTTTCACCATCGTTACCTTAATGCAATCTTTTTTTCATTAGATAATTAAGTGTTGGTGGATATGTCGATATTTTCTCCTTAGTGTATATAATTTCAAATACCTGTGTATATATTGTTATAGTTTATAATGGGCATTTAGCTACATCAATTTTGTTTTATCCGCAAGGCGAACCTGAATTCATTTCCGTTGCGTCTATCTTGCAGCGTGCATGTATTTTAAGTTGAATTCGCTGGATAAGGTATGCAACTGCTTTACTTATAATTTTGTATCTATTTATTATATTTAATGGGAAAAAACCCCTTGTCTTAAGAAAAACCCCTACCTTGAACAAAGAAATTTCGTATAGTTTGTATTTGATGATATATGGTTTTATTTCATATGAAGAAAGCGTGGTCGAATGACGCTATGAGGAAAATGGTGTGCATGATAATGCAATTATCTCTACGTATGCTGTTAGTTCAGTCTACTTTAGTAGCCCCAACTTATCTGTACTAGTTCCCCTGAGACGAGCATACAATACGTTTGCTTGTATATTATCGAAAAGAGCTGGAAATTATCTTATCTTACCTGGTATTTTGACGTATGGTATCGTCAAGAAATGAAGCACTCGACAGCGATCCGTCCTAATGTAATGCATTAACTGTATTTTGGGTGTCTAACAAGTAAGTACGTATGATTTTAGTGCAAATTACGTTTTTATTAAGTGGACAAATTAGATAAATTAATTTACGAACATTAAAGTCAAGGTGGTCTAATATTGTTTCGGAAGTTTTAATACTGTTGTAATGAAAAGACAACAGCTGACTTCGGTTAATGTTGTCTCAGACAAAAACATTTGAGTACATAACCTTTCTTCACTTATATTTGTTGACATAGGTCAAACTGAACTTGGTTATTACATTCCAGTTATACAGTTTCAATCACCTTTCATTTTGAAATAATTCTACATAAAGATAGATTATATGTTATGTATAGTGTATGTGTCAATTATCCCGCATCTCCACC
This sequence comes from Vesta saturnalis, assembly GCA_036346205.1. NCBI lineage: Eukaryota > Metazoa > Arthropoda > Insecta > Coleoptera > Lampyridae > Vesta > Vesta saturnalis. The sequence goes on along the minus strand of JARFJB010001851.1, from coordinate 3,738,270 downwards.
GCCACTACTACCACCATCAGATATTTCTGGGGTCTCCGTATGACAAATTTGTATACAGTAGGTGCTTAAATTTTTGGAGTTATTTCGTCCGAAAAAAATCATTTTTACCTCTTACCCCCCAGATCCAGTACAGCCAAAAATCAATGGGTTCTAAACATTTGGGTCATAAATACGTGTATAAAATTTAAATGCAATCGCATATCAATTTTTTAAATCGCGTTCGAAATATTCACCCAGGCTCACATACCTCCACACATTAAAAAACATTCTTTTGGACTCTCAAAATAAATAACGTTTTCAGTCATAATCAAATATTGATATTCAATATAATTTTGCTTTTTATTTTCGTTTTAAGCAAGTATAAGGTCATTTAAATGTTTTGAGCGATTAATTTCTATGAACAGAATTTTAATCGACATTTCCCGTCACTGATGGCGCCATGTATCTTCACCTTATTTCAAAAACATCAGTCACATTTGAATAAAATGTACAGAGGTAAGATCCAGTGACTATTAATTTAGATCTACACAATAAGTTTTTTATTCCACTAAAAAGTAGAATAGTGCCCCTTTTGTATAAAATACAAATGTCTGATATTGATAGCGAAATAAATGATGGGTTCCCAAACATGTTGAACCGCAAATAAATTACTGATTATAAAGGTAAAAGTGGTCGAAGGAAAATTTTGTTTTATAAAAAAAATGCGTTTTCAGGACTCGGAGGGTTGTAGCTGATCTTTTATTCGAGTCATTTGCAACTTTTTTCCTCGTCCCCAAAATTGACATTTTTTGTATTAATGAATTAAATAACTATTTAAAACCTATCGCGGCACCATTTTTCTTGTTGGATATTTGATAATAGGAAAATAGTTGAGTAGGTATTAACTGCAACTTTGTAGGCTGCAAATTATCATGTTTAAGCGTCATGGATATGCAACATACAATGAAAAGTATAATGTAGTTAACAGCTGTACATGGAAGTGAAACAACGAAAAAATTTGCAAAAATAAGGTGGAGATCAGTGGCGTACGCTGACTTTAACCTTAAAGGGGGGGGGGGTATAAAAAGTACGGTGTAATTTACAAATTTTAATAAACATTTGTTTTACAGAAAGTTATAAAATAAATATTTTAATAATACAAAATCCAATCGCCTTGGCTTTCGAGCAAGTTCCTCAATTATTTCGTCTTCTGAAATGGGTAGTTCCTTCTGAATTGATATCATTGCCAGTCCATTAAGTCTGTTGTGCGAGATTGAATTGCTATGATAGGTCCTTGTTCGTTTTAAAGTAGAAAAGGTTCTATCCGGAGTGGATGTGGAGACTGGCAGAGTACAAAATATTAATCATAATTTAAAAACATTTGGGTACGCTTATTGATTAAAAAGTTCCAAATGTGCTAAAGCTTGATGATAATTCTTAATTTCTGGAACAGTACTATTTAAATGTTTATGCCACATTTTAATTTCAGATTTTAAAATAATTTTAGGTTCATCGGTTATATATAAACTTAAAAGTTCGCTGTCCGAAATTTCTCCTGATAACAAGACCATAAATTCTTTGAAATTTTTTGTGGTTAGTAAATATCTATATATTTAATTTCGGAAGCGAATCGGTCCCCATGAAATTTCTCGGGATAGAAATAAGTTAGGAAGTTGCTTATTTTAAAGTATGAGATCTAATGACGTGGGGAAAAATACAATTAACATGGTAAATTATTAGGGTTCTGCCCCACTGGACTTCGAAGTTCAAATGCTAACTACAGTGTTTTTGTTTTATTACCAGCTGTTGTAAACAATGTTTATTTATTTACTGTCAGATTTTTAGGTTATAATAACTAAGAAAAATGTATAGAAGTAGAGGAAGACCACCATGTCGTAGAAGAGTATATAGAAACGACGCCCAGCAGCGAGAAGCATTAAGATTAATCTACAATAATGCAGGAGGAAATGTTGAACAAAACAACAACTTCAGGCGGCCTTTAATGAATGAAAATAATGTGACTCTAAATAGTGTTGGAAGTCTAGACCAAACCTGCCAACAATGCGAAGCACTACACTTTCCAGGTGAGTTAGTAAGAGATCATTTCAACTCATGTTGCCACAATGGTTTGGTATGGCTACCACAGCCAAGAACAAACTTGGAAATACACGATTTGATGCTACATAATAAAGGTTTTATAGAATACATAAGGAAATACAACAGTGGTATGGCCTTTGCATCGCTTTCAGCATGTAATAAGGAAATACCTGGAAACGGCCCTTATACTTTCAAGGTACAAGGCCAGATTCACAGATATATTTCAGACCTATATCCACAAAATGAACAGATTCCTTCATACGGCCAGTTATATATAATTGATTCAACGGCAGCAAACAACATCAGGTTAGGAAGGTTGGAAAACCAAGATTTGAACGAAGAAATTTTAACACGACTAACAGATATTTTATCAACTAATCCTTACGGCCAAGCATACATACGAGCAGGTCAAATGCTCAGAAATGAACAGAATCAAAACTCACCTCAACAATTAGATCTTCGTTTTGTTGGCAGAGTTGCAATGGACAAACGTCGATACAATAGATATACTGCAGATGAAATAGCCGGTGTGTTTACCTCGAGAGATGGAGAACCACCAGAACATCGTCACGTTGTTGTTCAGGGACGGGAAGGAGGTCCAAAACTGCTATCAGTTCTAAGTCCCCACTGTGATCCAATGCTTTATCCTACGATTTTTCCTTATGGTGAGCCGGGATGGGATAAGGATATGACTCATAATGGAGCAAGAAAACAACCAAATAGGCAAAATTTGACGCTGTTACAATTTGTATGCTTTAGAATAGCTGTTAGAGCTGGGGTTTCTCTTCTACATCTCAGTAAAAAGTTGTTTCAACAATACTTGGTGGATCAGTACACGAGAGTGGAAGCAACTAGACTTAATTACCTAAGAACACACCAAACTGAGCTTAGGACAGAACAGTACAGAGGTCTCCAAGATTTTGTGACGAACCACATTCAACAAGATAATCTTAGAGCAGGTAAAATCGTCATCCTGCCATCTTCCTTTGAAGGGAGTCCCAGAAACATGGTGCAACGGTATCAAGACGCTATGGCCATAGTACGGAAATATGGAAAACCAGACATTTTTTTAACAATCACGTGCAACCCTAAATGGCCTGAGATAACTAATTCGTTGGATCCCTCTGAATCAGCCTGTGACAGACCGGATATTGTATCCAGAGTGTTTAAGCCAAAACTAAATGAAATAAAAAATAACTTATTGAAACGTAACGTATTTGAAAAGGTTATAGCATACGTATATGTAATTGAATTTCAGAAAAGAGGTTTACCACATTGCCACATGCTTTTAGTACTTCAGGACGTTTCAAAGTTTCACGAATCAGAAGACATTGACAATTTAGTGTGTGCAGAACTACCGAATCCTGAGGAATTCCCAAGATTAAATGAAATAGTATTAAGAACTATGGTTCATGGTCCATGCGGAAATAGAAACATGAATTCGCCATGTATTGTTGAAGGGAAATGTTCCAAAGGCTTCCCGAAGGAGTTTTGTGAGGAAACAATTTTTAATAATGATGGTTATCCCAAATACCAAAGAAGAGATACGGGTTCAAGAGCAAAGGGAGTTTATCAAGTTGACAATCGTGACGTTGTTCCATATAACAAATACCTTCTCTTAAAATGCGACGCTCACATAAATGTAGAGATCTGTTCAAGTATTCTCAGTATTAAATATTTGTTCAAATATGTTTACAAAGGGTATGATGTAGCTAACATGGCGTTTGTAAAAAACGTAACAACCAATAACACAAATTACGATGAAGTTATGAGCTATGCAAATATGAGATATGTGAGCGCTCATGAATGCGTTTGGAGACTACATCAAAATGAAATGCATGAACAGTCACATTCTATTGTCCGATTAGCTATACATGAAGAGGGAACTCAGAATGTGTATTTTAGACAAGGGGAAGAGGCTACAGCTCTTGAAAACGCAGCCAACAAACACACTACATTAACTGCTTGGTTTCGTCTGAATGATCATGATGTACAGGCTCATCAATATCTATACCCAGAAATTCCAAACCATTACATATTTAAAAACAACAAATGGACTAAAAGGTAAAGAGGTGGTGCCAAAATCATAGGACGTATGTACGCTGTAGCTCCAAATGATGCACAAATATTTTACATAAGAATATTACTACTTCACGTCAAAGGAGCAAAGTCATTCAGAGATTTACGTCAATTCAACGGGACTTATTACGAAACATATAGAGAAGCAGTGGTTGCGCGTGGACTACTTGAGGACGATCAAGAATGGATCAATTGCTTACAAGAAATGATTGCAACCAATATGCCTCATCAACTTAGAGAACTGTTCGCCTACATTTGCTGCTTCTGTGAACCCTTATCACCTTTAAATCTCTGGCTAAGATTTAAACAAGACATGATTGAAGACTTTAGATTAGACAACATAGAAAATGCAGAAAACAAAGGACTTTTACAAATTGAAAGTGTACTAAAACAAAATGGTCCAAACTGCTCAAAACTGAACTTACCAATACCTACACCAGCTATCCAAATAAAGGAAGAGAGATATATGGCCAACTAAACCCTGAACAAAAGGTTATTGTTGACAATATTGTATCAAAGGTTACAGCAAACAATGATGAAAACGACCAAACACTTTTCTTTTTGGAATCTCCAGGAGGATGTGGAAAAACCTTTGTTTATTCTTGCATTATCAATATTGTACAAGGGGTGAGATTAAGTGTATTAGCAGCAGCATGGACTGGAATTGCATCACTACTTTTGGATGGTGGCACAACAATACACCGACTTTTTGGCCTACCTGTACCATTAACAGAAACATGTGTGTCTTCCATCAAACACACTGATGACAGGGCAAATGTATTGAGGAATTCGTCTATTATTGTTATTGATGAAGCTTCAATGGTTCCAGTTGATGCTGTACAATGTATTGATCGTTTGCTAAGAGACATTACTTTAGTTGACAAACCAATGGGAGGTAAAATAATAGTTTTTGGAGGTGACTTCAGGCAAATACTGCCAGTAGTCCCTCACTCTGGCAAAGTTAAAATAATTAAATCCTGCATTCAAAGAAGTAAAATATGGCCAACAGTTCAGATATTACATCTTACAAGAAACATGCGCGCAAGAGACGATGAACAACAATTTGCCCAATGGGTATTACAGCTTGGGAATGGCCATTTAAGTTCAGATTTAGGTGAATATGTCATCAATATACCACAAGAGTTTATATGTGACGATTCCATTGTAAATCATGTATTCGGAAACAATTTCAACAATGAAAATATTTATGAACTTGCAACCAAATGCATCATCTTCCCTCTTAATGACGACTGTGAAAAGCTAAACAATCAAGTTCTCAATATGATTCCAGGAGAAGAGAAATCATACCGAAACATAGATTCCATTGTAACTGACGACGAGAATGAAAGATTAAACATACCATTAGAACATCTAAATTCAATAACACCATCTGGAATGCCACCACACAATTTGAAAATCAAAATAGGAGCAATTGTGATGCTTATTAGAAATATGAATATGGCTTTTGGACTGGTAAACGGAGTACGTATGATCGTAAAAGCCATGTATGAAAAAACTTTACCTTTAGAAATCTTAACAGGGAAAAACAAAGGTCAAGCAGTTTTCTTACCTAGAATAAAGCTTATCACTACGGATAAAAGATGCCTTTTTCATTTATGAGAACACAGTTTCCTCTTAGATTAACATTTGCAATGACGATAAACAAAGCTCAAGGCCAAACGTTTGAAAAAATTGGAATATACTTGGGAAACCCTGTATTCAGCCACGGACAACTATATGTTGCCTTGAGTAGAGCGAAAGCACATTCAGATGTTAAAGTACAGATCGTTACCAGAAGACAACAAGGAAAATTGAAAAATGATGAAGACTTATACACATAAAATATTGTTTATAAAGAAATATTGTTGTGAATATAGCATAAAACTTGAAGTTGCATTTAAAAATAAATAATTTAGAATAACAAAGCGTTTTCATTAAAATATGTTAGTTGATAAAAAAGCAGCAATTGCTGCTACGAGCCCCCAGTTTCATTAAATTGGTTAATAAAAAAATCAATAAATAGTTGACGATTGATGGCTCTAGATCTGGATTGTCCGAAACCATAGGATTCGCTCGATTTTTTTGACGTGAAACTATTCTTTTTAATTTTATCTCGGTGCCAATACTGGAAGCAAGAACCAAAAATTTATTTGAATTATAAAAGCAACAACAAAACCTTATGTATATCTATAGGAATGCCTTAGCCTTATTAAAGAGAACCTCAAACTGTTTATCCGCATTTTGGCGTAATTCTTTTAAACATAAAAAAGTATTTTCTGTTATAGAAATCGCCTCGTTTAAGTCAATATCAACTTCCTGTAGGAAACAACACAGATGTAAGTAAAAGCTAAATATTTGATCGATGACTTGAAGTGCAGTCAAAAATTCGGAACCGTAGAGACTATTTTGTAACATAGGTGCATCACCAGAATCTTTCCAATAATATATTTCTTGTAAGCTTTCTATGACATAATTAAATAGCTCTAAGAAATCCTGTGCTGCTTCGTATTTCAGCGTGTTGCACATATTCATTTAAGGGTTTGCGTGGAAGGATTTTCAGCAGATTCTTCAATATTTCTAAGAGGACATGTTTTCTTTTTGGTTGATTAAAAAAGTCATACAGTGATATTAAGACAATCTCTTATTTGTTGCATCTCGCAAGCGTTTGTAACTGTTAAATTCAAAAAGTGGGCAGCACAGTGTATGTATATGGCTTTAGGGTAATTACGACGTACAAGCGCCTGAACGCCATTAAATTTTCCCGCCATATTCCTCGCTCCATCATATCCCTGGGCCACAAGGTTATTTAAATCTAATCCAAAATTTTCGAAACTGTTAATAAGTAATTAAAAATTATTATTAATTTTATTAAATACATAAATAAAAAGTTTACCTCGAGTAGGATTTGAATCTACGACCTGTACTTTGCTAGAGTACCGCGCTAACCATCTGCGCCATCGAGATTCAAGTCCCAATCGATGCAAATTTTGTGTTTATGTATGTAGAACTAATGTAAATTCTAAATATAATGAGATTACAATCAACTTACTTATATTAATGGAATGTGAGCCTGCAATATCGCAAGGTTTCGCACATACCAAAGTAACTTGACTAATATTAATTTATTATAATGTTAATAATTAAGTTTGATAAGCTCTCGCCTGTTAAATTTTCAGTCACAAAAATTGTAAGAAATCTTTATGATTTAGAGCTATTTGCTGTTTTGTTGAAATGTCAGTAGTTTCGTCTATTAAAACAGAATTATCATAATACTGTTTATGTTGCCTATAATTTCATTTTGGATTCTTGGGCTAATATATGTCTCTCTCTCTCTCTCTTGCTTGATGTTTCTAATGTCTCTCTAAATAACTTATCACCCTTAGCTCTGTATTTTAAAATTGTACGAAGATTGCCTTCGTTGGCAGAATTATCATTTATTTTAAGTTCCCCAAAATTTCTATACCCCCGAATGGTCATTTATTGCCGACCACAAACTAGTGTTGCTTCTATTATTGGCTTCATTTTAGCTCGATTTTGTTCTACTTGAATGTTTCTGTTTTCATCACTTAAATCTATCACACTCTCTTGAACCCCGCTTTGTATTTTGACTAAATTTTCATAAGCACAAATTGAATATTTATGAAATTTACTGCTTTGATGCGCATTGATATCTAGAAATGTAAAAAAAACGACAAAAAATTAGGAAATTTTCATCAATATACCAGTAGTCTATTTTATTTTTGGCAAATACGATGACTTTTTAGCTACGTTATTACACAAAACTGAAGCTACATACGTACAAAATGAGAAAAATTAATTTATTTGCAGCAATAACAAGAATGTATAGTCCCTACTGAAATTATTAGACTCACTCATAAAATTACCCTCATTGTGAAATTTATCTTAATTTTTCGCCTTCAAATGCAGACAAACTTGTAGACAGGGTTAGTGTTAGGATTGCCTAATTATATATTAAAAATTTAGAAACATAAAGTGGTCGATAATATAGATTTCTAATTAATTGTTAACTATTTCACAGATACAGAGGTTAGAAGTGTTTTTAAGGTGTGTTTTAACAGTTAATTATTTTTTGTTTAAGACGTTATTTTGCTAAGGTTAGTGATTTTTAGCAATAAGCGAAGCTTCAGAAAATGTTTATTTATATTTTTAAGCAAGTGTCAAAGCCATAACTTGAAATATTAATTTGAAATGTTGCTATTGAAATGTGGGTGTTATTTCTTAGATGGGTAAGTCAAAAGATCTAGCAAAAGAGAAAAGGGGTACTGTTGCAGCTTTGTTAAGCAATACGAAATACAGCCAAAGGAATATTGCCTCAAGGTGTGGAGTGTCACAGTCCTCAGTACGCCGGATCCATCAAAATATGAATGCCAATCAGTCTACCGATGGTAATCGGAAAGGAAGGTGTGGCAGAAAAAAGGTGGTGACAGCTAGAGGAAGAAGAACCCTTAGAAATATTGCGCTAGATTGTCGAAGGGGAAGTGCTAGTACAATAAAAAAAAATTGAGGAAGATGGGTGCACTGTATCCATTTCTACAGTGAGGCGAAATCTGTACGACCTGGGTTTCAAATGTCGCAGGCCAATTAAGAAGCCAAGATTAACACCAGCCATGGTTTAAGAAAGGTTGACTTGGGCAAATGCCCATAAACACTTGACCATTGATGACTGGCGCATAGTAGGTTGAATTAAATCTCTTAATTTTTCCTTTTATTTACATACTTTTTCCCTATTACAGACATGCTTCAGCGATGAGTCAACCTTTCACATTCTGGATGACAAGTCACAGTTTGTCCGGCGTAGGCCAGATGAAAAATTTAACAGCGATGGTGTTATAAAAACTGTTAAACATCCCATATCGGTCATGATATGGTCGGTGATCACTGGCAAAGGTCTTGGTCGCCTGCATGTTGTTGAGGGAACGATGCGACAAAACCAGTATCGGGGAGTTTTAGAAAGCAAACTTCTTCCCCAGTTGCAGGAATGGTTTTGCAATGACAAGAAGGTGTTTATACATGATGGGGCACCTTGCCACATGACCAAATCAATGAAAAAAATTTTGGATGAACGTCAAATTCCAGTTCTACCATGGCCAGGCAACTCACCCGATATGAACCCAATCGAGAATGTTTCGGAATTTTTAAAAGGGAGCTGGCTAAAGAAAAGATATCTACCAAGGTTCAGCTATTAGAGAGAATCATTTACCATTGGAACCACAATGAGAACTGGAAAATCGCCCTAAATTGCATAGATAGTATGCCTTTACACCAGAATTATAATCTTAAAAACAATTATATTGTATAAAAACCCAAATTTGGCGAGTCTAATAATTTGAGTAGGGACTGTAGACTCGTGAGTTAGCGCTTTCTTAAAACAACCTCAAACACTCACTTCCTTGGGTTTTTTCAGTTATCCATTTTTAGTTTAACCAAGGCACCCAAAGCATGGCCCCCAACACTTGTAGCAAAAAATACACAGTATTTACAGAATGCACCTTCTTCTTTAGCGGAATAGCAAACAAAGCCAGTTAAACTATGTCAACCACTTATGTCGAAACCGAAGTTTCAGTTTTTTATTTTTAAACTTATCAATTAAAGTGAACGTATATGATGTAACCAGAGTGATTCTATTGTATTTACTTTTTCTGGAACGGATTGTTTAGAAAATCTCCAATATCTTTCTGATTCTGCAAATGCTGACTCTGGATGGCACTGATGGCAATATTATTAGTATTGCTACTATGAGTGACTTTTTCATGTTTATAAGATTCGTCTGCCTTTGCGGCATGGGAAATGAGCTTGGTATCAATGTTTCATTTTCATCAAATTTTATTCTTTTTAAGTAATTTGCAAAGGAACTTAAATTATTCATACTTGCACAGTTCACTAAACTAATTAAACAATAAATTGACTATTTAACATACGAACTAAAAAAACTAGTAAATAAAAATTAATAATAAAACAATGTCTTCTGAACGAATACGAATATTAGACCGCGACTGAACTTTCAACGTTTTTAAACACACCCTGGACCCTGGATATTAACTGCTCCTCTCTATTTAGCGTTTACTTTATATAGGAAATGCAGATGTTCTAGATAATTCCAGAAATAGAAATACCTAGACAAGGTGACTTCGATACAACGATGACTCATATCCGGTCGCTTGTCGTTATTATTTACTAATAATACTAATCATGAAATTCTAGTTTTTAGAATGTTCTAAAATTCATTTTTAATTATTGTATCAATCTCTTAACTCTTAGGATCCGTTTCAGTATTCTATTCTCGTCTACGTTCCGTTCCCCAACGAATTTACGAATACAGTGCATTTTAGCAATACGCAATAGTTAACACGTTCACAGTCCACTGTACATTTTAAAATAATACTCGTCACGTCCACGTTTAAAATGTTATGCCCCACATATGGGGCATAGGACGTTATGTTATTAAAATTATTAGTCCTACGCGCCTAATATGCAACCTATAGATATTTACAATTTATTCCTGGATGAAGAAATAATCGCTTTGATGGTGCTTCAGACTAACATATACGCAAAAGAAATTCAAGAAAAGAAACGCCGTGTACGATCAGCTCGTATTTCCCGATGGCATGACACTGATGAATCAGAGATGCGTTCATTTATTGGTAAGTATTCCTACGAATTACTATACAAAGTTTGAAATAAATTATTATATTTAGGAATCATTATGCTAATGGGTCTAATAAATTTTCCTAGCATTGAATGCTACTGGAAAACCGATCCACTTTATTACCATGGCCTGTTTCATAAACTTTCCATAAAATATAACCGATTTGCCTTGTTGTTAAAATGGTGGCATTTTCACGATAACAAAGATCCCTCTATCAGCCGATTGTCAAAAATTGACAACTTACTTGATCTGGTACGAAAAAAAATTAGAAATATGTATGAACCTGGGGATACTATTGTCGTGGATGAAACTATGATTCCTTTTCGGGGCAGGTTAAAGTTTAGACAATATAATCCATCTAAAACCCATAAATATGGTATCAAATTATTCAAAATTTGTACTCCAAATGGATATACATGGGATTTAAAGGTCTATGATGGTCAAGGACAACAATTGCCGGAGCTAGATCTTCCTGGTAGCACCGTTATTAAACTAGTGGAGCCCTTATTAAATGTTGGACGTCTATTGGTTACCGACAATTTTTATACAAGTACTAAACTTGCTAAATATTTATATGAAAGGAATACTAATTTCTTAGGAACAATAAGAAAAAACAGAGCAGATCTACCAAAAGACATAATTACGCAAAATTTAAAGAAGGGTGAAATAGCAGCAAGACAAAAACGTTATATTACGTTTTTAAAGTGGAGGGACCAACGAGATGTGTACATGCTCTCAACTTGTCACGATCAAAGGTTCAACATCTGTGGAAAAAAACGAAATGGCAAGGATAAGGTTAAACCAGCTGCTGTAGTAGAATACAACAAAGGTAAACAAGGCGTCGATATTTCTCTTATATTGTATAATTCCCAACTCTCTACAAAGGACCAATTAACTATGCTGCAACTGAGACAATCCCTTATAAAGAGTTTGCTAAAAATTGATCATTCTAACATCGGGGTGTCAAATGAGACACGACAGAATAAGGACAATAAAATGCAGCATAAACTAGAAGAACTACCAAGAGGCTCAGATAAAAAAATATGCAGGAAAAGATGCCACGGATGCTACACAGAATTGCGAGAGAGTCTCTCGTCATCAGAAGCCGCAAAAAGGACAAAAAAGGTGAATACAATTTGTCCTGGTTGCAATCAAGCCTTTTGTGTGGCTTGTTTTGCGAAAAATCATTAATTTATAAGTTTAATTTACATTTTTTACATGAAATTTAAATCGTCATAAGTTCGTTTATTTTAAGCATAACTCAATAAAATTTATATCAAAATATAGGTTTTTCTTTCCTCTAACGTCCTATTAAGAAACAATAATTCGTACTGCCACGTCCTACGTTTAATCGAGCTATTTCTATCCGAAGATTTGTGACCCATATGTGGTTCATGGACGTGCCAGTAAATGCTTCTATGACCCACATGTGGGTCATAGGACTGTGAACGTGTTAATTTTTATTTACTTTTACTGAAGCCGAAAAAATTAAGCCCATCTTCAAAACCACGCCAAATTTGAATAGAACTTTTAATTGTTTTGTTCACTTAATAACATACTGGATTTGCTTTTATTATTAGGTTGTCCCATAAGTCTGTGCATAATACATTAATTAAGAGTGAAAATCAGAAAAAAACAAAAAACCTTCATTCAACGAAATAAGTTTGTTTTTTCTTGGTACTTTTAAGTAACGCTTTGATTTTTTTGAAGGATTAATAAGAATAAGCGTAAAATAGGAAAGGTTTGGGAGCTTGGGGGGAATATATCGGCCCACTAGGGTACGCCACTGGTGTAGATAGGGTTCCCAGATATGTGGCACTAAAACCAGAGATTTTTCCCTATACTATACCTACCTTACAAATTTCATTGTACAAGTACCTATTTCATACTTCATATACCAAAACAATCGACTAATTTATATGTCATTTTATAGAGCGTAATAAATATATTATGTGTATTCCCTATATAGGTACGCTTTGTCTATATAAATCTTATACTTACTAGGTAACAGAGGAGACTCGTAATACGACATCTGCGTAGTCTTTTTTATTACAATTATAATATGAACTGTTCTGCATTTTGCAGTAAAAACCTCAACAGTAAAAAGCTGTTGCACCCGTTTAGTTTATAACGAAAATCCGCCATTATTTTGGTGACAGTCACACATTCTGCATAACATGGCGAGTCCCATCTCTTGCCTAGTGTAAGATATAAACAGTAAGTACATCAATATGAAGGTAGAGGAACATTACATTAGGTAAAAAAATAAATAATTTCAAATTACACTTATTTGGAAAAAATGGTGTGAATATTTATTTATTTAATCGCAAGCTTTCAGACAGAAACTGTCCGTCAGGTGTAATATCAAAATAAATAAATAAATATCCACAGCGTTTTTCCCAAATAAGTGTAATTTAATAGGTTGAATGGCGAAAGTTTCAATTCCAATAAAAAATTTCAACTTCTGCTTTAAAAAAATTCAGTTCTATTCATATTTGAACTGAAAAATACACAATTACAATATAAACAAATTTATGTCCCCTCACTTAATTTCTCAACCCTGCTGTTATCCCCATCAGCAAAGAGCATTTAAAAATTTTTACACCACACTGTATATTAATTACATCTATGCATTTAAAAAAAACAATACAACTTTACGATATACACTAGGTACTTATTTAGACCAAATCGGAGAATGTGGGTTAAAAGTGAAGGTCAGACAACCCAAGTTGTAAATAAAATTACCACTATCCAGAGAAAATTTTTAAATGCACACTGTAAATAGTAAAAAGGGCAAAAAAATAAAACAACTTCATTACATCAGGAGGGACTACATTTTTATTGTTAGATTATATTATTTACTTTTTAAGTTATACCTCTCAAAACTACAAGTGTGATAGTTAAAATTACTTGTCTAAAAAAAATTTCCCTAATTTAATATCATAATCAAAAAATCCAAGTTTTATGTATAGTCAAATTAAGTTCTCCGCTTCCAAGCCTATATCCAATTCGAAAGAAAAAAGCATTATAGGTATCAACAAGATTAATTTTATTATAAAATATAAAATAATTAAATTATTGCATATATATACATTTAACCACAAGGTAATATAACGTAAATAAAAATTATGTCAACTATAACAATTACGTCTTTATAACTATAATTCAAAAATAATCAGAATTAAAAATAATGTCTATAGTTCAATATTATCACACATGGTTTCTAAATGCTAATTGTTTCTTTAAGTGGCAGGACTAGTTCTACTTCTACCTTGTAGCTGAGCATTTACTACCATCAGTTTTTCACCAAGCCTTGCATTATGATCTTTTAAATGTCTTATCATATCAGCCTAAAAATGTCTTAAATAAACATTTCACATAGGTTATAATATCTAACCCTACTTGTTTTTCTAAAAAGTCATATACTTTATCACCTAGCTGCCTGTAACCTATTTCACCTTGGGCAAATGTTTCAGTCGCAGAACATGCATTCCACTCTTCTTTTTGTACATCAGGAAGAGGTTTGTTTTTGTTAAATTTATGTACCTGCACTAAAGAAGCAATTTTTAAAACTATTTTAAGAAAATCATTATGTACTTACTTATGTAGTTACCCGACACACCTAAAATTACACAAAATTCAACAGAGTATATTAAACAGATATACGAAATTGGAGATAATAATCCTCCTTTAACACATCTTTCCAAAAAATCATCTGGGTAATAATGTTGCATTACTGTTTGTATTAATAAAATTGCAGCGGTCCACATACTAACAATATAAAAAGGTAATTGATGCAGAGTTTGTGTTTTCTTAAAAAATTCTAAATATCCATTGATTCGCAAATTGTAGTGTTTCACTCTTGCTATTTGATCCACTATCTAAAAGAAGGTAATATTAAGATGATTAGGAAATATAAAAAACAATATTTACCAGTGTGAAAAACCACAAACCAACGTGAGCGTATACTAAGACAAAGTATTCGCGACATTGATTATCACTATTTAGATGTATAATAGCAAAAACTATTGCCACGACTTCAAATATCAATGTGGTTAATAAATGAATACTAAACGGAACAATAGTTTTTAAAGGTTTGAAAATACCATATGATTCAAGGATAGGTTGTAAATATTCTCTATCATCCATATTTGTTGATTCACTGAAAAATGTTGCACCCTATTGAAATAAAATTTATATTTAGAAAATGATTCAGATGTGAAGGTTGACAGCTAATTTAAATAGAAGAGATGAGTACTTACTCCAGAATTCATATTGGAACTTCTTGATAGGCTAACCATCGTTCATTAAGACGTCGGGCTAATTAGTTTTGAAAATTAATAGAATACACGCGTTTATTAAGAATGATAAAAGAGTTGAAACGTTTGACATTTCAAGATAAATCAACACAGAATACATGAAATGTTTGTTTATTCAACATCTCTTCTTCAGTTAACTAAAGGTAGCCAACTGTATACTAATTAATTTATTGGATTCGTTACGTTTTCCAACCTGCAAGATTTTTAAAGCGCGGATTTTCAATTATGTATTATAAGAATGATTACTTTAAATTAGTTGTAAATGTTACCTTTACCTTAATTATAATTTTTTTTTCTTATTTCGCTAGTTTTTTCTGTCTCGTTAGTATTTTCTTTTGAAATTTGTTTTTGTAGAATTTCCAATTTTGTGATAAAGTCATTATTAAGGTAATGTTATTCACGTAATCGCATGTACCTGAATGTTCTTTTAGTTAAGGTAAACTATATAAAATATATTTCCAACACTCCATTTTTAGGTTTAAAACTGGCGCTAAATTCAAGTTTGCATATACCTAGTATTTATTTACCAAAGTTGCATAGTAGCGTCGACTGCATTAAATTACAAATGAAAATTATACACTCTATTTGTATGTTAGATTATACTAAAGTACCAGTAAGAAATTAGTTAATTATGTTGCAATATTAATAAAGGGCCTAAATTATAATTAAGAGGTCTTTTGGGTATGAAATCGTGAATTGTTTATTAATTATTTATAAATTCAGATATCAATTACAGTTCTCTTCAGTAAATGAAAATACTTTTTGAAAATTAATAATAATTTAACATAATTTTTATTGCCCACGTAACAGTGCAAGTCTAAATGGTTTTGATGTTGTTTCCTTAATAGACATCAAATAAATAACAAAGTAGTAAATTAATTGAACTACTATTATTATTACTCTTGCCATATTTAACGTAAGGGATCGCGTACTTAATAAAAACTAATTTACGATTTACAAAAACAGAACGTACTATCGCGCTCAAAAAATATTGGCAGCAAAATTTTGGCTGTGTCACTATGTGCATTTGGTTTGACGGCACATAATCAATTGCGTTAGCGGGTTATGACCACGAAATATCAAAGTGACAGTTTACAAGTCTTTAATCTATCAAATTTGCCAGTTTGACAAATGCTTAAACCCTACTTGAAAATCGTGAGATGTCCGATTTACATACAAGTGTGCTTACATCAAAATTCGAATTTTGGAAGTGCCTACAGTAACAAGCTGTCAAGAATTTTTTGAGCGCGATAGTACTTACATGTATTTCTTTTAAACATAATACTAACTACTATAATTTTTAATAACATATAATAATCACCACTATACCATGTTTCACGAGTTGCGTCATAACTAACTTTGTTTCATTACCACCTTTAGAACCCGCGTATTGTGTACGAGAGGATGAAGATAGAACTGATTTAGGTTGGTTATTCTGTCCGGTGTTGTCGAGCATTTCTGACATTAAACGTTTGACATAACACATATTTTCTATTTTATTATTGTGATAAAATAAGCATAACTCTTGAAGCTGAGATTTGACAGTTGTCAAACTGTTATTTTTCACAATATGACAACATCGGCGTCCTCTGACATTAATATTAGTGACGCAACTGCTCTGACTCGTGAAAATTACTATATACCAATCTTCACGAGTCAGAGCAGTTGCACCATAACTAACTTTCTTTCATTGCCAGCTTTAGAACCCGCCTATTGTGCACGAGAGGCAATGAAGTAGAATATCTACTTGGAAAGATAACGCCGAATATAGAAATTAACCCGTTCTGTTAGAGCAGGATGGATGTTGGTGAGGGCATTGCTGTCCTCATCTTATTATATTTCTCTTATGGATATTAAAAATAATATTTCGTTAGACATTTATTTATTTTTAGCAATTAGCAACTATAAAATAAGTGTACTATAAATATAGACAATAGTGAAGTTTTTAATGATGCTATACCTACTTATATGTGAGAATTCAAAGTTTCTTATTTAAAGAGTTACAATCATTACGTTATAGATAATAAATATTTACAATTACACATGGTAAAACAAAATAGATTTTGTCAATTTATGCCTAAGAGTTGCATTGTTACCCAATATTCTCAATGTGGCCTTTTTTAAATAAGTTTGCATTCTCATTTCGGCATAACGATTAACAAAGTATTTAAATTTTAAGATAATGCAGAATAGCAAATTAATACAAGTTTTAATACCTTTTGCTCCGAAGTTGAAGCTGCGTGTCATATTAATTCTCTACGTATACATGGCTTTTTTTGAAGACGACTTGGAAAATAGAAAACTGTTGGCACAGAATCTTGTTTAAGTAGATTATTGTTAACAGAAGATTCCAAATAGCAGCCTGATGTGAAGTGCTTACTACAGATCACCATATTTGTATTAGGTACAAAATTTTGTAACCGTACATCTGGAGTCCACTTCTCACAAATTGCTAGACGTTTAAGAGGAAATCTACGAAATATTATTACGGAAACAAGAAAATTATTTGATCAATTATACTGATTATGTATTAACCTCTAAATTGAAATAATTTCGTAAAAGTGACCTATGGAATTGAATATTCTTGTTTGGCTCCCAAACTCTAATTACAAGCATATGCACAGCAATATTTCACCATGTCAATAAAATTTCGTGTTTATTTCTTATTATTAAGTATTAACTAACTCTTTCGCACGTTTATACAAATACCTTAGAAAGAAATAGCTATCCACTCAGCAGCAGCGGTACTTGTCTAACAGTGAGGACAGCTTACGCAAGCATTTGCAGTGATAGTTATCAGGTAGATATTGAATTCAATGACGAGAGGATGCAGATAGAAGTGATTTAGGTTGGCAATTCTGTCCGGCGTTGTCAAGCATTTCTGACATAAAACAGTTGACATACATATTTATTATTGTGATAAAATAAACATCACCCCTGAAGCTGAGATTTGACAGTTGTCAAACTGTTATTTTTCACAATCTGACAACATCGGAGTCCTCTGATAGTACTAATATTAGTGACGCAACTACTCTGACTCGTGAAAATTACTATAAATATTTTCCTTCTTCGTCAATTCATTTTAACTCTTTGATGAGTGCATTACAAATTTTTACTGAGAATTTGTTTTTAGCCAAAATTGTAACTAGATTTGAGAAATGTTGCACAATGCCAATACGAAAAGTCACATTGAAATACAGGAAGTACATTTATTAAATTAAAGACTGAATATTTTCAGACATCTTCATTTTATGGGAACATACTACAATTGTTGCGAGGCAACTTCTTTACCAGTCTGTAGAATAATCTTTTAATAAGTTAAATATGACAGTACAGTGCTAAAATAATTTTAAGGAAATTTAATTTTACATAACCCTTTTTTACAGAGTTTTCTAATATAAAGCGAAATAAATGTAAAAATGATGTATTTATATATATTTTTATAGAAGCAGACGGTTTTGGATTTTTTTAAGTCAGCATCTACATGTCGATTAACCTCTATCTGAAAACGTCTGTTTGACATAGATTATTCTTCTTGTTTTTACAATGTTGCTTATTTTCGTAATTAACTTATTATAAAAGAGGATGCATAATTTTCCGAAAAACATTGTTAAGAATTTTTTTCATTTCTTTTAACGCTGTATCTTCTACCACGCGAAAATTATAACCTCAATCTATCTAAAGATGGAAATAAAAAGGAAAATTAAAATTCTCTCAACGGATTGTAGATTATCGTAGGTTGGATTACAGGTTACCGTAAATTTTAATGTTTCCTGTTTATTTCCATTTTTAGACAGATTGAGGTTATGATTCGCCAAATTTCGTGTGGTAGAAGACACGGCCTTCTTTTAATTTCCATTTTGTAGGTTTGAAGGAAGTGTGTTGACTTGATCTGTAATATAAGTTATAACATAATCTCATTGTTGCTCTTGCAGTTTAATACATTTTGTCTTGAGTAGTGAAAGTTTTTGAAATGAAATAATTAGCGATATAAATTGCCAGGATGTGGGGTTACAGAAATTAGAATTCATTGCGAACCATTTCTGCAGTACTTCCTTCAAAGGCAGATGATTCTTTAATTATTTCATCAATTTCTTAATTTTGGAATTGACTTTCAAGCTCGACGTAAAGGATTTACAAGGAACTGACAATTATGAAACTATTTATGTTCGTTTATCTTGCTTGAGTTTTCTGGAGTTCTACAAATCTAAAAGCTCAAACATCATCTTAGGGGTAAATCGATTTTTGTTGTATCTATTCCGAAATGTAGTTTATTTTGGATTCATTTCTGGGATTTTCATCTTAGAGCTTGATTGTTTTTTGTGTTTTCATTTTTGGGATTTTCATTTTTGTTTCAACATAAACCGGAGAAATTACAGAGTGATCAATCTCAAGTGTATACCGCGTGATCAAAATATTTAAGTTGGTACCACTGATAGGTTGGTAAGAAGCTGTATTGCTCTAGCTACTCTAGAGCATGATTCGAGTAAAAACTACGATCAGTTTCAAATCTGTATGAAGGTCACTAACTTATACATATTATAAAATATTATCTTAATTTAAATATTTGATTAGACTGCATCCCTACAAAATACAACAAAATAAATAAAATATTATTTAATGATTGGATTACATCATTACAAAATAATTAATCTTAAGTATTTAAATGTTATAATTTCATTATAATTAAATAAAATTTACAGTACATGTTTGAAAACGGCATGACGATTAAATTCGATATCACAATTTGAAATTCAGAATATATAATTTGTCTTGATATATACAGTTTGTAAATAACTCAAGAAAATACAAAAGTGAAAAACGAAGGTATAATATGACATAAATTGACAAACTAAAACGACTAAAACCACACTAAAAATCCAAAGCAGCCAACTGCAAAACACAACAATATTAACAACTAGGGATTTTTGTCATACCAATACAGTACACTTGAGATTGATCACGTTGTACAATCAACCCTTAATGACAGTAATTCACATATGGTAGTTTTTGGGGTTGGTATAAACTTTTTCCAGTAAACTCACAACGTGTGGATAGTAAAGGCAAGGAGTAGGTATCCTTGGTAAAGGCCAGATTACTCAATTTATGCCTGTACACCAAATGCGGAAGCAACCTTGAAATTAAATGCTTACCTTTAATTTGTCAGTTCACATGTTTTTTTAATTACGTCGTTTAATAATTTCTGTTAATTGCGTTATGAACTCATACTTAAGTTTTCATTAGTCATATGGTTTGAGATTAATAAGAATTCTGAGTTGGATCATCCACTATTAATATATAATCATTAATCAACCTTCATTATTAGTGGTTTTTGAAATATTTGTTCTCATTTTATTATTTAAACATTTGTTAAATTTGATTTTGACATTTAAGGCTTGTTCACCTCTTAGTTTAAATACATCGTGGATATTTAGTTTTGAAGGTTATAAGGCACAATATTAAACCTATATAATTTTTTTTCTAATTGAATCATAAGTTATTTAGAATTACGTTCGACTTGTAAAACTAAAACAAGATTAAATTGCAATTATTTTTTTCTTTTTATTTTTGCTAGAAAACTCCTAGCCCTGTTGTTGATGTTGTTCTAACAACTACTGTGATTTTATTT
>JARFJB010001851.1:3685000-3712500 GCA_036346205.1 Vesta saturnalis | reverse complement strand
TTACGTCGGGAGTCCCACAGGGATCTAACTTAGGTCCTCTTTTGTTTTTGTTATTTATTAACGATCTGCCTCTATTGTTGTCCTGCAATGTTTTGATGTACGCTGATGATTTAAAAATATATTGTGTTATTAATTCTATGAATGATTGCGATATACTTCAAATGCAAATCGTGGAACTATATAAATGGTGTATTAGTAATGGATTACGACTTAACATGGGTAAATGAAGTGGTTACCTATTCCAAAAAACTCTGACCTATACAGCTCTTGTTCGTTCAAAGTTGGAGTTAATTTGGTATCCCTGTTATGAGATTCAAAAAGCATCATTAGAAACAGTACAAAGAAAGTTTCTCAAATATTTATCGTACAAAGTTGATGGAGCTTATCCGGAAATTGGTATTGAACAAAACACCTTACGGGAAAAATATGATGTCGAGTCATTAGAAAAGAGGAGGGTGGTCAGCAACATTACATTCTTGTACAAACTTTTACATGGTAAAATTGATTGCACGTATCTATTACCTTCTCTTCAGTTTCATGTTCCATGCTTCTCGTCTCGATCTTTAGTTACCTTTAACTGTCCTACCGCAAATACTAATCTTCTACTTAAGTCTCCTGTATTAGTTATGTGTAAAAACTTCAACAATATTTCAGATGTTTGTGATATTAATGAAATGAATGAATGAATGAATGAAATCAAAAACGTCTCTCGCTAGTTATAAGATTAAGATTAGTGATAGAATTCTTATTAGTTAGCATGGTAGTCAAATTGCGCATTCCATTGGTAATTTAATTTAGTTTTAGATTTAAACATGTAATAGGTAAAGTATTTTATTTTATTTTAATAGCGTCATTCCTATTGTATTTTCTCTTTTTCTCGCTACTGCTGTAAAGTATTGTCCTATAATTGGATCAATCGATCTGTTGGGAATTAAACTATTTATTATTATTATTATTAATATCACGATTTTGATGGTAGAGGGGAGACTGTGCTTTGAGAATTGCATCAGTAGGCTAATCTGCATCTGATGATGAATAACTGCTGCCATCAGGAGATGCTGTCCATTCTTTTATATCGTCGCAAAACTGATGCAATTGCGCAACTTTTAGTTCTTCTACAAAACATTTTTCACATATTTTCTTTAAATTTAAAAACTTTTCACATATCGTTACTCCTGTTTCATACTTTTTCGCTAGGACTCCTCTTCACTAAAGCGTTCCACCGCTGTTCTCAGGTCGCTTGCTTTGGTCCATTGCTCTTGAGCGTATACCATCCACATATTTTACACAGCACTCACTACGAATTACACTATTTTCTTATATTATTACCCTAAACTCCCCACTATGTTACATTAGAGCAGATATGAACCATGTATTTGATTACCGCACAAATCTGGTTACGCGCTATTTTTAATAATGACACTCATCAGCTATTTTTTTAATTATGATTCTGTCACTATATTTTTTAGATAAGACGCGAACCGATTATTTTTCGTCATGATGCGACCACCTTTTAGTGAGGACATAAACCGACCTTTTTTAGCTATGATAGACCACATTTTAGCGAGGACGAGAACCAGCTGTCATCTGACCACACCAAGGTCACCTTACAAATCTAGTGACTTTTCTAGTTACTTTTTGGGCTGCTACCTGCAAGGTGGAAAAGTATACATTGAAACAACAAAATGTAGCTGTGGTACAAGACGTAAAGAAC
Organism: Vesta saturnalis; assembly: GCA_036346205.1. Lineage (NCBI taxonomy): Eukaryota > Metazoa > Arthropoda > Insecta > Coleoptera > Lampyridae > Vesta > Vesta saturnalis. The sequence continues at coordinate 3,710,786 of JARFJB010001851.1, read as the reverse complement.
ATATGAGATTTTGTTAACCAGAAAAATAAGTTATTGAGGTACATTATCTTCCTAATATCTTCAATAAGCTAGAAGAACATCTCCGTTTAAATAGGTATAATTTAAAGAAAGACACAATGGTACGTCTTAATTTTAATTTTAGCTTTTGGTATGTCTAGGATTTTTGTTGTATTTTTTCCTACACCTTGAAGTAAATGCTTTGCCAATTATGTGTTAAATTACCACAGCAATATAGTATTAAAAATTATATTAAATGTGTTTCCACTGTGAACTAACAGATACAGTTATTGACAAAGCCATTTCTTTGTTAGATTTGACTGAATTCTTAATTGATGTCAAGTTGCTATTTGTGAATGCGTTTGTCAAATTAAAGTTTTTCACAACTTTACACTTAGATTATAATTTGATTAAATTTTGTTAAATTTGCTCTTCCATTATGACATTTTGCACTGTTAGCCTTCGATCGTTAGATGGTGTTCTGATTTGTCATCTTCAAGGCAGTTTAACAATATTTAATTTATTAAGAATCTATAGTTTTCTTTACTAAAATTAGATTATATAGTTATACGTTTATCAAACTACTATTGTAATAGCACGCTTATGTTTGCGTTTTTATCTTTTTCATACTTCATAATCATAAATTTGTTTCTACATCTTAAATAATTCTTAAAGAACAACTACTGGGGACGATAACTGTAGGTGTTATCGAAACCTATAGATTTGTGCAAAACATAAATAAAAAAATACACCATTAAAAACACAAATAAGCTAAGTACTCTAATTATGTGTAATAATGTTTAAAGTATACATTTTCATATGCTCTGTAAATATTTGAACTGTGTAAATATATTTAGAATTTAGGATTCAACCCTAAATGTGTTATGCATATTCGTGAAAGTTTCCATTTTCAAGTGTCTTATTAAGGCACGAGTTCCTGCATTACGGGGTGAGACTTTATTTGTACACAAACTGTATTTATTTTAACAATGATATGCAATAAGTACACAATGTTGCGACTTGCGAGAACAATCAAACCCTCTTAGAAGTTGAAATTCTGTCAAACATTATTGCGCATCTTACCGGAATTATTATAACATATTTACAATTATCTTGTAACATTTAGTTTAATTAGTATAATTTTTTAGTAGAATTTCATAACATTAAAGCAATTGTGATTTAAAGTGCATTGATAAAATCCTTGCAAATGTAATAGCGGTCTTATCCTAAGTAGACAAATGATTTTTTGTTTACCTACGTATGTACCTATAATGGTATAAACGATATCAATAAGCAATAAATGATATAAATTCTTCTTTACTTCTGCGAAGTAAACAAATGGTAGTTTCACTAATCAAATTCAATAAAAACCCATTAAATTAATTCACTTATGGATATCTAATTTTGTAAATTGAGTATCATCATTTTACCTCGGTTATCTTGGGGGGTCCGATTTCATTGCGTTACACGATACATTGACCATCTACCTATACTCTATATTTTAATGCAACATTTTCTAATACTCTTAAATAATCAATACCTTTAACGAAATCCAATGAGGCCATAAAAATTCAGCCATAAAAATTATGGAAATCACTCAACAGCGGTCGTATTAGTTTATCTATTTTAAGAGACCCTTGAGATTTAAGTTTCCGTGTAAAAAAACCGCGACCTTCAATATGGATAGACAAACTTTAGGTAATTCACAGAAATATCTCATTTTTGTAAATGAATAAACTTTAATATTATTAAATGATGCGCATGTGCTACAATGTTGAAGTAGTTGGGAAATCTCGCTTATATTTTTTAGAATTCGAAAATCCCACATAGGGATGGTTTATCATCCATTCTTATGAAATGTTTGAAACCAAAAATAATAACTGTTTACATTAAAGCTAATTAATTGCAAAATTGAATAAAACATTAACTTTGCGGAAATTGAGAGTATTTTTTCATATTTACACTGAACGTTACAATCATAAATATTTTTTTCAGATTCTCGTTTAAAAAGAAGTGCATTAAGAAAGCGACTATCAAATCGCTGTACAGTTTCCTGCAATACAGTTTCGAAAAGATAACAGGATCTGAACTTTGGGTAACTATACTTATTTTACACTATGATTGACTATTATTTTTCCATTTTAATAATTTTTTTTAACCAAAAAGTGTGCAAACTTTCATGTTAGCTGTACTTTCTAGTTGTTAACCCACATGTTCTTTAAACATTTTTGAAATTAAAACAACCCAAACTTGAACTCTTAATAAATTTTGTTAGTTATATTAATATTGTATAGTTTATTCTATATAAAAAATACCTTCATATTAAATATTCATATTAGTATCACTTATTTGTATCTATGTACTTCACATGCATGTTTTAACTTTTCATGTAATGGTAGTATGTATTTCAAAAAAAAGTATTTTAGTCACTGTGCTTAACAGCCGAAAGTGCATTATTGAGAATATATCATGTTAATCTACTAAATCCACGTTAATCATCGCTTTGGTGTTAATCAAAACCAAACCATTGTTTAAGCCAATAAGTTGTACCTAGCACACATGAGAAAAACAGATTTCATTAATTTAATCGAATAGAAAATAGAAAAAGATTAAGGCAAAATTTTGTTAGTCACTGTTTGAATAAAAACTTAAGGCGTCTAGGTTGCCGTCCAATTTTGTTAATCGCCTTGTCAATGAATTCAATGGTTCCTCTACTCCTTTCCTGTGAACACTGCACAGGTGGCTTAGCCTCAAGTCCCCCATCGTAAACCGATTCTACGATCAATGTTAATTGTTATCGCGGAATACCAATTTTGATTGCTTCGCATACCGCTGGTAAACCGGGGTAGCTTGAGTAATCAAATCTGCGTATTCAAGGATTACATTTAAGATCGCATCACTCGCTTCATCTGTCTTCCACATCTCACACCAGGTGTCAGCCTCGGCAATAAAATTGTGTAAACAACCTTCTTAAGGTTCTGTATATCTTCTGCTATAACTAAATATAAAGATTTGTCCAATTCTCTCATGCATTCTCGGTGGAGCTGCATAAGCGAAAATGCTGTTTTGTGTGTTGAAGAAAATCGATTTCTCAGAGAAGAAATGATAGATTCTAAATATGGGAAGGTAGATATTTTTAAAAATCTTCTACATTTTCAGATGGTTGATTTGATTTGTACGTTTGCCTCGCCATCACTCGAGGACGATTAAATTCAACATTCAGTTCTTCGTAAGACTGAAGCACGTCAGTTAATTTATTCATATGGTTATGTATTGCCTTCATATTCATATTTACTTCTTGTAATTGACTGCACACAGGATTGAGTTTGGCAGAATAGACAGCAATTACTAAGAGTATCACAATGTATGTTGGATTTGGAGCAGTGGCGTAGAGCTGATTTACCTTGGTTTTCGTTTTCGAGCTTGGTGCGTTGTGCGAAAGTTCTTCGTATAATAGTCAGAAAGCACCCCCCCCCCCAAAAACTCTTGCCGGCGCCCATGCAGTACGGCTAATATATTCGGATTTGAATCTTTGTCCTTTGATCGCAGATCTTAGTTTTGAACATAGCAAAATATCACAGTTATAGTAGCTATTTAAATAGACAGGACAATACGTTTTTTTTTGACAAAAAGGTTTCTAACCGTGACGTGTCTATATTGACTTAGAGCATCGCTGTGGTTGACGTTAGACAAAACTCGACTTTTTGTTACGAACAAAATATGTTAATATTATACGAACTCGTTTATCGAATTAAATGTCATTTTGTAACCTGTTAACATTAAATACAAAAATGCCAACTTTCACGATTTAAACTCATAATTACAAAATAAATACGTATCTTTACGTATGTTTAAAAATAAATTATATAACATTTACAGGTTTGGATAACTGTAATTTTATCGAAACCTGCAATTATTGAAATCTTGAAATACACAATTTATATACCTAAAAGATAATAATTCGTAATTGTTAATGTTTACACTCTGTAGTTATTGTTTTCGGTTGTCTAATTTTTGCAGGAAAAAATTGATGTTGAACTGACATAAAATTATCTTCGTTGAAGTTCCGGAACATAAAAAAATGTTTTTTTTCTATTTAATAAATATATGTGTGTCTCTGAAGAACATATTGTCTACAATCATTTTTTTACGTATCAGGTGTACACTAAGCGCGTGTATTTATTAAAAATAAGCGGGTGTCGACTAAGCTCGCGGAGGAAGGTGAAGGTTCGTAGTAAGGTTTGCTGAATCTAAAAATAGCTTTAAAATTCACACTTACTCGGAAATCAAACTCATTATTATTAGTCATGAGGCGCTACGGAAATCTAAATTTATCGGAAAGGCTCCATAGGCTATATAGTAAAAATTGGATGGTCGCAGAAAACAAGAAATATGTCCACTCGGTAAGCAATTAATTTATTTTCAAATATAAATTCTTAAAATCTACTTTAAATTTAAAAAATTATTTTATTAACTGCGCAAATATATGTGCGAATGAGTTCAATAAGTATAATACTATTGGAATTATGAATAGAGAATATTTCACTAAATTTTATTTAATGTAAATTAAAATTATTAGCTACACTAGCTAATGCTTGCATGAGGTAAAACTATCTGATTAAGCGAAAACACTTTCACTCTCTTTCTTCCTAAAATATTTGATTTAAATCTCAACAATATTGTTAGATTTTCTTGGAAATATTTAAAAGTATTGACCACACTCTTTAACGTTTGCGTCAATAAGCGATTTGGTAATTTCTTAAACTTTTTTCTTCTCTTCGTATATTCTTCATATACGCTCAATATATCCAAAATAAGTACTACTCAATAAGCAAATACCACAAGATCAATTTTGAAATGCACATTGGCCTGGGCTATTAGTAATTTACTTTTGTATGGTATAAGCTTTGATTTCAAGTTGCTCAAAATTTAGGTACCGTACGATTAACATAAAATAATATTCCAGAAACGTCATAAAACGGTAGTGAGTCTATCTTCAAATACTAGCACTTGGCAGCTGATAATAAAAATATAAACAGCAAAAGCAAATTATTCTTACGCTTTATATACTTTATCAAAATGAAACATATATTTACTATAACGGTATTTCGGAATGTATAGTTTCGCATTTTGATTGCGTAACTAATCATAAATACGTAATTCAAAACACAGCTCTCGCAATAAAAGCAAACAATTTGCTACAAGACTGAAAAAAACTGCCGTTAAAAATCAGGTGCGTCATGAAATGTACTTGCATTAACAACCAAAACTTTAAATTTTGAAAAACAGGCAGCTTAACAAAGTTAAATGTTTTGAAAATTATCCCGAGTCGAAGACGAGGGATAATTTTCCCAAAACATTCGTGAACGAATAGAAATTTCTGGTAATTAATTCAAGCACGTGGAGGATTCAGTAAGAAAATATCCCAACATTATCCGTTGCTTTTGACGACGGGATATTTTCAATAGTAATACAAGTGTAATGATGATTATCGAAATATAAATACCTTCGATTTTGAGTAACATATAATGTTGCTTGGAAACCACACGAGCGCGTAACGCGAGTGTGCTGTCCTTAAAGCAATATTATATGTTACGAAAAAAAGAAGGTATTTGCGATAATCATAAATTACACGAGTTGTATTTGTTATTCAACGACAGTGATAACGTAAGTGATGCAAATAAATATTTATTTATTATAATTGATATTTAGCGAAAATAGCACGTTATTTATTATAAATATTAATATTAAAAGTACAGTTAGAACAATTATCAAATCGAAGATTGTCCAAATCTACTTCATTGTTTCTTACAGCTGTGGACGTAGTCGTCAAATTGACATTTGAGTCAGTTTTTCTTAAATTGGAAACAATTTCATTATGGTGATTTTTGCTTATTTGTAAATATGGTTTTATTGATGTTGAACTATTGTGACCAATAATTTTAATAATTTGTTGTTATCTAATTCCAGAACTCGCCAGTTGACTAACTGCTGTTGATCTATTCGAGTGATTCGAAATCTTTACTCTTTTTGTGTCCAGTCCAATCATTTGAGCAGCAGACTTGGTCCATTTATTAATTTCGTTAATACCAACTGACATATTCTTATACCATGGACTACTTGGTGTTTTGTTCCAGTTGTTATCTCTTCTTTTTGACATAAATTTTTTGAATAAGCGAACGGGGCAATTTTCAGGATTTGCAATATTTGGTACGACCCATTTACTCTCATCCATATGTTTTGCACCCCCTTGTGCAGTTTTTGTGAATATTGGGTATTCCAGTTGGAGATCCATCGTTTGAAATTTCTTCTTTGAAATATTGCACCAAAGATTGACAGGCCTCGCCGCCTCGCCAAGCTAACTCAACTGCTATAATGTGGTATAGTTTCCTCTGCAATCCATTTGGAATATCCACGTCCCAAAGTTGTATTATATCCGTTAATTCGTTGATTGTTAACGAAGCAGAAGACATTTTTCTCTTTTCTGGAATTTTTTGAAGCTGTTTTCTCTTCGTGTTTTTTGCATCTCTGGCGATTTTAAACGCTATATCTTTAAATGGATCGAATCGTCTATTAAATTCATTATAATATTTTGCTTGTAGTAATATAGCAGAATTATTCCAAATTGTCTTTATTACCATTTCCTTATACTCGCTACCATCAGCTTTACGCATATTAAATGCCCATTTCGCGAGTATATTGACTAGCACTGTATTTTCCTCGAGTTGGTAATTTCGAGCCTCTGAAAATTCACGAAATTGCTTCCATATGTACTTTTTAGATCTTACGGTATTATTGGGAACGTTTTCCTTTACTTCCTTTGCAATCTGCTTCAGATTATAATTACCAAATCTATTTGCCGCAGGAGGATTCATTTTAATCACTAGCTACGTCTGACATTTATGATATGTTAATGTCACATCATCGTAGGTAACTACGTATATTTATTTTGGTTTGTTAATCAACCAATTAAATACCGAAATACAAAATCGAAAACACTGATTTTCGTTTATCAACACGCATTTATCCACCAATCAATATCTTGCGTTTGCTCTGTCGTTGAATAATCGTATAAATTAAATCTTATTTTAAGTATGTAGGTAGCCGACCGCGAAAATTTTATTATTGTAATAAACGTTAGAAGCGATAGAAAAGATAATTAGTGAATTTTTAATATCTTGAAAATACGTTGAAATTTGCTAATGCTTTCGGAATAATTTATTTTATGTATTTTTATGTAAAAAATGTGTGAATGTATGTCACTGATATTTGGCTAAGGGTTGAAAAACACATGTTGAAGTTTAACTATCAGGTATACGTTTAAAAACTGCTTTACTGAAGGGACGTAACTAATCATTGGAATTTGTTATGCGCACATTCTTGATGTAAAAATGTCACTAGTTTAATGATACTTACCTTGGTACACACTGCAATCAAAGACGTCTTTGTTTGGCACATTGAAACTTGAGACCTAAATGTAGCGCTTGTTACGGACGAATGCATATTTTTAAAATTAAGATGTCGTTCAATAATTAATCCATAATGAAACTGTTCCAACGTAAATTAATGTTTCTTGTTTTTTTTTATTACTTTTGAACGGGAGTTGATTTAGGCATAGTGAGTTGGAAATCAGAGGGGAAAGAGTTGCGTTTGAAGGTTTGATTGAGCCGGATCGCTTTGATTTGTTTTAATTAGAAACTTCCTTGATAAATTGTTCCGTCTATAAATATTTTTGTCGTGCACATTTAAGAAAACTAAAACGCTAATTCGTTCTTTTCTCTTAGTGTATGTTTTAATGTAAATTTTTCCAAAATTAATCTATAATTAATCGCAGCAGCGTCAAGTTTTAAACAGCGTATCTTAACCCGTCGTGTTGGTGGTAAATTGTTTAACTAAAGGGAATATATTCAACTGTATGTAGGTATCTTTATATAAATGAAAGCTCGCAGCAATTAACTCTACAAGCCTATGTAACGTATTAAAAATCAAACATTGCCTTGCAAAGGTATCCCTTACGCACGCGGGCTTATTAAGCTGAAATCTGCTAAAATAAAAGACTGTGTGACTACATGGTTTTTTTATTGCGTTTATGTGTAACTAAACTGCTTTTTATTTATTTTTCTCTTAATGTTATAATTTTATACGCAGTTTAACCTGATTTAATTGTGTTTTGTTATATATTTAACACTTTCCTTTTTGTGTTATTTGACTTATTAAGGTACTTGTGCAATTACTTATTTATGAATAAAGTGGGTTTTATTGGCGGTTCTTTCCCATAATAGTATATTAACGGGCTAAACCACCATTGCGCACAGCTCGTTAATTTTAATTTGAGTAGTTTCATTGTTTACCTGCCCCACACGATGCAACACAACCTCGTCGAGTCTATCTCAATTCAAATAGCACAACGTACCTACCACTAGATGACCAGTCCGTTTGATCAGATTTGAGGTTGGCGGGTAATTAAATATCAGCCTTTAAATAAATTCTAATGTTTTAATTATTGCCAGGAAAGTCAAACTAAGGCAAGCAATTAATTTGAGTAATAGTAACATTATTGTCAGTAAGGTCAAGATAAATCACTTAGCGATTGTTTTGTTCTTGAATTTGCATTATTGCAAATTTTCAAGAAAGAGTACATGGGGGACGCTAGAGGTACAACTCTAATTGTGCCCAAAAGAAGAAAGTTGACTGCAGTATCCTTCTATGTAATTATTTGCACACACATTATATTCCAGATTGCGAGAGTTAGTCGCCAAAGCTGCGGATTAATAAGCCCGAACCATATTTACCGTTCTCCCATCTATTGCTCACTCTCTTTATCGATACTTGAATTTTGTACCTGTAAAAGGTTTCTTTCGTAAAAACGCTTCAGTAATAAAACCAAAATTTTAACCCCCCCTGTTTTTTATATATTATATGTAAAAATTGCTAGTTTCACATCTTCGCTGTCTTTTACCTTTCCTGAAGTTTGTTTGGATCTTCTAAAACTTTCGGATAGATTCCCATCAAACCTTAACATTGAGGGTATTTTGCTTCCATTTTAAACTTTCACTTAATACTTACATAAAATTTTCCCTTTGCTTTTTCAACCACACGGTAAGCTAACATCAAAACTTTTTTAAAGTGACACACTTCACAATCCCTCCCCCCATTATTGCTACTGACAAGTTAAACGTATTTATATAGTGCGTTTCAACAGTAATTAGACCTCTGCAATATGGATGCATTTAAATTTGTAACCAAATAAAGCGCGGCAGTTTCAACATTAATTGCCAATTAGTGACCGCAGATTTTCAGAAATTCTTAACAATAATTATATTTATTTGGATCATTCTTTTATTTTAACAATATGTATTTCTTACAATAATTAATTTAATTGTAAAATTTTCCATTTTACTAACCTAAGCTACCACTCGCGTGATACGCTACTTAGTCGGCAAATAATATTTTCAGACGTTTTTTTGTTACTGATTTTTGTCTTTTGTTATTGTAATGTTGTAGGAAAGGATGGAAAATGCGGTTCTGGGTAGCCAACTGAAATGTCGCTTTCATTATAATGTTAGCATTTTAGTAATTTGGTAATTGGTTGTTGTTCATAATGGAATGGCTGCCATATTAGATAAGTCTGAATAATACTATACTTTAACTTGCTTTTTGTGTTGCACTTAAACGGCACGTGACTACTGTCATATTTAATAGACCTGTACTAACCGATAACTCTTCAAAATAAATTGAAAGTGTTTCGTCAACTGTAACATACTTTTCCACGGCAGTTGATAAACTATACACAATTACAATATATTTAGCCACCATTACGTAATTACGGTAATTCACTATTCACAATATAATTTATTTCTTGAGGACGCGTGTTATTCTGCTATAATTTCACGGCAAAATTAAATTTAACAATCCTCTACAGCTTTCTTAATTCACCCTTATATAGCCTTCGTTTACGTCACTAAACATATTTCCGTTCAAATTAAAATTCTAGCCTATCAGATAGGGTATATCAAGCAACCTTTTCCATCTTATGCACAAGAAACAGCATGGGGAGCCCTGTCTAGTGTTTATCACAAGGAATGACAAGAAAACACCTATTTTAGGCTATAAAACAAAACTTATTTGCAAATCTACAAAATCCATTCTTTTTTTCCCATAGTTTGCAATAATTTTAAAATAGATACTGTTTAACTATTCAAACTCAAGTGGACGACAAACTAAATAAGTTCGGACTCTTAGTGTATGACATTTTGACTTTCCCTGAAAAGTACGAAACCTTCCTCAAAACATCATTTTAAATTGTAACAAATCACCCTACGTTATATTGAAACTCTTATTCGATATTTCATGTTGTTTTTACGAGTGGGCGATTAAATTTTGCACACAGAACTAAATAATTTCTACCTACTTGATTATTTCTTTGTCAAAAATTGATTTAAACAATTACTTCTTAACTCAACGTGAATGTATTCACCCGCTTTAACTTCCAGAACTTCAGCTCGGCATTTCCGCTTTACAAAACATATTATACTGTTATGTATTACCACAGATTACGTATATTACTTATTATTTCAATTTTTTACCTTACAACCTACATATACATGTGTAGGTATAGCAGGTTATGCAATCGACTTTTTTTCACTATCTCTAAATCGACTAATTAGCTCATTTTACAACTTTTGCCAAGTTTCACCAAGTTCAGACATGATGTCTGGATGTGTGCGTATCTATGTGTCTGTATCTTAGTATCTACGATAACTCCAGAAAGAAAACACCTCCCTACTTAAAAGCTTGTTTTCATTTCGCTTGGAGCTGATTAGATTTTTGGGAGAAATCCAGCGGCGGAGAGGGGGTTTTATTAAGACAGTTTTTGATTTTTATCAAATATTTCTAAAAGAGCGGCATATTTCAAAGACATTAAAAATATCTAGCTATAGACCTTAAACATATCGATTAATTATGTTCTATGCAATTTTTTGATACGACACGTAATTTAGCGGCAAAAAATTCCTAGTGGAATGTGTTAGTTCAAATTTTTACAATAGCTGAATAACGATTAATTTTATACGAAAATGTATAGACATATTTTTTAAAGAAAATTTAATTTTACATAACCTTTCTTTGTAAAGTTTCTTAATATAACGCCAGGTAAGTCTAAAATTTAATTAAACATGAAGGAAAATGGTGAAACTGTATTATTGATATCTTATAGAAGCGGGCGGCTTTGGAATTTTTTTAAGCCAACATGAAGTTTTAAACGTCATTTTGACATAGAATATTGTTTTTGTTTTTACAATGTTGCCTGTTTTCGTTATGTTTATGTTTTAATTTTTCAAATTTCACGTAATTGTTTTAACATCTTTAACAATTTTGATAGACAATATTACTACTGACGAAAATAACTGTAAGTGTTATCGAAACGTTTAGATTGTATTACATTAATATACAAATACATCATTAAAAAACCCAAAGAAGACAAGTATTTTAATCGTATAACAAAAAGGTTGCATAGTTATCCTAAAAAAAATATAATTAAAATTATTTCATTTCCTTTAATTTTTTAAGTTAGCATCTATAAATGTCTATTAACCTCTGTCTGACATAAAGTTTTAAACGTCTGTTTGACATCGATTATTGTTTTTGTTTTTTCCAATATTGCCTATTTTCGTAATGAACTTATTATAAAAGAGGTTGCATAGTTATCCTAAAAAAATGTTATTAAAGTTATTTCACTTCTTTTAATTTCAACTTTGTAGGTTGGAAGGTCGTGTGGTGTTCCACACCAGATATTTAATTTTAATATTATTCTTACATGACGGAATATGGTTAATAACGACATTATACGATACGGCAAGATTATCAGTGGCGTAACATTCATTTGGTCTAATAAAATACAGAAAAAATTCCCATGCTCAAATACTTAGGGTAACGAAAGCAAAGAGGCGCGTGGGGTAAAGAGACGCATCGGACTTTTTTGGTCCCATCACAATGTATGTTGGCAATTGGTATTTTTGTGTGTTTGCAGTCACAAAGCAAATGGCTGAAAAACAATGTCAACGTAAACAGCACCGACAGAGAAATGAAATAAGCATTTTTATAGTTATCAACGGTAGTTTACTGTCAGATTTGAGTGGCTGTTGCTACTCTCCTTATCTGATGACTTATCTGATTATGACGTAACTGGGACAAAAGGCCGCAGCCCATGCTCTGCGGCTCTTTGTCCCATTTCAGAAACATGACTCTTTGCTGGTTTTAGAAATTACAAACGAAAAACAGGCCAGAAGACCTTCACTCCGGCTTTTTTAATGAAGCTAAGGATCTGATTGGTCAGGGTCACTCCATTGTAGTGTCTGCTGTTGTTACTGCTGCTCTTACTGGACCTGATTTTGATGGCGATGTCCCTAATTCTGAATTTCGAAACGAAACAGTTTCTTCTCGCCCCTATTTCTAGTGTTTTGCTTAAATTGCTGTTTCCAGTGCTGCTCGGCGATTAAATGAATTTCCCACTCTCGTAGCACCAACTGTCATCTTGCCAGTGTTATAATGGGCAAAGGGTCGCAAGTGCCTATTTCGACATTTTCTATTCAAGTCAGACCTAAAGCAATTTTTAATTACTGAACTTGATAGTCGGTTAATAAGGCTAGCAAATCAAGTATAACAATTTTTCTACATGGTAGATGACAGAAACCTTACCCTACATCACGAAATATATTATTTGTAGGATTTGGTGCGAGTTGTGTCTAATGGCCTAAAATACTCTTCCACGTCACAAGCTAGACAAGCGATTTCATTTAAATTTTTAAGTGCGAATTAGTGGCTTGCATACGAATTGTCTAGGTTCGTTTGTAGTAATAATTATAATTTGATTATTTAATGGATATATATCGTTAACCTTAAGCATGATATATTAGCTTTTCAAATATATAGCCCACCATATACATTGCTGAAAAAACCTTCAAATACTTTTCTTCCAAAGACGGTGCCCCATGCCCAATACATTGGTGAGATTATTAGAAAACCGTTTCCCAAATTGTTGATTGCAAATTGGATTATAAGTTGGTTTCAGAAAATTCCATGTTTTTCAGAAAACCCCATAGGAAGGAATCCAGTATCCACAGATCTGGAGATCGTAGCGGCCATAACACCGAACTGAATTTTGCAATCCAACGATTTGGGAAACGGTTTCCTCACTGCCAAAGCATTATGGGGTGGGATACCGTCATTGTTGAAAAAAAAATATTTGGAAGATGCTTCTCAGGAATGTGTATATTGAAAAGCTATGAAAGAACTTCAGCTGATGGTTGCTAAGCCAACTATGATTCCCATTCAAAAAAATGCAAGTTTACATTATTACTCAAAAACAGCACCCCCTAGAAAAATTCCAAGCACGCCACTGACTTCGGCACTTAGCAATATATAAGTACCGTTGACGAAATATATCAGTATAATAGTATTAAGCGAGGTATAATACCTTGAAAAAGTGTAGAAATATCGACGTTTGGCTATAAGTCGAAAACAAAAGAAGAAAATAAATATTCGATGTTTCCATGAAATCTAGATTAACAAAGTAGAACGTAACTGTAAAAACTTCTATCGGTGGTAATAACGATATCTTTAAAAAACAACTAAAACAACGAAATCGGAACACACGGTACATTATTGGTTGTCTTTCATCCACAAAAAAAATAAATATGGAGTATCGAGTAATAGCGATATATAACACCTAATAACAGTATTTTTTTACTGAAGCCAAGAAAAATACGATGACACACGGTTACATGGACAGACCGAACACGGACACACGGACACCGATAAACAGACACAAGGACACACCGACACACGTACACACGGACACAAAGACTCACAGACATACGGACACACGGACATACAGATAAACGGACACACGGACACACGGACACACGGATACACAGACGCACGAACACACCAACACTCGTACACACGGACACAGCGACACACAGACACACAGACACACAGACACAAAAACACAAGGACACGCAGACACTCAGACACGCAGACACACAGACACACAGACACACAGGCACACAGACACACAGACGCACATGCACACAGACACACAGATACACAGACACAACAGACACACAGACACACAGACACACAGACACAGACACACAGACACACAGACACACGACACAGACACACAGACACACAGACACACAGACACACGGACACACCGACACACAGACACACAGATACACAGAAACACAAGGCACACAGACACACAGACACACAGACACACAGACACACAGACACACAGACACACAGACACACAGACACACAGACACACAGACACACAGACACACAGACACACAGACACACAGACACACAGACACACAGACACACAGACACACAGACACACAGACACACAGACACACAGACACACAGACACACAGACACACAGACACACAGACACACAGACACACAGACACACAGACACACAGACACACAGACACACAGACACACAGACACACAGACACACAGACACACAAACACACAGACACACAGACACACAGACATACAGATACATATACATGGGCACACGGACAAACGGACACGGCGCACGGACACACGGACACACGGACACTGGGCACACGGACACACGGACACGCACGGGCGCACACGGACACACACGGACACACACGGACACACACGGACACACACGGACACACACGGACACACACGGACACACATACAAACTTCAACATTTTTCTTTCTCTGAAATGTAAAGAGATTTTAAATCTGTTCTTACCATGTCCATGGCTTTATGTTATAGATACATTGTCACACGGAATCATATGCTTAATCAACATAAATTACAGTTTATATTTGAATCGTTATTTATTATTTATACTGCTTAAAATTTAGTTTTTTTTTTAGGTTAAGAAATGAAAAGACCTAAATATGTCTGTTAATCGTCACGAGGAGATAGAATTAAGTAACAATCAATCAAACGATTTCATTTTGGTTACTAAAGCTGCTAAATCAACATTTTATGAACGAAAACATTACTCAAAGCCGATAGAGTGCTTACAGTTTTAGCTTACATTTTGAGCGTCTCTCTAGCTGCAATTATTTTATCGGCTTACTATATATTTATCTGGGATGGTAAGCCATCATTAGCTTATCACAGTTACTTAAGGACAGTCGATATTTACCATGAGAATGAAGATGAATTAGATGGGCCAGTAAATCATGTCACTAATGATTTGGAATCAAGTAAATTCAATGGGACAAATGGAGATTCGTTAATACTTGATGCAATTCAAAACCGCATGCCTATGCAGAACACTCTAGTAATACCAGTATTTTTGCTTTAAACGATGAAGTTGTGAAAACGATTAATAATAGCCATAAAGGTAAGTTTTGATTTAATTGCTTAGTTTTATTTAGAACTATTTACTACAATCAGTACATTCTGGAAATGGAACTGATAAATTATAAATAGAAATTAAGTAGATCAAATAAATTTCAAAAATGATAGTTATTTACTACAAAACACGATAAAAGGAAGGGACATTTTAACCATCTAGTAAAAGAAGTTATTTTCCGAGTGACGTTAGCCACTATTGGATTTTGGATTGTGAAGCTTTCATAAACGTCAAAATTTACGTATTAAAAACAACGTCAATTCTTTAGAAGGGTAGATAAAATATACTTTATCATCTAAACGATAACATGTGCTTTATAGACGGTATTTTAGTGTATAAAGTGTCAACAAATATCAGTGTGAATGAAATATAAAATATGAAAATGCAAAGAATAAACCTGTTATGATAATTAATGAATTGAAAGCCTACTAGTGAACGTTTTGGTAGTAATGATTAATAACTAAATCTTCAATAGATTAATATTATTAAACAGTTTTGAAAATGACAGTCAAGAACACTCTCCACGGACGAAAGCTAACAAAATTCAATTGCATAATAATCTCAGTGCAAAGTTGTAAACACGTATGAAAGTGATGGAAGCATTTTCACAACTAAGAACCCGCTAAAACAAATCTCTGGTGCTGCTTAAAAACGTTAGATTATGATGAATTAAAAAAGGAAACACTAAATTTAATTTAATATTAACTATGTATGTTAAATCTTTGGAATGGTGTGAGTACTACACATAAGTACTTTGCTAAAATATTTATTTCAAGGTCTAGCGAAAAGACACTATAACCCTGGACATTCCAAAAGTAAGAATTGAGATGTATCATTTTACCTGTTTTTAATTATAAGATGACAAAGCCAATTTAATCAGAGATTTTGTTCTAGTTGAAATTATTTGGATGTTACTGTATTTGAATACCTTCTCGTTGTAAACGAATGTAATAATGATTTTGCTTTGTGATAAAATTTCCATATTATCAATTTGAATGTATGACTTAAATTGTTTAAGATATGTTCAGCCACTGCAGACCTCTCTGATTGACGTAATCCATAAAATCTCATGCGTTCTTTACGTCTAGTATCAAGGCTACGTTTTGTGGTTCGTAACGGTTCAGATTTTCTCGTTATTGACAAGGACGGTGAATGATTGTAATTAGTAACAATTTTACCACGGGAAAATCGTCCGTAAGAGCAGCTACTAACGTAAAGTTACAAAATAAGTAAGGTAGTAATTGATTTTAGAAGCTCGTTTGCCGTAATAAACCAGTTGCCTCTCAATTATAATTGCGATTTGGTTAAGATAGCAGCATTGGGAAATCACCAGAAAATAAACTCATATAAAAATACACATTAATGACATAGTTGCCAGATTAGAGGGTTTGCCCCTAAAATGGGGGATATTTTTTGTGGGTTATTTTGGGGAGAACTAATTTACTTAGGTAGGTACTTAAGGGGATTTAGAATTCTACCACTGCTAGATTCAAATTTAAAATAATATACAGTCCGCGCGGTCAAAGAATGCCTGAACGTTGGATGCGCATTCGTCCAACTTCAAGTCTCTTGAGAGCGGCATGTCAGTGGCGTCGCCACCAAAAGCGCGTTCCGTTTATTATCATGTATTACACTAATTAATTATTTATTTCTGTTATTAATTTACATACGTACTTGTTAATTTAACTTTATTACAATTATTGCAACAAAACGACAGTGAACCATTTGTAGATTTGAAATTTTACAGGTCTATTAATGGCATTATTATTTTTACTGCTTATTATGTGCCAGTGGCGCTATCTCGTGTTAACGCATTAAACGAATCAAATCGCGTGATTATGTAGCGCTTTGTTTCTCTGTCTCTCCCTCTGCCCGTTATGTTCCGCAGGAAACACGTCTATTTTTTGGCCAATGCCGCCAGCCGGCCGGAGTTTCCCAAAGCGCGCGTTTTATATCTTTTTTATTTGTGGTCTACCAAATGACAGTTTGGTTTCGTTTTAAAAGTTACTATTTGATTGGATTTTAACGATAAATACCGAATTGTGTGGGAGCAAGATATTGGTTTAAAGGGTAAGTCTAACCTAATTTATTATTTTCTGTTTCACTATTTATTTAGTAAGTTATCCTTTTTAACAGGAAGGCTAGTCCCGATCCTAATAATGAAAAAAGAGACTAATGTAAAATATGCCAGAGTTCATTAATTGCCTACAGAAAAGACCTAGCTTCACAAACTATAAAAAAAACATATTGCTTCAGAAAATGGATGTAATGCTGGTGCTGGTGCTAGTAGACGGATTACCGAATTTATTCAAAAACAAATGTCTCAAAAAAAAATTGCTGATTTAAAGATTGCTGCATTTATAGCAGAACATTGTTCTATACAAACAGCTGATCATTTACGTGGCTTAATGAATAGTTTAGATAGTAATTCCGAACTAGTACAAGGAGTTAAAATTCATAGAATTAAATGTACCGCCTTGATCTTATATGTAATCGCCCCATGCCCATTAGAAGAATTAATTTTAGATGTTGGTAATAATAGATAAAAGGACGGCGATCGACTTTACCAAAATAATGTGTATTATGATTAAATGCTTTAGCAGGGCTAAGAAAAAGTTGTTATAACTGTTTATGGATTACTAGAGATAGAGGCGGGGGATGCTTTAACTTTAGCTGAATCATTTGGAAGTCAATTAGTAAGGATACTCCTATGAAAAATTTAATGGAATTGGAGTAGATGGGGCGAATGTGATGACTGGAAGACACAATTCTTTCGGTACTGGTTCAGTTGCGCTATCAGATTGAATATAAAAAATTATATGAAGCAGTGAATGAAGCAGCCCCAACAAAGATTGATAAGTTAAGCGGAACTGGCGCGTTATAATACTATCATTGAAATATTAGATCAGTGGGATGTGCTAAAAATCACGCTTTCAGCTAGCAAAAGGTAAGGGGAGATGCTATACTGCCCAACAACTATATGATATGTTAGGCGATAAAAATAACTTTAAAAGACTTAAATATTCTCAACACGGCCTTTCAAAGTGAGAAACCAAATTCTCTGAAGCTGATGGAAGAGCTTCTGCATATACTTCGCAACTACCTAAGTTTCCTCATACCTCCGCCTTGAAAAATCCTTGACAATGATCTTTTTTCTTTTAACTTTGAAGACTGCCTGATGCGTTTAGATATTCTAAACTTTGGTTACTCATTTAACGATGATCAAATAGGCTTACAGCAGAACCAAGTTTAGTAGCCCGAGAAAGATGTAGAGATTTTATTATTCAACTTTGTCTTCAAATTCTATCTCGGCTACCATCCAACATCGAAATTCTCAAGAAAACTTGCCTTTTAACCCCCGAAAATGCAACATCACAAGTAAGGAAACCAGACATAACTGCTTTAGCTACCCAGTTTAAATCATTAATCTGTGACGATATTGATTCCACCATTAGCGAATGGAATGCTCTACACAGCGTAGCATGGGAAAACTTAGCACTTCGCCTCTACCATTTTCTAATGCCGCTGTGGAAAGAGCACTTTCAATTATGGCTGTTATAAATGATAAATTTGCGAAACCGACTTGCGGTTTCTAGTGCAAATTCTCTAATGAGAAAAAGATTTCACCTTAGAAATAATAGTTGTATCAATTTTATTCCAACAGAAATAATGTTAAAAAAATTTAATGCTCGCATGTACTCTTTAGATCCTTCTCGTGGCAAAGATGAGTCTGTTTTAGACATTTTTGCAGATATTGAAAATTAGTTGATTTATGTTTTTTTTTGTAACTAACTTTTACTAAAATGTGTTCAGTTTATTTACTTATAACGCTATTCAAGCTACCAGCCGTTGTACGTCATAGCTTAAAACTTACTAAATCAATGACGTGGTAATTAGCGTTGTTAAGTGTACGTGTTGTCAGACTGGTTGCTTATACATATTTTTAGATTAGGAAAAAATAGATACTGTATACCTATTATATGTAATAATACAATTTGGTTTAGAGAAACGATGTTCTTGTACTTTTCTAAATTGTTTCCGTTTGACCTGCTTTCACACTGCATACATACCTACTAATGTAAAAAATCCTTTCGAGAATATCAATAACTGTGATACGTTTGTTATGCATTGCTAGAACCAGATCAATCTTACCCGGGATTATACAAGATTGCTTAAATATACTGTATGTATGAAGTGAAAGGCATGATTTACTCATAAGCATTTGATCAGAATACAGAAAAAACAAGGGTGGGTGGTTGGATGTGTTCGTGCGTGCGTGGGTGCATGCGTGTGCGTGTCCGTGTCCGCGCCCCGTGCGTGTCGTCGCGCGCGGTGTGTGTGAGTTGTGGGTGAGTGGGTGGTTGGACGTGTTCCTGCGTGCGTGTGTGATGCGCGCGTGCGTGAATGCTGCTGTGATGGCGCATTACGCGTGTCCACGCGTCCGTGTGTGTCGCACGCGGTGTGTGTGTGTGTGTGTGTGTGTGTGGTTGTGGTGGTTGGTGTGGTGGTGTGCATGGGTGAGTGAGTGCGTGTGGTGTGTGTGTGTGTGTGTGTGTGCGTGTGCTGTGTGCGTGTGCGTGGTGTGTGGTGCGTGCGTGTCGTGTGCGCGCGTGCGTCGTGTGCGCGTGGCGTGTGCTGTGTGTTGTTAGTATTCGCGGTAACTCAAAAACGATAATCGTACATCAAATTTCGTATTTAAGCTTGATTTAATTTCTAGTGGAGCGGATTAAAATTTGGGAAAAATTTAGCTGCGAAGAAGGAGGTTTATGAGGGGCAGATTTTGGTTTTTATCAAATATTTTTGAAACAGCTACTGTTTCAAATATATAAAAATGGTGGCATATAGGTGTTAATATGTTAAATTAATCACGTTATGTACAGTTCTTGTGATGCGACCCGTATTTTGGCGCAAAGAATTGAATTAAATTGAAATATCGGCGATGATGTCTTGTGTATGTGTGTGTGTGTGTGTGTGTATGCGTGTGTGTGTAATAGAGAGAGAGAGAGAGAGAGAGGTGTGTGTGTGTGAGTGTGTGTGAATAAATGTATGGTAGTATCCACTATAACTACAGAACCTAATGCGTATGTACTTAGATTTGGTGTTTAAACTTTATTTATTTTCTTCTGGAGCTAATTAGACTTTGGGAAAAATTCAGAAATGGCGAGCGGGGCTTATTCGGCGCCGTTTTTGTTATCAAATATTCCTGAAACAGCTTCATATTTCAAAGATATAAAAACACCTACATATAGATCTTAAACATATCCTTCAATTATGTTGTTTGCAACGACAAAACATTCTTAAGGTGTAATTTAAGCCCATGGTCCGATTTGTTCAATATCTGAATAACGATCTACTTTATAGCAAAATGTGTAAACATATTTTTAAAAATAATTTATTGTGCAAAATTTTTCTTTATAGCGTTTCTTAATACAAAGCCAAGTAAGTCTAAAAATCAATTAACTAAGATTGATAATGCTTAAACTAAACTATTAATATTTTTATAGAAGCGAGCGGCTTTGGAATTTGTTAAGTTAGCATCGAGAGGTCTTTCAAACTCTATCTGACGTGAACGTTTAAACGTCCATGTGATATAGATTATTGATGTTGTTTTTACTATGTTTCCTATTTTCATTATGAACGTATTACAAGAAATTATTATTAAAATTATTTCATTTGTTTTAATTTCCAC
Organism: Vesta saturnalis; assembly: GCA_036346205.1. NCBI lineage: Eukaryota > Metazoa > Arthropoda > Insecta > Coleoptera > Lampyridae > Vesta > Vesta saturnalis. The sequence goes on along the minus strand of JARFJB010001851.1, from coordinate 3,689,690 downwards.
TTTATAGGCTGGAAGATCGTATACTGTTCCATACGATATATTGTTTTTGCACTTCCATTTTAGGAAATATACATGCCTGTAGTTTTTGAATAATCATTATTGACAGGTAAACAATATTTAGATGTAAATATTGTTTCAGGTGGACCGCACAAATCTGCATAAATTACACAAGCTATTTTTGTTACTCTTGACTCGCTGTTACTAAGTGGCTTACCAACACTGTTCACAAAATCTTTGCTTCCACGTAATCACATCGGCTTAACTGCGCTCGATCACGTCTTTTTTAATCAGTTGAAGTAATAATTGTATTTCATTTGTTGTAAAATTGGCATGGTGTTTATATATATATATATATATATATATATATATATCTTCGCTATTATGTTATATATATATATATATATATATATATATATATATATAATAAGATTTTACGAATTGGAATAATGTAGATGTGGCTTAACGCCCCCTCAATTCCGCGAAATGATATATTAATGATAAGGCGGTTATTCTTGACTCAACGGATTACGGATGGTTGCGAAAGAGGCCATTACACAATTCAACAATTTTGAACATAATTTCACAAGCCAATATGAAAATACGAATGTACCAAAATTGCTGGGTCATGGAGCTACCACGTATCGTAGAGACCACTACGATTGGTCCCAATTTACCTGTATATCAAAATGTAACGTTTGTACGCTATATAGAAATGCCTGGAACAAAGTCAAATAAATTTAGCATAAGTGCATTTTAGAGATTACCGTCATTGTTCGAAAAAAGCCAGAGGCAATTGCAGAAGGGTCAAAACCACCGTCACACCCTGGTAATTTTTTCTTCATTTTTTGGGTTTCGCAATAGCTCCGTATTTCGCATAGTTTCGAAAAAAAAAGTGTTTTCTCAACCACTGATAACCGATATTCGTAGGATAAGTTTGTTATTATAAGTCTGCTATAAAACGCAGATATTATGAACGAAAATACGGAGTTTTTACAAGAGTAAAAGAATGAAGATGAAGAGTAAGCCTTCCCGCTGAAGAAGTCTTAGAACCTTACTAAGAAAATTTAAGAAAAATTACCAGGGGCGAGGGTGGCTTTGACCCTTCTTCAATTTCCTCTGTTTTTTTTTCGATTATTGAAATGACGGTAATCCTCTACACTTTTTCTAAATTTGATTGAACTTGTTGCACGCATTTATGTACAGTATACAAAAATGTAATTTTTTAAGTAAACTTGAAACTCTTTTCACGGACAAACGTTACATTTTGGTATATAAGAAAATTGAGCCCAATCGACTTTTGGCCTCCACAATACATGGTTGGTCCATGTATCAGCAATTTTAGGACACCCTATACATTATTACATACATATAAATATGTAAGTTCTAAAAACTTATGCAATCGACCATCGCCATGTCTGCGTGTGTGTGGGTGTGTGTGTGTGTGTGTGTGTGTGTGTGTGTGTGTGTGTGTGTGTGTGTGTGTGTGTGTGTGTGTGTGTGTGTGTGTGTGTGTGGGTGTGTGTGTGTAGTGTGTGTGTGCGTGTGCGCGTGTGTACATGGAAGTGTGGGGGGAGTATGTATGTCCTGGCATGTACATCTGCATGTGTGCGTATGCGCGTGTGTACGTGTGTACTCGTGCATTCGTGGTGCGCGTGGGTCGTTTGTGTGTGGAATGCATGTCGTGTGGGGGACGCACGTGCGTGGTGTGTGTGCGTGTGCGTGTCGTCGTGTGAACGTGTGTGTGTGTGTGTGTGTGTGTGTGTGTGCGTGCGTGCGTGTGCGTGCGCGGTGCGTGTGCGTGCGTGCGTGCGTGCTGTGGCGCGTGCGTGTGCGTGCGTTCGTGCGTGCGTGCGTGCGTGCGTGGTGTGCGTGCGTGCGTGTGTGTGTGCGCGTGCGTGCGTGTGCGTGGTGCGTGTGTGCAGGTGCGGGTGCGGGTGCGTGTGCGTGTGCGTGTGCGTGTGCGTGTGCGTGTGCGTGTGGTGCAGTGGGTGCGTGGGTGCGTGCGTGCGTGCGTGCGTGCGTGCGGGTGTGGGTGTGGGTGTGGGTGTGCGTGTGCGTGTGGCGTAGCGTGTGCGTGTGCGTGTGCGTGTGCGTGTGCGTGTGCGTGTGCTGTGTGCGTGTGCTGTGCGTGTGTGTGGTGATGCGTGTGTGCCAGTGGGTGCGTGGGTGCGTGCGTGCGTGCGTGCGTGTGGGTAGTGGGTGTGGGTGTGGGTGTATGTGCGTGTGCTTGAGCGTGACTTGCGTGTGCGTGTGCGTGTGCGTGTGCTTGCGTGTTGTGTGCGTGTGCGTGTGCTTGTGTGTTGTCGTGCTTGTGCTATGTGCTTGCGTGTGCGTGTGCGATGCCGTACATGCTGTGTGCGTGCGTGCGTGTGTGTGTGTACTTGCGCGCTAACGTCTGTGTGTGTGTGTGTGTGTGTGTGTGTGTGTGTGTGTGTGTGTGCTTGCGCGCTAACGTGTGTGTGTGTGTGTGCGCGCGTGTGTGTTGGCTGCTAACTGTATGTGGATATAGATTATCATCGACTGTAACCCCAGAACGTTAAAACCTACGCGCTTGAAATTTTGTGTTTACCCACCACTTCTACTGGAGCTGATTAGATTCTGGGAGTACTCCATTGCGGAGAGGAGAGTTATTAAGCACTGTTTTAGTTTTTATCAAATATTTTTGCATATTTCAAATATACAAAAATACCGACATACAGATCTTAAAATTATACATTAGTTATGTTCGGCGCAATTTTTTATACGACCCGTAATTTGACGGTAAAAATTCCTTAGGTAGATTTTAGGTGCTAAATTTTTTTCAATATCTGAATACCGTTCTACTTTATAGGAAAATGTGTTAAACATATCTTCGAAGGATAGTTTAATAATATATAACTTTTCTTTACAAGGTTTCTTAATACAAAGCCAAATAAGCCTAAAAGTGATTAAATAAGGTTTAAAACGCTTAATATCGACATTTTTATAGAAGAGGGCTGCTTTGGCATTCTTTTCAATTTAGCATTTATATGTCTATTAACCTCTATCTAACGTAAAGGTTTAAATGTCTCTCTGACATAGGTGATCGTTGTTGTTTTACAATTGTTGCCTATCTTCATTATGAATGTATGGCAAAACAGGTTGCACCATTGCGCTAAAAATATGCATTATTTCATTTTTCTCTACTCTACCGGGATAAATTTATATATTTGTTTATTAAACTTTTTTCTCTGTATATATTATACAGGTTGTCAGGAAATAGCGTGTACAACGTTTAACCAGAGATCTCTTGATGAAAAATAAGGCGATCCGGGTAAACACAAAAACGAAGAACATTTTGAACAATTATATTAATTTATTGCGTTAGACCTCTTAAAAATTTTTAGTTGTGCAAACGGTTTAGCCAAAAAATATTTTCTACATTCCTACAACTCTGAATCAGTAATTGTAACTTAACACTAATAATGTTTTTAGTAAAAGTTGGCTATGATTTAGACAACTAATGGAAATAATGAACGATTAATTACCTACCGTTACAACAAATGTTCCAAATGACCACCATTTTGTTGTGCACATGCATTAATTCTACATCGAAAATTAAATTGTACTCTTCTTAGTGTAGCGGTATTCCGAAGGGTGTTGGCAACATTTAAAATTCTGCGATATAAATCTTCCTCGCTTTCAATAGAGAGGAGTAAATTTTGTTTTCATGGCACCCCATAAAAAATCACAGGTGTTAGATCCGGTGATTTGCTGGCATTTTATCAGGAACACATTATCTTCCTTCCATCGATTTGTATAATTGTATTTAAATACTGACGCACTTCTAACGAAAATTGGTGTAGCACCATCAGCATAAACCAATTTATGTCGTTGTAGTAAGGTCAAATTCATTATGTAAATTAGTTACACCGGATCTTGTAAACGTAACTTCGTCGGTAAATAAAATTTTACTGTGAAAATTTGGAGTTTCTGATATCTGATTTTCAATAATATTGCAAAACGTTAAGCGGGATTTTGGATCAATAGGTAATAAGTCTTGAATTTTTTGAACATGGTATGGATGTATAAGTTATTCTTTTAAAACCTCATTAACAACTGATTTTGGAATCGCTAATTACAGCCCCAGGTGTCTAGTACTTACTTTTGGGTACCTTTCTACCGTTCCAGTAGTACGCTGACGTCCACAATCAAAATTTTGTGACTTTAAACTACCATTCTCACGAAGACATCTAACAATGTTTTCAAAGGTTTGGTGTTTGGTGGCACTATACGGTTAGGAAACCTTTCCCTGTAAACTCTAACACTCTCGCGATCATTACATTCACAAAACCCATAAACTAACAACATATCTACTTGTTCGGCATGTGAATAAACAAAATTCATGATGACTCCATGATAAACCGTAAGAAGAAAAATACCAAATGCTAAACAGAGTTCAGTTTAAATGACATTAAAGTAACAAACTCTTGTTTTATTTGTCAAATGAATCATAGCCAACTTTTAATAAAAACATTATTAGTGTAAAGTTACAATTACTGAATCAGACTTATAGGAATTTAGAACATATTTTTTTGGCTACGGCCTTGATTTGTAAAACATTTCTTTTCTAGCCTACATTATCTAAATTGAAAATTGGTAAAGAACTTTCTAAAAACGTACACTGACCATAGGAAGAAAAGACACGAATGACGAAATTAAGTTTAAAAGT
>JARFJB010001851.1:3530000-3680000 GCA_036346205.1 Vesta saturnalis | reverse complement strand
TACACGGACGCGACACGCGGACGCGATGCGCGATGCGGACGCAAGCAGGCAGACGCAGACGCAGACGCAGACGCAGACGCAGACGCAGACGCAGACGAGACGCAGACGCAGACGCAGACGCAGAGAGACGCAGACCAGACAGACAAAACACAGAACATACAGACAACACGGACACGGACACGGACACGGACACGGACACACTTACTGTTTTGTTTTGATATGAATACTTACATAAAATGTTTAAATTAAATTAATCAACTGGCTTTTTAACTTTCACCAAAAATTGCACGTGATACTTTTTTATTACCCTCAAGATTCACGGTAATATTGACTATAATTTCAATAAATCCACATCAATAAATTCGAGAAAATTTCTTTAACACAAAATGATAAAATTCGCTACACCCTCGTCACCGACGTCGGTTAAAGATTAAGACACTTTTATTTCTTCAGATCAGCACATGTCTACTTTGGAATTCTTCGGTTTTACTATTGAACCCGGGCAAATGATAAGACCGTATACGATAACAAATTTGTAGGTGTACTTATACTTAAAATCCGCATAAAGCGAACTGCTAATTAAGCAACGATATCGTACGGTCCCAATTATGAAACGCTTCTCTTAACCATAATCATACGACGGGGAAGGCGCCGATGGCCCACAATCGCAAAATAATTCGCACTACATCTTAAATGTTTTTACTCCAACTTTCAAGATCGAAACCTAAACTCCGACTGAACGAAAAAAAGGGAAGCAATTCTCTGCCCGCTCTACAAAAGTACTTAGATTCGGTAAATTAACAATGCAACACTTCATACAGGAAACTCAATGATAAAAATAACAAGAGACTGTCGCCAACTCAGGGAATGCAAGAAACGTAATACTATTATGACTGTAAACTGGGTCAGATAAGTTCTCAACAATATCTACAAGAATCTACAAAAAATCGGGATGTCACTATCGACTTTATGTAAACTACTTAATGGAAATATATCATGACTTCAGACAGTAATTATGATATCAGAACGCCACAGGATTTGAAAATTAAATTCAGCAAACTAAACCATTTGTACTAAAACAATTTAAAAAGACTATCTTATCTACTAGCAATCTTAAATAATAAAACCATCAATGTACTGAATCAATTTCTATACTACGAGCAAACCAACAAAAAAAAAAAGGTATTTTATGCAATTTTTCTTAAGATTTTCACACAAAATTACACGAACAAAATTAGGCAGCATAAGTCTTCATTAAATCAACAAAGTATTTTTTAGTTAATATTTTCATCGGCAATGTCTCTGAGAGTACTTAAATACTTATTAAACTATTAATTATGTATTCTTATATTTTATGATTACATAAAATTAAAAAGGCATACCATTTATGTATCTATTATTTATTAATATATGCAGCTGAACTGTCAGCATAATATATACAGGGTGTCTAGAATCTACCCACGTTCTGTGGCTATCTCTCTTATTATAAGAGATACAGAGTCGGTTAAATTAGCAAGGTTGGGCAGAATTACATGATAATTCAAATACCGATAAGAAAATTCAACAGTGTTGCCAACTTTCCAAGATCTGAAAATAACTAAAAATCGTCCAAATTTTCAATCGGCTATACCTTTTTTAATATTCAAAATACGAAAAAGTTATAAGAAAGACTTTTGAGAGCTATTTTTATGCAAAATGGGAAAATGCGAATAAAAAATTTTTCTTAGTAATTATTTTTCGAGCTATAACCCAAACATTTAAATGGCAACTATAGGTGGTTATGGACTAATTCGATGGATTATTTTTTTTTCATTTTAAAAATGTATAGCTTTGTATGCTTAATATTATTAGTTAACTCACAATTTAAAAAAAAAAGTTGTAATTGTAGTATTTACTAAGCAAATACAATGTATGCCGTGGTGTGTTGTGACATTTAAAAACAAAACTCTTCATTGATTGACTGTTAAATTGTAGATATTGAATTATTTGTTGTAACCAGTTGTAGTTCGTACTTAAATAGTGAATATTAATGTATTAATGGCTCATTCTTCTGAAGAAAGAAATGATATGCTTTTTTGCTATTACGTGTCTAACAGAGATGCTAATGCTGCTTCGGAATTATATCTTCAAACTAATATGGAAAGAAATTAACCCGATTTGAGATTATTTGCCAAACTCGAATCGAATTAGAAAAAAATATGGGGCTTTTACTAAACCTCAAAATTTTAAAATTAACGTTAACACAGAAACAGAAGAACGTGTTTTAGCTTACGTCGAATTTAAACCTACTACATCTCTTCGTGAAATTGCGAACGAGTGCAACACTTCCAAAAATGAAGCGCACGTTATTTTGAAACAAAATAATGTTAAGCCATATCATTTTCATATAGGAAATACATTGTATGTTGAAAATTAACAGAAAAGATTACGCTTTGCTACATGGTTGATTAATGAAAGTCGAGCAAACAATCAATTCTCGAAAACCATTCTTTTTACCGATGAAGTAAAATTTACAAACAACGACATCTTCAATGGTCCAAAGAAAATCTTCATATTACTGTCGAGAGAAGAGATCAATATGCTTCTTCAGTAAACGTTTGGTGCGATATTATTGGTACCAAAATCCTTGGGCCGTTTTTTTATGAATACAATTCAAATTCCGTAAGATATCTAACTTTTTTACGAAACAAATCTGAAGAAATTTTGGACGACCTTCCGTTGAACGTATTTCAAAATTTGAATTATTTTCAACACGACGGGGCACCGCACAAATTACTTGTTGCTACTGTAAAGATCTGGCTTAACCCTAGACTTTTTCTTGTGGGGTGCAATTAAAAACAAAATGTACCGAGCACTTCTATGATTGTGTTATCTGTTATTATTTTTTGCTGTTACTCTTCGTTGTGAGTTCAATTTATTTAGAACTTTTTTATTTTGGTAATGTAGTACATTATTTCTTGTTGTTTCCACAAATTTAGTAATAGAATATGAGCTTATTCTGTGATTTAAATGTTCACTGCACACTTTAATTTGTTTAATAAATATTATATTTACTTTTTTTTTGAAAATTGTGAGTTAACTAATAATATTAAACATACAAAGCTTTGAAAGTAGAAAAAAATAAGCCATCGAATGAGTCCATAGCCACCTATAGTTGCTGTTTAAAAAAAAGTATATTTGGGTTGTAGCTAAAAAAATAATTACTAACAAAATGTTTTATTCACATTTTCCCACTTTACGTACAAATAGCTATCCAAAGTCTCTCTTCGTATTTTAAATATTAAAAAAAGTATAGCCGATTGAAAATTTAGACGATTTTTAGTTATTTTCAGATCTTAGAAAATTGGCAACAATGTTGAATTTTCTTATAGGTATTTGAATTATCATGTAATTCTGCCCAGCTTTGCTAATTTAACCGACTCTGTATCTCTTATAATAACAAAGATAGCCATAGAACGTGGGTAGATTCTAGACACCCGGTATACCAACAAAATTTTTTAACAACAATTTATGCCCTCTACAAAATAATAATTTCTCTCGTCCACTCTCAACGAGATATTATTATATTATTATCCATTATTACATTGGTTACAATGCCGACATGATTAAGATTTCAAACTGATTACTGTATAATTATACAAATAATTTAATAATAATAAATAATTACATGGAGTTGAATTAATAACTACTTGCAAGTTTTCCTGTTACAATACTTGTAAATCAGAACAACAAAAAAATAAACAGTAAAAATAACAAAAACAAAACTATTCATCTTCTAACACGAGTAGCGTATTTCTAAATTTTTCAAATTTTTCTTTTGAACTGACATATTCGGTTTTTATTACATTGCTTAAACAGAGATATTTAATAAAATGAAATTTGATTTCAATATGTTTTCCCCTTTTTGTATTAGAAAATGTATTCCCTAAGGATATTGCACTTGCGTCATCAAATTTTAACACTACTTTTTTTATCTGGTTCTTTTATATGTTCATCTAGGGCATTATTAACTGATTTTACTTTTTCAATCAACGTTTCACAAGTTTCACGTGTATTGCACAAATGTCCCAACACACCACGCAGATTCATAAGTTCTTGCGCAGCGAACCCGGCTGCAATGTATTTAGCTTCCATTGTAGATTACCTCTGCTTCTTAGAATTCCATGCGATTGGATTTCCAGCGTGAAAGCACACAAACCCGCTTACGCTTCTTCTGAAGTCGTTTTGATCAGCTCCCTAGTCTGCATTACTCATACCAACTAAACCACTGGAACCTTTAGTGATGGGAAATCCCAGATCTTTAGTACAACTCGTTGACTAGCTTTCCATGTCTGAGTGGAAGGCTTGTCCAGGTACCTACTTAGGTATGATATTGCAAATGAAATGTCTGGTCGTGATGTTATAGACAGGTACAAAAGGCTGCATATTAGTCTTCTATATGGTACATCATTTATGATATCAAGATTTTCATCCGTTTTACAGTTCATTTCCATTGGTTTTGAGATAGATCGGCATACCTCCATTCCAAGTTCTTTTAATAGGCGATCTATCATTTTCTTTTGAGATAAGTGTAATCCATTTTTGACTTTATTAATTTTCATACCTAAAAATGATTTAAGATCTCCCAATTTTTTAGTTTTTAGCTTTATTTGCAGATTGTTTAATAATGTATCAACATTTCTTTAGTTCCAGCCAGGATCGCATCATCTACAAACAAAGTTAGGTATGTACTAGCTTTACAATAAAGACAATAGTCATAGTCAGAGCGAAAATCCAAGATTTTTCATCACGCTAGAAAATTTATTGTTCCAACATTTTGGGATAGAGGAGATCCGTATAAAGATCTATTTAATTTTAGAGTCTTTTCTTGACATTTTAATCCCTTAGGTACTTAGATCTGCTTGTCAACTCCTCATTTAAAAAAACGGTGGGTACATCGATTTGTATCAAAGTCCAATCATGCTGCACAGTCATTGATAAAAGAAGTCGAACGGTTGGTATTCTGCATAGAGGTGCATAGAAAAATCTCATTCACTTTAGGGAGTTTGAAACCCGCGAGCCACTAGTCTGGCTTTTGTAGTGCCATCGTCTTTAAGCGTGTTTCTATAGCCTTGTGATTCTAATTCAGACAATATTGCACAGTTCCAATCTTCTGATTCTGTAGCCTGTTCAAATGTTTCAGGTTCTTCATCGGTTGACGATAGAAAACAATACGCTGTATACAGCTCATAATCGTTAAATCATTGAGATATGCAGGTGTCTTTGTCACCCTTCGTGAAGAAGTTGGTTGCATTTCTAACGTTTCAACTGTTGTATTCTCTTGTTCTTGAATGACATTTGGTTGTTCAGTTTAGTTTGAATTTCATATTTTATAGTTTCAGAATTTTCATCAGTTATTGAGTATTTACTTAAATCTTCTCTACATTCCATAAATTGCTCATTAAACGTGACAAGCTTTGATTTAATTACTTTATTATTAGTAGGAAGGCAGATTCTATATGCTCCTCCACAATATCTTATCATTGCATCCCGGGAGCCCTTGATTCAAGTTTCCCTCTTTTAGGTAAATTTAAAGACCAGGCTTTACATTCAAATATTCTAAGTTTAGACAAGTCACTTCTCCCATTATATATTATTGATGGAGTTTGACCCTTATTAAGTGTAGATGAAGCTGATCTATTAAGTTCATAAACTGAAGCTCTAATGGCTTCGCCCCATAAATATTTTGGGACCACCGAATCAGCTAATTTCGTTCTAACTATATTTTGTAATTGATCATTTAGTTTCTCCGCTTTTCCGCTCATAGGCGGGTTGTGACTAATTGTATACTCTAATTTTATATCTTTTTGTCTCGCATAATTTTGCCAATCTTTTGAAGTGACTTCTCCACCCCTATCACTACGAATACGTTTTACTGTGGTTAAAAATTGATCCTCTAGTTCAACAATACAGTCAATAGGATTTCTAACAGCTTCACTTTTTGCTAAGTAATTTAACTGCTACAAAATGTGAAAAATCATCAAGGATTACCTGAAAGTAACGTTCACCATTCAACGTTGGAACATTCACTTATATCTGTCCATATAAGTTGTCCAATAAATTGCGTATTTGTTTCATTTCTTGAAAAAGAATTTCTTTTTGCTTCACCTTCAATACAATAGGTACATTTATTTTTCATTTGTGGCAGCCCAAGAGCTTTTAGAGCATCATTATTGGCATGTCCAAGACGTTTATGCCAAAGCAATTCTGAAACACTAGTCACTTGATTGCAAGAAACACTGCCCACTCTAAGCGCATATAGACCGCTTGTTTGATTACAAATAACATTTCCTTTTGGTGTATTATCATTTTATTATTTTAAAACATAATTTCATTGAGTTCTTTTTGTGTAATTTGTGAAACATAACAAATTTTGTTTTAAGCCATGAACGATAAGAGCTTCAATATATAACCATTCCTTGACATCTTACCTTTCCTATTTTTTCAGCTGTCAATTCAGTTCCATTTGCCATTCTGATTTTTGTTGTAACATTTAATGAAGTCACATTATACATTTGTTCTACCATTTCACTCTTCACCATATATCTCAAGGCTCCAGAATCCATGACAAATAAATTATTATCATCGTTTTGTAGTCACAAACATGCTATAAAACTAATTTCTCCTTCTTCAACTGCATTTGCACTATTGTATTTATTGAATGAATTTGGAACTCTACGAAATTGGCCTTGATAATAACATCGTGTATTCCTCCTTGACCATTTCTAAAATTTCTACCCCCTCTACTTCTAATGTTATTAAATTTATTTAATTTTGGGCAATTTTTTTTATAATAAAATTTACTTCCACATTCATAACAGTTGCCGGAATTCAACTTTCAGTTTCTATTTTGCTTGATATTTTTATCTCTTCATCTAACAAGCGCGATTTTATAAAATATATTTTGGCATTTTCTATTGTTTCGATTGCTGTTATGACTGTATCGTACTCTAGAGGCAAAGTCAAAAGAAGGTGGCAGATTTTACCAGAATCATCAAGTTTTGTACCTAGGGTTTCAAGATCGCGTATTAATGTGTCAAAAACAAGGAAATGATCTTCAAGTTTACTATTTTTGTCACATCTTAAATTTACTTATTTTCTCCAATAGCTTAATTTTGTAAACGTACTTGATCTTGCTAAAATATTTTGTAAGCATCCAACCTACCTTTTACTGTAGTGCAATCCTTTACTATATCCAAGTGCTTATCTGATAAGTATTGAATAACCAAAGCTTTAGCTTTTGCATCCTTTAACAAATATGCTTTTTTCTTTGTATCATCTGAAGGTATTGCTTCGGTAATTACCTCTAAACTTTCATTTTTCTCCATTTGTGACATGATACGGAATTTCCAGTTATGAAAATTTGATCCTGATGATAATGACGGAACCGCCGGCACAAAATTAGGAGAACTCATGATTACACAATTGTTCACAAACCTATTATTTTACTAATAGCTGACAGCCCATAACCTGAGAGTACTTAAATACTTATTAAACTATTAATTAACTAATCTTATATTTTATGATTACATAAAATTAAAAAGGCATACCATTTCTGTATCTATTATATTTATTAATATATGCAGCTGAACTGTCAACATAACATTTATATCAACAACATTTTTTTTTCAACAACAACCTATACCCTCTACAAAATAATAATTTCCCTCAGTCTCCACATAAATTTCCATAAAATGTCAAAGAAAGTTGAAAATTATTGAATGTTTTTTTATATTTTGTTGTTGCAAGTTAAGTTAGTTGCCTGCATTTAGAATTTAAATTTGTTTAAAGTATTTAAAATTACAATTGACGTTGTTTGGATGAGATAGCTCAAGCAGCGTGATAAGAACATTCTTCGTTTCACATTTATTAAGTTTTCTACAATTTACGTACTATTTTCGTCATCATCTTCGGTTGGATTTACGTTTGTAGAATCAGTTATGTCATCAATTGAGGTTGTGATTCGATTATGTTAACTACAGGTACAGTTTCTATAGGTACAGTTGTACTTTGAGCAATTTTTTCAGGTTCTGCGTGAGATAAGTCGGGGCTATTTTGTAACATAGCAGTTACGGCGGCAATGGATTCGTGTGTGGAAAGTTTTTCTGCGGAGCCTTGAGTACTGATTAAGGAATTAACCACTGGTTTGTTTTCTTGTGTCATTATTTGAATCGTTGGTCTAGATGTTGTTGATAGTGTAGTTGGAGTTATTTTTATTGCCGAAGTGGTAGTTTTACTCACTGGTTTCGCAGATGTCACTTTTCTTAATGGTTTAGCAGTTACTTTACTGACAATTGGTTTTTTGTCACGATCCTTAATGGAGGTTTAGTTACAACAGGGACCTTTTTAACTGGTTTTGGTTTTTTTTACTTTAACATCATCCGATTCCGTTCAACTCCAAAGAGGTCTCTAACAGAATCATCGTCAAATACACTAAATCCAGCATAATCAACAGAATCCACATCATTATCATCTACGTCATATTCGTCGTCATCGTCGAAATCATTATTCATCGTCGTCGTCATCATCATCGTCTTCGTCTTTATACCTTCATCGATAACTACTGGAAGTGGTTCGGTGGTTTGACTTTCAGACCTTTAGGACCAAAACGGAAACATGAAACTCGTAACGACGGTTCTATATCTTGCAAAGCTCTAAGTTCAAGTCCAAGACAAGCTCTAAAATCTTCCCCTTCACGAGCAATATCATAAACACGGCCACAGAATTTTGATACGCCACCTGGTAATTGCATGCACACGGGTTTCGGTTTCTTTCCTGAAACAGTTGTATTTTAAAGTACTCTTTCGCCAAAACTCATAGAAATTGGTTCTCCTAACCGTGACGAACTACATTGCTTGTCCGACGAGCCGGATTAGAGCTTTAGATAATTATTTAATTACAAATCAATATAGTTTAAGCCTTTTCAAGTGGGTGTCTTGTGAAAAGATAAGAACCGATATCAATTATTACATTACAATTATTATACTAACGGTTGGTTTTTGGTTTATGTTACAATCAAATCAATTGTGCAAGGCCAAACCAACATAATTATCATTATCTGCAGTAGCACATTACCTTTATTTATTACGAACAATCGCATGTGTCCCTTTAATTATGTTCAATTTAAGCTACCATATTTTATTTTCTGTTTTAATTAAACACAACTAAAATTTATTTCATTATAATCCGTTTACGGATCAATCTCAATTTAGTACATTTAAATTTTACATTACATACTTTTCTACTAAAATTGGGTTGAGCCAATAACCTTGCACTACAATACTTTCTTTCCATTTTCATTTACCTAATAAAAATTTTAAAATGCCTACTAAACAAAAGATCTACGGTGACGCCGAAGCCGGTTAAAATTACCAAAAATAACATTAGCACTTTCAAAGGCGATCAGACTCTTTGGCCTGTTTTCGACTTGTATAAAAATCTGATACTTCAAAACACTAAGCTACCTAACGTAGAAAAATTACAATATTTATTTTCTTACTTGGAAGGCGAGCCTTTGAAATTAAGCGGTAATTCAATTTCGAGCGACAACTATATGATCGCCTACAACAAATTAATTGCTCGCTACGAGAATAAGCGGCTTTTAGCATCCAAAGCCTTAAATGCAATCTTATCGGCTACCTTAAGAACGGAATCTGCAAAGTATTTGCGAAATCTACTAAATACATTTTCTCAGTCTTTGGCAATTTTAAAGGCCTTAAAGTTTAATACCGAATCTTGGGATTTCATATTTTTCCACGTACTCTTAGAAAAATTAGATATTAACTGTCGAACCAAGTTCGAAATTCAATATAGTAAAGTATATATCCCGACCTGTATCAATTTTTAGAAAGCAACTGTAAAGCCGATGAAATCCATATCCACAGTCAACAATTCCAATACAAAGATTTCTCAAAGAACGTCAATAAACCTACATTTTCACATTGTAATAGCGCGTCTGTTGCGTACTCTGATTCTGACCTAACTTGCTACCTGTGTAAAGAAGCACACGTTCTTTCCAAATGCCCAAAATTCCTACAAAAAACTCCTAATGAGAGAAACACATATCTGAGCCAGAATAAATTGTGTAGCAATTGCTTACACCATTCTCATACCGTACGCCGTTGTAATTCTTCCTTTCGTTGCCGTACATGTCATTATAGACACCATTCAACCCTGCATATTTCTAAACCTGTTCCAGTTCCCAATTCCATCCCTGCCCACGATCCTGCTGCAAGCGTTATGACCGCCAACTCCTCGCAACATCTACTTCTTCCAGTGACCAGTCTACGACCGTTGCTAACAGTTTCAATGCTCTAACTACAGTCCTTTTAACGTCAGTCGTAGATATCCACGACAGTAGAGAATTTTCAAAAGGTGCGTATTTTGATTGATTCCGGAAGCCAATCAAATTTCATAAGTGAACGCTGTTTACGCCGTCTAAATTTACAAAGACGCCAGTTTTTAACTACTATTTTTGGTTTAAACCAAGTGTCTTCGTTCTCCTCCAAGGGGATTACCAATTGTACCATAAAACCTCAAAATATTTCTGGACCGAAATTTAATTTCAATGCAGTTGTAGTTCAAAGTGTTTGTTCTGACATACCTTCCTTTAACTTACAAATTAAAGAATGGGATCATATGAAAGGCTTGTAGCTAGCCAACGATAAATTCTTCCTCTCAAGCCCGGTGGATTTGCTGATAGGAGCTGACGTGTTCAGTCAAATTTTGTTAAATGGTCGCATTTTTGGAGATGTCGGCCAGCCTACAGCTTTAGAAACCGCTTTTGGATGGGTTCTTGTAGGTAAAATTAACAAGCCAACCTCTGACACACACACGAACACCTTTTTCACCCATTCCAAACTCCGCCTAGATTCTATTATCTCTAAATTCTGGGAAGTAGAGCAATTACCCTCAAAAACATTCCTTTCTCCAGATGAAATTAAATGTGAACGCACATTTAAAGAAACGGTTACCAGAGACTCATCTGGGAGATTTACGGTATCTTTACCTTTCAAAAATTCTGTACTTGACTTAGGGGACACCTACCCCCAAGCTGTACGAAGATTCCTAATGTTAGGAGCCAGATTAATAAAAATCCCGAATTATACCTAGCCTATTCCAATTTTATGAGGGATTATTTAGAGAATGGCCATATGACGCTTATTCCGCTAAATACGAATTCTTCTCCTTCCTTTATTTACCCACAACTGCGCACAAAGAAAAGAAGTACCACTACAAAGCTTCGTAGTATGGGACGCGTCTGCTAAAGGACCTATGGGTTTAAGTTTAAATGACACTTTACTTCCAGGGCCAACACTACAAAGGGGCATATTTTCACTTTTACTAATTTTTCGAATACATCCTATCGTATTTATCGGATATCAAACAAATGTTCCGTCAGGTTTTGATTACACCTTGCACAGAAATTACCAAAAAATTATTTGGCGATTTTCACCTGAGGATGCTCTGTCCGAATGAGTTTTAAGTACAGTCGCTTTCGGTTTGAATTGTAGTCCGTATTTAGCCATGCACTCTGAACGAACTTGCCGATCTAGAGGTAGATCGTTTTCCACAAGCTAGTAAGCTTATAAAAATCAAATTTATGTCGATGATATCATAGGAACTTCCTGTTCCGTTTCAAACCCTTTCCTCACAAGATGAGTTAATTAATCTACTAAAATTAGGGTGTTTTGAACTACGTAAGTGGGCTAGTAACTTACCTGACTTGTTAGCGGCTGTCCCAAATTCTGATCCCCAAGTGACACTGTCATTTGACAAAGAGGAACCGCATTACTTAAAAGTTTTAGATCTTCAATGGCAACCACATTCAGATTCACTTTCTTATAAGTGCCAAATCGGTGATAGGCCCTAACAAAGTGCACCATTCTTTCAGAAATAGTGTAAAGAACCAGCGTTCTGTACGTATGTGTTTTAGAATAAATTAGGTGCGGACCATCCTGTATGTAAGATTTCATAAGTTTACGCGATATTGCACAACAAATAATTTATTCATCGCCGCTGACGTGTATTTCTAAGAAACCGTAAGTTTCTGCACGTCAGAACGATTTTAACCAATCCCATAACGGCATCCCCCGCACGGTAGCCGCGAAACCGCCCACAGATGCACCTTTATAAACTCGCGACGCGCATAATAGGAGAGATGAATCTCCGTAGATTCAAGTTAAGCCGATATCCAGCAGCCGCCACCGTTTGCTTAGCGTAAGCACCGACCTGTTGTTCACCGACGAAGAGTCCTTCGCGATCGGGCAACCTAAAGTTCAATTCTGTACTGCTATTGATAGACACGTAAGTTGTAAAGTTATACATTCTGACAATTTACACTCAAACACTACAGACCGTAAATAATTCCGGGCTGAGCTCCAGGAGTTATACTACACTAACACCTAGAGTAGCACGCAGGGTAACCCCCGACGTAATACCAACTACACTAGCACCTAGAGTAGCACGAAGGGTAGATCCCATCGTCACTCGCCACCACAAAGTATACCTAGAGGAACGCAGGGGTAGCCCCCGACGTATCTCATCAACACTTGAGGGTGAAGGGTTGTTACATGGCTGTAAAGACCTACGACCTTTCTCTTAGTATATACAGTAAAGACAGGCCGTCGCCTACGTCTTCTGGACATTACTGAAATCCCGCTCGAAACTCACACACTTCACATCCAGTACTTAATAACCATACACGGTGTCTTTGAATCGCAGAAGAATACCTCCATAACCTGTTGTATAAATTAGTAGTCCACCTAACCATCGTAAATACCTGGTGCGAGAACGTTTGTAAATATATTAGATAGTACGTGAATTATTCTATCTTTACGTAAACCTATTAGAGTAGTTTTAATATTAAGTATTTTGTTCCCTTGATTAATTATAAATAATTAAACTTAGTATAGAGATCGGTAATTAATTTAGTTAGATAAATAATCTAATTGCCTACATTAAACCGGTTATAATTAGAAAAGACCGTCGAGAGACTCGCGTTTGCAGACGCGCATTTCGCGTGTATTATTTCCGAGGAGTAGGACATCCTTGCTTCAGCGCTTCAGAGTTACTGACATATAAACACGATATCGATTTTCTCAAACGATTCGAGTTCATTGCGCTGGCGCCCGATCAACCACTGCATCAAGCATAACGCTCGCGCTACTGTACATGCAGGACCGTAACTAAACTTTGCCTCTTAGGTAAGGAATAGATTAAACAAGACCATCTTTTGTTCACAGAAGCGACGTCGCACCCAGTGACGCCAGGACCCGGACCGAGAAGTTCACCTACATTTTGTTAATTACCTTCTATTTTTTATTATTGTAAATATTTGTTAATATACATTTTAAAATGCTTTACGGTTTTTATTTAAGGTTACAGTGTTAAGCCCATCCAGTAATTACTACGAACCACACCCCGTTTATAAAATAAACCCGATTGAGCAAAGCCGAGGCAAATAAAACCGCGTGGGTTACCAAACCAGAAGGGCGCAATATAAAGTAGCACCCAAAAATAGGGGGCGTTATAAATTTGGCACCTAAACGTGGGGCTCGAAAAACACTGAACACCTTAAATAATTTTCCGTTTACAGATTCCAAAAGGACCGCAGAAGGACCAGTAATCACATATTTTTGTTTTCCAGAGACACTAATCTGTCTGTTACAGGATGAGTATACCGAGGGACTCTGAAGATACCGACACCAGAGTGGGATGGATTTACCATCTCAAGAAGGATGAATTAGCAACCGAAGCTAGGAAATATAAGCTAGAGACAGGAGGGAATGTAGATGCACTTCGTGCCAGGATAATAAAATACTTACGCACCGGAGAAGGACAAGTAACCACACTGACACCAGAAATACTAACATTAGGCCCTCCGATACCGCCACCACCAGCTGGGGAACACCTAGACATTACCGGAACCAGACGCGCCGATATTTGCGATAGAATACGCAAATGGGGTGAAATACGAGGTATCAGCGATCCGATTTCTTTCTTGGAAAGAGTAGAAGAATTACAAACCTGCTACAACATCACCGACCGTGATCTATTACTCGCCCTTCCGGAATTATTAAAGGAAAGCACCCTGTTATGGTACAGAAACCATCAACAATCCTGGAGACTTGGAAAGATTTCTTGGTCAGTTTTAAAATACAATTTTACCACCGCGACATCAATAAAATAATTATATTATTTTCTGAAAATTAAAATATTACATCTGTGATAAATTTAAATTATTAGAAAAGTCACTTTGACAAAGAAGCTACACTATTCAAGGCTAATGAAATTTATAAATTATTTTTCAAATCCCAGATGTTTCAATGTAAAAGATTAAATTATTTTTAATCCCTAATTAAAAGCAACACTTCAGTCCCCAAGTGGGGAACCAAATAGTACTTTTAACCACGAAGTAAAAATATTTAATATCTTTGAGATTGACATGTGTTTAAATAAAATGTATTCACAGAGGCACATTTTATTGTGAATTTTCCCATTATGTAGAATCCATCAATGGCGTGAATTCAATAATCAAGTTGTAACACCCCTCTAAACAATTGAAGTTATTATTTGAATTTTAAAAATACAGGATTTTAAACATGCAACATGTTTCATTTTTTAATACCAATCAGGATTTAATAATTCCCGTTTACGTTGTACGGTGGGTGCGTCAGACGTGCACCGTTTATACATGCACCTTACGGGCGATAAACGTATACATAAGTCGGGATTGAGTTTTTTACAGTGCAACTAGGGCTTTTTGCCCAGCGCGGCCGGTGCGTGCGCCCGCCGCGGAGTACATTGAGTTTAATGAGTCGCGCGGCCTGCAAGTCCAGGGCTGGCACTAATCGCGGCGGTTGGGCCATTTTAATATACATTGAGCTAAATGGAAGCTTTTATTGGCAGCGACCCGCGTCGATTCGGGATGCCAACCTACCTGATGGGGCCCATCACGGCACCGTCATTCTAAAGTAATTGAAAAACTTTCCAATGTCATATCGTAGTACGCCATACACGCACGGGTTCATCCTGTACTAATCAGTTGTTGCCAGCACTGGTCCCAACCAAGAGGAATAAAAATGTCGTGTTCCTGGGGCGGACAATCACCTGAAAATTGTACAGCGGTGAACGTCGGCGGTCGCCACGCGTCACCGCTCTGCATAAAGGGGCCTTACGAAAGCCGTGACCGAGAGGTAGAGCCATCCTTTTTATTCTAATCGGAAGACTGCTTAACGCGCGTGCACTTATTTCTTTCCACGTGCGTTAGTAAAAGCATTAAATTAAATATTTCAGGTCATGTTTACCATGGAAATGGAAAAAGTTACCGGTTCCGGGGAAAAGGATTTATTAAAAAATCCACTTTTAAGACCCAATATTACATCAAAAAGTAACACATATAGTCACATTAAATAACCCAACTCCCGACATTACTATTACTTAAACCGTTAAAAATAACAGACAACAGTGTGCGCGACATTTTAAAAGAAAAACATTTATGAAACATTTCAGTTTGTTGTGAGGTGAATAAGTTGTACTGTTTGCCATGCTTACTTTTGGTTGTTTCCAAAAAATAGAAGATTGTTTAGCCTATTCTTGGGTATAACAACTTGCAGCCTTGAATACCAATTTCTAGTTATTTGAATGCTGGCGTTTACCTATTTCTAAATTAAATAAATATAGGCTTGTTTGTAACTTTTCCATTCAAGGTGTGCAATTATATTCAAACTTAACAAAACCATTTATTACTTCAATGTCTAAACTTCAATTATTATTACCTTCCAACCTACATATACGTATGTAGGTGTACAAGGTTATGCAATCGACTTTTTTTCACTATCGCTAAATCGACTCATTAGCTCATTTTTTGCCAAGATCGGTCATAATGTGTGTGTGTGTGTGTGTGTGTGTGTGCTGTGTGCTGTGTGCGTGTGCGTGTGTGCGTGTGTGTGTGTGTGCGTGTGTGCGTGTGTGTGTGTGTGCTGTGTGCGTGTGTGTGTGTGTGCGTGTGTGCTGTGTGCGTGTGTGCTGTGTGCGTGTGTGCGTGTGTGCGTGTGTGCGTGTGTGCGTGCGTGCGTGTGTGCGTGTGTGCGTGTGCGTGTGTGGTGTGCTGTGTGTGTGTGCGTGTGTGCGTGTGTGCGTGTGTGCGTGTGTGCGTGTGCGTGTGCGTGGTGCGTGTGTGCGTGTGTGCGTGTGTGCGTGTGTGCGTGCGTGTGCGTGTGTGGTGTGTGCGTGTGTGCGTGTGTGCGTGTGTCGGTGTGCGTGTGTGCGTGTGTTGTGACGTGTGGTGTGGTGTGCGTGTGTGGTGTGTGCGTGTGTGCGTGTGCTGTGTGCGTGTGGTGCGTGTGCGCGTGTGCGCGTGTGCGCGTGTGCGCGTGTGCGCGTGTGCGCGTGTGCGCGTGCGCGCGTGCGCGCGTCGCGCGTGGCGCGTGTGTGCGTGTGCGCTGTGGCTGTGCGCGTTGCGCGTGTGCGCGTGTGCGCGTGTGCGCGTGTGCGGGTGCGCGTGTGCGGTGTGCGCGTGTGCGCGGGCGCGTGTGCGCGTGTGCGCGTGCGCGCGTGGCGCGTGCGCGCGTGCGGCGTGCGTGCGTGCGTGCGTGGTGCGTGGTGGTGCGTGCGTGCGTGCGTGCGTGCGTCGTGCGTGGTGGTGTGTGGTGGTGTGGGTGTGCGTTGTGCGGTGGTGTGCGTTCGTTGCGTTGTGCGTGTGTCGTTGCGTTGGCGTTGCGTTGTGTGTGTGCGTGTCGTTGCGTTGTGGTGGTGTGCTGTGGTTGTGTGTCGTTGCGTGTGCGTGTGTGTGTGTCGTTGTGCTGTGTCGTGTGTGGTTGCTTGTGCTTGTGCGTTGTCGTGTCGTGTGTCGTGTGCTGTGTCGTTGTGCGTTGTCGTGTGCGTTGTGCTGTGGCGTGTGCGTGTGTGCGTGTGTGCGTGTCGTTGTGCGTTGGTGGTGCGTGCGTGCGTGGTGCGTCGTGCGTGCGTGCGTGCGTGCGTGCGGGTGCGCGTGTGCGGTGTGCGCGTGTGCGCGTGCGCGCGTGCGCGGTGCGCGGTGCGCGCGTGTGCGCGTGTGCGCTTGTGCGCGTGTGCGCGTGTGCGGTGTGCGCGTTGCGAGTGTGCGCGTGTGCGCGTGTGCGGTGTGCGCGTGGCGCGTGTGCGCGTGCGCGGTGGGCGCGCGTGGGCGTGCTGGTGCGTGTGGGTGTGTGCGTGTGCGTGTGTGCGTGTGGCGTGTGCGTGTGGCGTGTGGCGTGTGTGCGTGTGTGCGTGTGTGCGTGTGTGCGGTGTGCGGTGTGCGCGTGGCGCGTGTGCGCGTGGCGCGTGTGCGCGTGGCGCGTGTGCGCGTGTGCGCTGTGCGCGGCGGCGGCGCGTGCGCGCGGGGTGCGCGTGTGCGTTGGCGGTATGCGGTGTGCGCGTTGCGCGTGTGCGCGTGTGCGCGTGTGCGCGGTCGCGTGTGCGTTGCGCGTGGCGTGTGCGCGTGTGCGGTGGCGCGTGCGCGCGTGCGCCTGCGCGTGGCGCGTGCGTGCGTGCGTGCGTGCGTCGTGCGTGCGTGCGTGCGTGCGTGCGTGGTGTGTTGGTGGTGTGGGTGCGTGTGTCGTTGTGCGTGTGCGTTGTGCGTGGTGGTGTGTGCGTTGTGCGTGTGTCGTGTGTGCGTGTGTGGTGTGCGTGTGCGTGTGCGTGTGTGCGTGTGTGCGTGTGTGGTGGGTTGCGTGTGTGCGTGTGTGCGTGTGCGTGTGTGCGTGTGGTGGCGTGTGTGCGTGTGTGCGTGTTTGTGCGTGTGTGCGTGTGTGCGTGTGTGCGTGTGTGGCGTGTGGCGTGTGGGCGTTGTGCGTGTGTGCGTGTGTGCGTGTGGGTGGCGTGGTTGCGTGCGTGCGTGCGTGGTGCGGGTGCGGGTGCGCGTGGCGCGTGTGCGGTGTGCGCGTGTGCGCGTGCGCGCGTGCGGTGCGCGGTGGCGCGTGTGCGGTGTGCGCGTGTGCGCGTTGCGCGTGTGGGTGCGGTGCGCGTGGCGCGTGTGCGCGTGTGCGCGTGTGCGCGTGTGCGCGTGTGCGCGTGTGCGCGTGTGCGCGTGTGCGCGTGTGCGCGTGTGCGCGTGTGCGCGCGTGCGCGCGTGCGTGCGTGCGTGCGTGCGTGCGTGCGTGCGTGCGTGCGTGCGTGCGTGCGTGTGTGTGTGATGTGAGTGTGATGTTGTGATGTGAGTGTAAGTGTGAGTGTCTGTGTGT
Organism: Vesta saturnalis; assembly: GCA_036346205.1. Lineage (NCBI taxonomy): Eukaryota > Metazoa > Arthropoda > Insecta > Coleoptera > Lampyridae > Vesta > Vesta saturnalis. The sequence continues at coordinate 3,661,758 of JARFJB010001851.1, read as the reverse complement.
GTGAGTGTGAGTGTCAGTCTAAGAGTGAGTATGAGTGCGTGCATGTGGGTGTGTGTGAGTGTGACTGTAAAATAAGTGTAACAATTATATAAATATGATTAAAAATTCTTAAACTGTATTACCGATATTTTTATAAAAGCTTTGTGTTTTTTAAGTTAGCATCTAGATCTTGATTATCCTCTATCTAAACGTCTGTTTGACATAGATTATTGCTGTTGTTTTTACAATGTTGCCTATTTCCGTAATGAAATTATTATAAAAGGGGCTGCATAATTGTCCTAAAATAGTTATTTATGTATCAAGGTATTAAAGTAATATTTATTATCTCGAATTAGACGAGGCAAATAACCACGCGAGTGATAAAAATGACTTGAACGCCGAGATTATGATGATTATACATACAATTTTTTCAATATCTGATTCATGATTAATTTTATATTAAAATGTGTAGACATATTTTTTAAAAGAAAGTTTAATTTTACATGTAGTTTATAAAGTTTCTTAATACGAAACGCGAAATAAGTGTAATAATGAAATAAATATGATCGAAAATGCTTAAACTGTAATATCGATATTTTTATAGAAGCGGCTTTGGTATTTTTTGTTTATTAAGTTTACATCTAGATTTCTATTAACCTCTATCTGACATAAAGTTTTAAAAGTCTGTTTGACACACATTATTTTTTTTGTTTTTACAATGTTGCCTATTTGCATAATAAACTTATTCTAAAAGAGGTTACAAGCAAGTTTAAAAGCAATTGTATTCAAATTTGGCATACATGTTTAGGATATAAATGTTTAGACCGTAGTAATTTTTGGTGATGATAGATGTACCTAGGTTTAAGGAGTAAGAGGGGTAAATGTGATTTTCTTTAGGCCGCAATAATTCAAAAACTTGAAAAAGAACTTTATTTATATTTAAAGCAATTATTTAATACCTATATGACCAAATACATGTGGATAGTAGTACAACCGCAATAACACGAAAACTTCAACAGAGATTGCATTTAAATTTTACATAAATGTTAAAGTCATAAATTAGTGGATTCCAGTGATATCTGGTGGTGGTTGCGATGGCGGCGTTTTATTTTCTATCGTTCGAAATATTTCAAAAACTTGAAATTCGACTGTATTTGAATGAATCGACTCAAATAACAGACGGTGGAAAAGTTTTTCTACCCATCTGCCTCAATTTTTATGTTACAAAATGAAATTAATTTAATAATTTAAGTTTCTTTTTATACTTTATTAATATACAAATCACCTATCTTAATATGTATATTAATTCTAATACAATTTATCTTATAAATGGTTTTAAAATGGCTCGAATCCTTCATTTGAATTCTTGGATTAAGTACCAATATAAAATGCAAGCATTTAGCTCTAGCTGTAGAATTAGAGTTATATGGCTTGTTCTGTTACACCTATTTAACAGTTTAAAAATAGAAGATTTTTTAGTATTCTGCTATGTAATTTTACAATTGCAAATGAGTTCATAGTAATTGTCTCATTAAATGTGAACAACAGTGATGATTAAGAATATTAAAAGATAGTGTTTTGTAAAGATTTATTTCTTTAATAATACTAAAATAAGGTCGTTAACACAATAAAGTAAATAAAGCAAAAATTGAACATCGACAGGCGCAGTTGTTGCAAACTGCCTATATATTGATTCCTTCAGAAAATCAGGCCAATTCACAACAAACATGTCCTAAATTCCTAAAATAATCGTTATGAACGTGCAAATCTACATAATTTAAAATAAAAAATTACATTAATCTAATTTACAATATGTTTACTACATGTTGTTTAATGTCAAAAGTGAAATGCGTATAACGTGATGTAAGAATAGAACAGTACTAGAACTTAGAATTTGTGATAAAAGTATTTTAGTAGCATAAGTGAACTTAAGAAACGGAAATGTCGTACAAGTTATCGTTAAATAATAGTTTTAAAGTTAATTGTGAAACAATACATTGGGGTAAATCTTCTAGCACTGATGGTAATGTTAAATTTGCCGGAGAAGAAGCAAAAGATAGGCTGTATGAACCAAAACATAAAAAGAAAGTTGTAAGGGTGCTTACGGTTGTTGCTTATATATTTTTTGTATCTCTCGCAGCAATTATGTTATCTCTCTATTATGTGTTTATTTGGAATGGACATCAAAAAGAAAGTATGCGACCTAGAACGGTTGTCGTGCATATTTCTACAAAATGTGATAATGGTATGTTGAATACAATTTTTCTCATATTTTTCGTGTTAATTAAAGATAACTTGAGAATTTCCTTGTTTTTCTTCAATAATTAAAACGTTTTAGAAAAATGCTGTAACATATTTTAATATCCATAAACAGCGACATTAAAGTACAACGAAGCAATTAAAATTAGTAGAATTCTTTAAATAATTAAAATTTAAATTGCAAAGCAAGTTTAAAAATTTTTTCTAAAATTAAAACCATTACCTTATTTTGATAGGAAGCATTGATCCTTACATTAGTTTTCTATTTTAAAGCTTTTAAACATGTAAGTTATATTATTGATCATAAAGTGGTTACTATACAACGTGCCCAATATAAGGATGAACAGCATGGGATCTTGAAAACGGTAAAAGATACGAAGGCGGTTAAATTAGAGAAAAGTTGTATAATTTAGGGCATGTTCACATGTAATTTGCAAAAGTTCATTATTGTTTATCGTTTCCCAGATTTAAAACAAAATGCGATTTTTTGGTTTTTCTTTTTTCGTAGGTAATTCCTTCATTTATTTTAAAAGATTTTTAAAAACCAAAGGTACTTCTTCATTGTCACTTTTTGAATTCTATTAGATGGCGTTTTCACATTTTTTATTCGACGTTTCGTCTCCGAGAAACCATCATCACCATATCGCCGCAACCAACGAAACCCCCAAAAACTGTTCAAATACGTTGCCGTTATTTTCTAGACACAGGTAAGCTAGTCTAGCATTTCTGGCGAAATTGTATTAACTGCTGACATAACTGATACTAACAATTGCTTTTCATTTTCAAAACTCCCATCATATACATAGTTTTCAAGTAACCCCACAGAAAAAAATTCAACGGACTTAAATCGCGTGATCGGGCTGGCGAAGCTACTGCACTGTAAGTTCCAATCCATTTTCTTGTAAATCGCAATGACAGATAGTCCTATACATTTCTTGAGTTGTGTGCTGGGGCACCATTTTGTTGAAACCAACATTTGTTAACAAGTGCTAAAGGTAATTCATCCAAGGCATTTTCCAAATCAGTCCTTAGCAAATTCAGATATCGTTCGGCATTTAAATTGTTGTGGTAAATAAAATGTCCCATTATTCTTCGTCCCAAAATGCACATCCACATATTAAATCCAAATCTATGTTGATGTCTTGATTCTTTTTTTAAATAAGGATTTTGTTTGCCCAATAATGTTTGTTACATCGGTAGAAAATTTCATTGTTGGTTATCATGCTTTCATCAGACCAAATTATTTTAAAAGGAAAATTTAGATCTTGGACACGTTTTCTAGTATACCATTCGCAAAAACCTGCTCGCCACTCCTGATCAGTTGGTCCAAGACCCTGACAAACTCAACGTTTATGTGAATGAAACTTACTCTTGTTTAAAATGAATTGTGCTGTAGAATTAGCTATACCAGTACGATATTCAATTTGTCTTGTCGATATTGCAGGGTTTGTCGATATTTCACCGTTTTGTAAAACGGTATTAGCTTTTTTGCATCAGATTGTTTTTGACAAGATAGACATGTTTTGCAAATGAACCAAATTCTTTTAAATTAGATTCCAAACGTCTAAAATTGATTTACCAGGTTGCCTTCGTTCAGGATATTTATCCAAATACATTAGCTCAGTAACTACACAATTTCTGTGGGACAAGATGTAGCATGTTAACATGTCGAACTTTTCTTCGTTTGTAGAATGTCGTCTTTCCATAGGTACACTTATTGATTCTGGTTGTAAAGGTACATAATAATTTTATAAGTTTATTTGACACTTTCATTAATTTTTAAATCTGTTATTACTAATGACGATGATAACTGTACTTATTATTGAAACTTATAACTTTTGGTATAATTTATCTTCTAGTACAGGATTTTATAAAGCAAAGAAAGATAAGTATTTCTAATTATAGTACACTTATGTAATAGAATTTATCTGTGTATTGTGCTTTCTAGTTATTACAAAGCTTTTTGGATAATTACTAAAAAATATTTGAATCATTTAGTTGAGAAAGCATTAATATGGAAACGTTTACAAGTATTTATGGATATGGTTCTTAGCTTTTTTCAAAATGAGCTAAAATATGTTTATTAAACATTGCAGTGTCGTCTTTGGAGATCTAAATCGCTTAATTTTATGAAAATATGAAAAATCTGGAACATTGTAACTGTGGCAGGACGTGTAACAAACAAAATACAACAAATATTAAAAACACCGAACGCGTTTGAATAGCTAAGCTATCATCATCAGCGGTCGACTATATATATATATATATATATATATATATATATATATATATATATATATATATATATATATATATATATATATATATATATATATATATATATATATATATATATATATATATATTGTGTGTGTGTGTGTGTGTGTGTCTGTGTCTGTTTCTGTGTCTATGTCTATTGTGTCTGTCTCTGTACCTGCCTCTGTGTCTGTATCTGTGTCCAAGTCTGTGCCTGTGTCTGTGTTTGTCTCTGTGTCTGTCTCTGTACCTGCCTCTGTGTCGGTGTCTGCGTCTGTGTCTCTGTCCGTGCCCGTGCCCATGTCCGTGTCCTTGTCCGTGTCCGCATCCATGTCCGTGTGTGTGTGTGTGTGTGTGTGTGTGTGTGTGTGTGTGTGTGTGTGTGTGTGTGCGTGCGTAGTCGTGTGTGTGTGTGTGTGTGTGTCTGTGTCTGTGTCTGTTTCTGTGTCTATGTCTATGTGTGTGTCTGTGTCTGTCTCTGTGTCTGTCTCTGTGTCTGTCTCTGTACCTGCCTCTGTGTCTGTATCTGTGTCTGTATCTGTATCTGTGTGTGTGTCCAAGTCTGTGCCTGTGTCTGTGTCAGTGTCTGTGTTTGTCTCTGTGCCTGTCTCTGTGTCTGTCTCTGTACCTGCCTCTGTGTCTGTCTCTGTGTCGGTGTCTGTGTCTGTGTCTCTGTCCGTGCCCATGTCCGTGTCCTTGTCCGTGTCCGCGTCCGTGTGTGTGTGTGCGTGCGAGCGCGCGCGTGTGTCTGTGTGTGTGCGCGTTCGTGCTTGTGTGTGCGTGTGTGTGCGCGTGTGTGTGTGCGTGTGTGTTTGTCAGCAATTGATTGTCATTATTCATTAGAATTTGCTTGCTTTGGAATATCTCTACAATTTCGTATCAAGGTCGTACTTATAACTAACACGTTTGATTAAATATACCTTACCTGTTCTTTAAAGCGAACTTTGATAGGTCGATTAGCTTGCCCTACATGTATTTGTTCACAATTTTTGCAATGAATCCTATCTTGCTTATCTACTTGATCTTTTTAATTGCCTAAGAGAGAGTTTTCAAACTATTATTTGAAGCAGTGATAGTTTTCAAATTAATATTGGAAAAGATTTTAGACAGACTTTCTGTGTAAGCAGGATAGTTTGGTAATTTTACATGCTTTGTTTCTATTTGTTCTCTACTATGCCCTAATGTGGTTATTAGGTAACTACTCTTTTAGTTCTCTAGCGTTGCCTAATTAATTTGAAAACCGTCGCTACTTCAGATATGCATCTCTAAATATCCCAACTCCACTCGTGACAGAAGTGTACTAGATATTCAAATTCGGCTTACTCCGCTTAAAATTTAATTTCGTTATGCATGTAAACATAATTTAGTATGTATACTAAAATTGTTTAATTGAATTTTGTTACATGTTTTTACATCTTAAGTAATTGTTAGTAATGAGTGGGGCAAGGGGCAAAAGGGAAGATTTTGATTTCCTTTCTTTCACAATATCTCCACAATTACAAAAAGAATTAGATTTACTGGACATACTCGTTTAATATATAAATGTCTAGGCCCCCGTGACTTTGGGTGTGCTGGGGGTACGGAAAAACAAGCGGGAAGGTCGGGCGGAAGGACTCCAAATCTGTAAAAGCTATTTGATTTAAATTTGAAACATGTTCTTAAGACTTAAAGGTCAAGATTGCAATAATTTTTGGTAGAGATGAAAACTAGGTGAGCAATAAAGCAGGTAATAGTTATTTACATGGTTAGTGGGGGAACAGTTGTTTTGCAGATGAGCGCGACAATTAGCGGAGCGAGTGCACAACCCATGTCCGCGAATCATGCCAAAGCTGTTCACGTACGTATCATGTATTCTATTTTTTGCTCGAATTATAATTTACATTGGATCAATTTCTTTTTACTTCAAATTAAAATCAAGTCACCGATTCTGATAAAGCAGAAACCTAGAAATTTGAATTGTCAATTTATTTATTTTAAACTTATTTCTGAAGTGAGCAATATTTTTGTACATTTTAAATTAAATATGTCTTCTGATGAAGAGTTTGTATAATTGCACACCTCCAGAAGTTCGCAAAGCTGCAAATATAGCAGTTAATAGTTTATTCTGCGAAATCAGCATCAAGGTACCAAAATGCTTACGATGCTTTCATCAAATGGTGTAAAAGTAAAACATTAAAAGTTATACAGAAAATTGTTTATTGGCATATTTTCAAGACATCAGTGGTCACAAAGTCATTATAGTCAATATACAGCATAATATCTTGCCTGATTATTAAACATAATGTAGATATATCAAAATACTCAAAGTTAATAGCTTTTCTAAAAAGGGCAACAGAACACCGTAATCTTAAGAAATCGAGAATCCTTGATGAAGAACAAATATTCAAATTTCTAAGAGATGCGGCTTTCTTAATGAAGGTACCAAATTGTTATTTCTTTTAAATATGGTACATTTTAAAATTCATTTCTATAGGTAGTATTATTGGTATTTCTGGGGCTTGCCATAGAGAAGAATTGTGTAAAATGTTAATATGCTAGATTGATTTTAAAGATGATATAATAATGATTTCTGTACCTGAAACAAAAATGGGTGTTAAAAGAGAATTTGTCATAATCAAGGATGAGTGGGTCAAGATTGTTAAGAAATTCTTAAAAATAAGAGCATTAGTAAAAACTGACAATGAAAGGTTATTTTTAACATTTCGTGGTGGAAAATGTATTAACTCACCTGTCGGTTTAAATACAATCGGTCATCAGAAATTGCTCAATATCTGAACCTGCCAGATTCTCGGGAATATACAAGTCATTGCTTTCACAGAAGTAGTGCCACGTTGTTAGCAAACAAAGGAGCTGATTTGTTGTCTGTTAGGAGGTATGAAGGATGGAAATCTTCGATAGTTGCAGAAGGTTATGTTGAAGAATCGATCCAAAGTAAGATACATGTAGCACAAACCATAAAGCACTTCGGAATGAAAATAGTGTGGAGTTTCTGGTGTTTCAATTTCATCCTGCAATGAATTGTACGATTACTGTAAATGTTTACAACAAGAATTAAACATTTATAGTTACATATACCTGCATATTTGTTTATTAAAGCGTTTACTGTTGCCTTTCTGTTTTTAATTATACGATTTTAAGGTTAAAAAAACAATACACTTGTTCTTGTAGAACACCGCGGCATTGTTATTCTATAAACTAAGCTAGAAACACAAAAGTATTCTAGCAACGGCAACTAGAGGTACGTACAAAACTTCTTATAGATGGCGCCATGTTATTAAATTGCTATTTATTTTAAAGAATTTGAAACTAATTTTTACCCTTTTAATATAGAGAACAATGTAAAATGCATTTATATTTGCTTTTTTATTTTCTGTCATATGACTTTAGATTATAGCCCGCAATAAATTAGATAATTCCGGTGAATTTTCGAGCACGAGTGCGTAAATTAACGTTCCTGTCATTCATTGCTGATCAGGAACTCTCGATTTACAATGAAGAAGTGCAAAAATATGTATTTTCTTTTATCCGAAATAACGGAAAAATCAGAATATCAATTTCACTCAAATCGAAAAAATTTTAGAAATGGAAAGAATACGTTTTTTGACTTTCTAGTATCATAGAAATTACGATAAAGTAAGTCATTGCACTTCGTTGGTCTGTCGTCATCCCCCATAATATTATATACCATTGAGACAATTAAATCGATATTGTTTCGGTGTTGATTATGTACAGGGTAATTAAAAAGAATTTTATACCACTGCATGTAAGGAAATGAGTAAGCTCCTTGACACAATTTTTTTTAAGCGAACGCTATATCGGAAACTTATTATTTTCGTCACTCGATTTTTTACTCGTTCTTTAACTCGCTCTGTCGCACAGCCGTCCATGACTCTTGTTCGCTCTCTAACTTTCGATGTAATTGAAGTGTCAAACTGAAATTTTCACAATTTTTTTTATTACTAAATAGATTTAGTGATTGCTAGTCGGCCATAAACCCATAAACATCGAAGATGTGAGCACGATCGTTAGTATCTAGGTAACAATAGTAGATAAGAAAAAACTTTATTAGAGAAAGTTGTAGAGAAACAATACGAAACTTTTACTTTTTTTAAACCTTCGATAACCGTAAAACTCCAAAAAAGAAGGAATCAAAAAAACTTGCGATTTTCTTATCTGTGGAAATATTTATGTACCAATTTAGAACAGATGACCAAGGGCTAAATTTTGTGTATTTGTGTATATTTCCACGTGAATTCTGTTGAGATCACGGCAAATGGGATTTCCTCTATGACTAAAAGCCAAATTCTATCAGTGCAAGTTACCTTAAATCTGCGTTGATACATCAATTTTGTCATGGGCGCGGAGAAAAAGAATTCCTTCGAAGATCAAACTCTAAATTTGAAATCCATGGTATTTGCATTTATCAAATGAAATCCATGAGTATTTGGCAGCAATTTGGCACAATGGCCACTAGGTAAATTCTGTAATCCATATGTGTTGATCATAATTTAGCCCAAATTATGTATACCTATACACCAATTTTGGCGAAACCATGGTAAAATGGATTTTCTCAATGACCAAATCTGAATTCTCTGACTCATCAATACTGCGGCCGCATGTTGCCCAAATTGTACATTTACAGACTTTTTTCGTTAGAGTCGAGGTAAAATGGATGGTCTCGATGACCAAGAGTTAAATTTTGTGCCCCATCAGTGTTTCCTAACATTGATGATGCCCAAAATGTGTATTTTCACAATAATTTTTAGGTCGAAGAGGTCTCGACGACCAAAAACCAAATTCTGTGGTCCATGAGTGTAGATCACATTTGGATTGCCCAAAATCTGTGTTGATACACTAATTTTGTTATGAACACGGAAAAAAGGATTCTCTAGAAAACTAAACGACAATTTCGGTAATCCATTAGTACTTGACAGCATTTCGGACGAATCCAAATTTATAAACCAAGTAACAAGACTCAATAATCAAATATATACGTGTATGATATAGTATCTTAATTTGATCGAGGCTTTTGTCCCGAAATATGTGAAAAATAAAAGTATAATCAAGACATATGTGCACCAAAGTGGCGAAAGCAGTAATTACACCATCAAGTAAACACGGATAAAATCAAGAGATTCATTACTTTGATAATTGTTAATCGCTAAAGTAAATTAAGAGGAACTGTAAAATTTGTTTTCGTACTAACAGCCAATTAAGCTAACTTTGTTACCTAAAATAGCGCCATAGTGCCTATATATACAAATAAAATTATTTATAAATAAACTTTCACTAATGACTAACACCTTAAAGCAATTAACCTGTAAATTAAGCTTTCACCTCAAATGAAAGCCAACATCTTAAAACCGTAAAAGTTGTCTATTGAAGGAACACATTTGGTCATTTCCCAAACGAAATTGGCGAATAAATAAAGCGTTTGGGCATCTTTGATCCAAAAACGAAAAAGTTTATTCTTGCTCATCGAGAAAATGAGTTTTTCCAATTCATCAAAATATAACTCAAAATATAAAAAGCATTTGTTTTAGTTCTTTAAAATGATTTTATTTCTGTTTATTTATATTTTGCACATGATAAACTTCGATCATGAAAATTAACGGACTAATCTATAGTTAGTTAGCTACTAAATCTCGACAAGAATATAAACAGTTTGAAGTAAATCGCTAACTCCGAGTTTATTAAGAAATCTTCACATTTTACTAGGGCCCAAATTTTGCCTCATAACTTTTGACATGGGCCCCCTACAAAATCCGTCAACGCATCTCGGAGATCTATTTTTTATGGACATGGACAAATAAAGGAGCATTACGATCTCATTGAGTAGTTGCAAACTATACATTCTCAACAATTTCCAGAATCAGTTCCAAAATAAAAATGTTCTCATTTTATCGTTATATTAATTTTCTTTTGTCTCAAATCTGCTAAATAACAACTGAAAAATGTATAATAATTCCTTTTATAGCTATTAATTATTATTATACAATTTTAACAACTAAGCCCCTTTTAAGATAGAGGGCTACGTTGTTAGTTCATATTTTTACATTGTTGATCAGCTTAGCAATATGTAGGTAGTAATTAAGTCCTGAATTTTTAAAATTATCGGGACAAATTATTTTATTATTATAAATACATCACCTATGATTATAACAAAACCATGGTAATATGAACAAGAAACATTTTCGCGTCCTTACGGTTTGGCGCCCATTTCGCCTGCGTTTTTTGGGATCGCGCCTATACGGTCCGCGGCTAAGCATCTCCGTGGTGTTTTGTTCTTGCGCCTATACGCCCTTTTGGTCGCGCAATTCCGGCTGCACCCTATTGTCCTAGGCCGTACCTGTATAATACTAAAGACGGTTCTGGGCAACCTTAAAGCAAAAAACTTTATAATCATAAAAAAATAACTCTTAACCTCCTCGGGCCCACGAGGCACTTTGCAATGCGATTTTGTTTCATGTGCGATACATTGGGTACTGCCCTATAGAAAAATTTGGATAACACAAAAAAAATGTCTTGTGGGAATTTAAGAAAACAATTTCTTTGCATGCTGGAACATAGAAAAATATACAAGGAGTACATTTTCACAAAAGTTAAGCTCTTGCAACCTGCGTATCGGCATCTTGATCATGTTTGTTGTTCGTCGTTCCCAAATTTTGGCAGATGCTTGGCGTCTGCCGAACGTAGACTCTTGTCTGTAATTGGCAAAACATTTCTTCTTTTCAAATTATCCTGTCCTAGATATTCTTCATCGCTTATATTTAATTATTCGTCATTTTGGTCCTGTTTAGAGTACAACAATAGTTTTGCGGATGAAAATTTGAAATCAAGGTAGTCATGAATATCTCGTTCTGGAGGTTCTGCGGCTCGAGCATCTTCTCTGTATCGAATCCAGGAAGCTGCTGCTGCAAAATCCACAAAATGGAAGATACAACGTATTGTCCATTTCTTGGTCTTGCAACTCATTAAATACTTTGATATTACGCGATCGAGTAAATCAACTGATTGATTTCGATATATTTTTTATTTTGAACAGACCAGCGTCTACATTGTCCCAGCGGTTCATCCCCAAATTCAGCTGAAGCAAGGTGTATGTGTCTAGAATCAAACCACTTCACTACAACGATTTTATTATCTTCAGTAACTAACCTGCCGTAAGACCCTCTTCCCGATCTCTTCAATTCTTTTTCGATTTTGAACGGGATGGTAGTTTTCGGAATTTTATTCTTCATTAACGTACCCGTTACATAGATTGTGCGCGAAATAAGTGCACCAATCAGGGGTAACGATGTGAACTATCTATCTACAAACATTGAGACCCTTTTGACAAAGTGTCAGTAATCTACTCTTCCACCTACGTCTAATTTCTCGAGTGTTGGAACCAAGGAAGATTATGTGGTCCGACCCTTACCTTCGTACATATGAAAATCAAGTGAAATACGTGTAGGTATCGTCATTACGAAGTTTTTGGGGCCTACAGGATGAGGTTTGCTGCGAACAAATTGTCTCGTTCTAACCTTTCCGTAGAACGCTGTCATCTGTTCATCAACAGAAACTTGTGTTCGTTCGGTTTCCAGGCAAGTGTTTTGAATTGTATCTAACATTAGCCTAATTTTCCAAAATCTGTCAATTTCCCTAGCATCTTTCGAAAAAAAATTGTCACTAACAAGTTTTAACTTTGTTCGTAGGGTAAAGGATCAATTCTTCGAAATGTTATCTGCTACAATTGGTACTCTTGTATTCAATTACCAAAAAAATTCGAATCCTTGGTAAATTGTAAATACCAATCAGCAAGCAACATGCAAAAAAATTTCCTCAATTCACTTCTTGAAGTGTTGATTGATTTTCCAGTCAATTGAACTGATGTCATGTTAGTGAATGTGGCCCTGGAATTGAAAAAATCTAAGTCGAGATACTCCTTGAAGCAGTCAATGGGTTGTGGAAGAGTTTCAGGAGTGTAAGATATCTGGACCGAAGGTTGACACTTTTATGTTACTACCTGAAAACTAGTCCTCTTCCATTTTATTTTTTACATTTTTGCAAAAAAGTTGTCAGAGGAATATCGTCATCTGAAGATGCGTTTGCTTCAGATTCACTTCCATGCACAATTTGGTTTTGATCAACGTTTTGATCGGTACCATACGCAATTCGATCTTGATCTAAATCGCCGGTTTCGCTTTCGCTATCGTCCTAGAGTTGTCCATCTAAATCGGATTCATCGAAGTTCAGGTTGTCCACAAGTTCCTGCAGTTCCGCTGTAGATAGCGTAGCTGTAGGTATGACATAATTAATAACTTGTAGTATAACCCGAGTCCCAACGTATCACCAATGATACATGCACTTCTAATAAATGCACAAGTCTAACTATGGGACGATCTTTCACATACAGTGCATTACAGCAAATAGTAGTTGAATAGTGGAGGTTTGTTATTGTTTTAGCAAAATTGAGTCTGAATGATAACTTGGCCGACTTTACAATTCGTTGTTATCCCTAAATTCTATATTTATTTTTAGAAAGTTAACTAATTAGCGGAAACACTGTTTACGCTACTTGTTTTTTTCTGTTGCATAACGACCTTGGGGTAATTAGATTGGTCCTATAAAAACGAATGAATCATTCTCTAGCTTCACTTGCAGTTTTATACTTCGTGTGCCAACAGCCCGTTTCTTCAATACAACACTGGTTATTATTTTTTGCTTTAGCTTTTACTTTATTTATTTTATTCACTCGTGCAGTTTTTAAAGCTGTGTTATAATTACAGATATGGATTTAACTAAGCTAAACGCCACCACATGTTTTAAGCCTTTTAAAAATATTAAGGACCTGGAGATCGGTGTTGAATACAAAATACTCAATCTTTTATGGCGAAAGGGTTACTGTGAAACTGACTGAGTTTAAATGCATACTACCTGAGCGTTTCTACAAATTTTTTAAGGCCGAGGATCAGCGCATACACCAATTTAATGAGCAGCTGAAGATTAAACACATTTCATTAAGTTCTTTAGAATCAGCAGGGAAAACAACAAATTGAACGACAGCGAGATTTAATTATGACTCATAATTAAAACAAAACGATTGCGATACATTGAGACTAATAATTATTACCAAAATATATTGTACGTAACAGTGGTTTGAGACCCTGGTGCATACGGCAGACCTTAAAACTTAGTGTTAGAATCCTCACTTCTAATTTCCCCCCATAACCATTACAGGGCCATTAAAAATATACCGCGAGATGGCGCCACAAACAAATTCAAATTTTTGGACAAGGGACGAAGCCCTGAGAGCAAGCTCCAAAGACCTATACCTGTCTTACAAGTTAGCATTAAGGCCTCCTTATTAGGATACAAATTCAAATTTTCCTCCAAAACAAAATGGCCGAGGGTCTTGATTATGATGCGTAATTAAAATGGTCATGATAACACATTTTAATTACAAGAAATTGGTCGAGGATCTTGATTATGACGCTTAGTTTAAAGGGTTATGATGATGCAATTTAATTATGTCTCATAATTAAAATAATTTCTGGTTTATAAGTCGTAATTAAAAACAACACTTCCTTATTAGAATACAAATTCAAATTTCGCGCTATAAACAATCAGAATGCACCTACTTAGTCCTCCAATCAGAGCACGGATGCTGAATAGTGGCGCTAAGGACCAATCAGAAACCAGAGGGACGGGCGCAAGCAATCAGGTAAAAGAAGAGGTGTGGTCTAGTCTTAGCTCCGCCTTAATACACGTACAAGCAATCGGGCAAAAGGAGAGGTGTGGTCTAGTCTTAGCTCCGCCTTAATACACGTACAAGCAATCGGGTAAAAGGAGAGGTGTGGTCTAGTCTTAGCTCCGCCTTAATACACGTACAAGCAATCTGGTAAAAGGAATTAGTGTGGCCTAGCCTTAACCCCATCTTAATAAAGCCATAAGGGTCTTATCCAGTCTTAGTCCTGCCAAATTGGCCACTAAACGACGCCTTAGGGGGCATTCAACACCCCTAACCCCGGTTTAGACCGACAAAAAGGCGTTTAATATTGACAAAAAGACCTTATTTACGGGCTAAAATTCAACCAAGGGGTTGAAAAACTCCTCCGAAAAGAAGCTGACCATTCTAGCGTATACTCTAACCCACTACTTTTAATTACGCTTTTAATTAATTATGATTTCACGTCCCTAGACTGTCCTCAACTACTATTACGGTTAAATCGCCTACCAGATTTCACAACTTACACGTAGTTGTATAGCCAACGTTGTTACGAGTTTCCTAAATGAATTTTACTGTATTTTTAAATCAACCTAGTTGAATTATTAAATTAAAGATTAAATAAAAAATCAGAACATGTATCTCCAATTACTTTAGATGTAAATAGCTATCAAATTGATACCCCAGAAGAAGTCGCAACCATTGCTAATGATTTTTTTGCGTCTTTAGCCGACAAAACTATAAACAAAATTCCTGTCAAAACTTATACAACTGCAACCATGCCAACTGTAAACAATTCTCTCTTTCTAACATCTGTATATATACATATATACAGGTATGGAAAACATTATTGCGGGTCTGACTTATAATAAGTTAGAAAGAAACTCAATAACCATTATATGAGTGTGAGAGAGACATAACTTTACCGATGTTGCCACGTGTACATATTTGCATGAAGACTATTTAAGTCGCCTTCAATCTACCTTTAACATTTCTAACGAAACAGAAGCAATTATGATATTAAGATATTAAGTAAATACTTTACACTTAAACCTTAAATGATAATGCCTCAAACAACGAAGTTTATTGTAATTGCGAATTTATGACATGGTTCGATTACTACTCGTAAGAAGAACCAAGAAGAAACTTACGAGAGCTACAAACAAGAACATTAACATTTAAATTGATAGTATAACTTAAGTTTAAGGTTTAACTTTAGCATTATAACTCTTATTGAAAAACCAACTATTTTTAAAAATGAACAGAATAGACTTTTTTCAACTTTTTTTATAAGATTTTCGAAAAGACCTCCACCTTGCGCAAGGCAGTAGCCCAATCTGTGATAAAATTCAGTTCGGGTGTTTTCTAACATTTCTTGGGTGATGCGGTTTAAAGAGACACAAAGTTCGTCCAAATTGTTAGTACGTTCATGCCTGTGCCCATAAATTTGCTGGGATACGTATCCCCAAACAAAAAAGTCATTCGGAGCGATATCAGGTGAGCGAGGAGGATATTTAATAGTACCTTTTCCACTAATAATACGGTTAGAGAACGTAGTTTCCAAAAACTGTTGAACCCCTATTGCAGTATGACAGTCATCTTCTTGCTACCAAATGTCTTCAAAATTTATATTGAGGCGTTGAACAGCTCGAACTATCTGGTTTCTCAACAGTTCTAAATAGTTGTCCGCATTCAAGTTTCCGTTGATAAAAAATGGACCAATTATGGAATTACGTAAAATTCCTGCCCCCACATTAACTTTTTGGGGGTATTGTGTCCGGTAAGGAATACTAATGTGTTTGTTTTCCCGAGAGTAACCAACAGCGACAGACGGATTGTGATGGCCATGTAAGTTAAAAGAACACTCGTCGGTAAACAAAATATTTTCAATAAATCTTTCGTTTTCATTAGCCCGATTCATCACAAAATTCCACACGCTTTTGATGATCTTCTGGAAAAATTCTTCTGTAGTTTGCAACTTATAGCAACGGTATTTATTCCTTTTCAAGATATTGCGAACTGTTCTTGGTTCAATATTCATTTCTTCAGCAATTTTTGTACTATTGCACGGGAAATTAGTTTCTGCTAAACTACACACTGCAATTTCTTGGAGTTCGCGCTCTTCGTTTAAGTTACGACCAGGATGCTCACCATCATTACCATCAATGCTACTGCATTTTCTACAATTATTTAAACATCCACATCTTTCAAATTTACAAACAGTACGCATAATCGTACTTTCTGATGGAATTGGCCTGTTTTCAAAGGAAAAAGCAAACCTGCCCATTATTTCTTGTGCAGTGCTTCCTGAATAATACCACTTAATAATCTGTATTTTTCTTCAGTGGAATACATGAGTATTGTGTCGGACTTGCAAAAACACTGATTTTCAATTCTCGTTGACAGTAACAATTTAATGTGTCATTGATACTAGCCTACTCAAAAGACGCATGTATGGCATGAGCGCTTTTGGTTTGTTGTGTATTCTATCTCACTTAGCACGTGAACTGATTGTACTGTCTTTGTTTTACTTATTATAAGTCAGACTCGCGATAATACCGTCGGCTTGTACTCCTTGTTACTCGAACTGTACAGTACAGTCCATCTGCAAAACTGCTTTCGTAACCCCCGACGGACATTTTCAGTACCTTAGGATACCTTTTGGCCTAGCAAATGCACCCGCTGTATTCCAGAGATCTGAGAGATTCATCAATCTTGAACTGGGTCATTTGCAAGATACCATGGACAAGTGTTAGAAATGTTAGATTTGAACTGATTTTCGCTTAACATTCAAAAGTGCCTTTTCTGCAACCTTATGTGGAGTATTTAGGAAGATAAATATCTAGTGACGGTAAAGCTAAAGTCGGAACCTTGATCAACTCGTCTATACCCATATCCTCTCAACAATTTAGGCAGTTACGGGACTATCGGGATACTTCCGAGTGTACTAGCATAACCGAAAGTGTAACGAGGTGAACAAAGCACGATGTTTCGTTTGAGAGGAGCGTGGAGCAATAAAAGGCATATGAGCTTGAAACTCTGGCAATTATACAGACATTAAAACGCTTTTGCACTTATTTGTTGGGCTTAAGTTCAAATTAGTTACTGATTGCAACGCCATCAAAGCTACAGCTAACATGAAGGATCTGATACCTCATGTGGCCAGATAGCCACATGCATGGCTGTACATGCAGGATTTTGATTTTGAAATATCACATCGAAAAGGAAGTAACCTAACCCATCTAGATTACTTAAGTAGGAATCCTGTTGGAACAGTTCGGACAGTAGTACACTGTGACTGGGCGTATATAAAACAAAAGGGTAACGAAGAAGTCCAAGACCTACGGTTGAGCGAGGGTGATATCGATTCTCATCAATATACTGAAAGACGCGGAATGTTGTATCACAATCATACTAAGGAAGATGGTATTGTGAACCTTCAGTGCGACAAAGTCGGTTAGGACTGCTTCGTATATTTCATGATGAGCAATGTCATATTGGCGCCGAAAAGACGTACGCATCTATTTCTGAGCACATTTGGTTGCCACGTGTGAGAAACGTCATCAAATGTTATATTAAACATTGTGTGATGTGTGCGATCAAGAAAAAGAGATCTTCCACACCTTGCATATGGATTGGTTGGGCCCTCTTCCTATGGGTACCGAAAATTACAAACATATTCCTGTTATCGTCGGCGCATTTACAAAGTATTGTACTCTAACTTCCATGAAATCAGTTACTGCTGTCGAATCTCGCGATAAACTACAAAATCCTCTGGCTCCATTCGGAACTCTCAAAAAACTTATGGATTCTGCGACCTCCTTTAAAAATACAACGTTTCCCAAATACCTAGACGCCTGGAAAATAGAATATCATTACATTACACCAGATATCCATTGGGGAAATGGTCGAGAGGCTTGTGGAAGATACAACTGGTATTAAATAGTACTGTCCAAAAATCTACGGGTTTGACCCCTCTTCAGCTTCTGTTAAACATTAATTGCTCCACTCCACTGATACAAGCTCTGTTGCAAAATGAGAGAGAGAGAGAGAGAGAGAGAGAGAGAGAGAGAGAGAGAGAGAGACAGAGTTTTGTTTGAATGCATCGTGCCTCGCAGGTGCATATCAATAAAAGCGATTATGAGTTTTTATGTCCATACGAGGGAGTAAGATGTCTTGAAAATGATCGGTACGAACTTAAGAAAGTCCGTAGCAGTATAATTACGAAAGCAGCCAAGGAACAGCTAAAATCATGACCCTCACAGTGGTCTCTGATGTGCGACATCAAAGAGATCTTAGAGTTTCTCGAGGGGAACGATGATGCTATGTAGGCAACGTGCTTTTTGATGTTGATGGTCTCTCTCCCGGTAGTGGTTGAGCAAATGGTAGCTGAGGTCCCCACTATGCACTATATGCTTGATGGTCTCTGTCCCGGTAGTGGTAGAGTCAAGTGGTGGCTGCGGTACCCACTACGTACAGTATGCTTAATGGTCTCTCTCCCGGTAGTGGTAGAGCCAAATGGTAGCTGCGGTCCCCACTGTGCACGATATGCTTGGTGGTCTCTGTCCCGGTAGTGGTAGAGTCAAGTGGTGGCTGCGGTACCCATTATGCACAGTATGCTTGATGATCTCTGTTCCGGTAGTGATAGAGCCACGATGCACAATATGACTGACAGTCTCTCTTTTTAGGTATGTGAATCAGAAGCTCCGAGAACGTCACCTGCGTCGGTCTGGCCGTGTTAGATCAGATGTTTATTAATTTGATAGTAAATAAACAATTTTCACTACAACAGTTACTTTTATTATTATATGTTTTTGTTATGAACGAATAAGTTCAAAGGTAAATATGCAATTAAAAATTATTATTAATTTTATTAAATACATAAATAAAAAGTTTACCTTGAGTAAGATTTGAACCTACTTAAGGTAAACTTTTTATTTATGTATTCAATAAAATTAATAATAATTTTTAGTTACGTTTATTGTATTTTGATATTGACTTATGTAATCCACTATATTCAATAACTTGAAACAAGAATATCTCATAATCACTGTTGGAAAGTAGCGACCGTTAACTACTTCGGATACTGTCACACGCTGGCAGACTCGAATGCAGATATTTACTATGCGATTAGTAAGTAATTAGTATCATTTCACAACAAAATAGGTTTTTTATTAAATCTCCTATAATTTCGAAACTACCCATTTTCGCATATATGTTGATGTGAACTTTTCTTATTTCTGACCTAGGAACATCTTCTTACGATGTTTTCTACATATAATTAATAACCCATTATATATACTGTGTGTATATATAAAAACTTACAATAGACTATATCTCATGAATAAATGATGTTATCAAAAAATTCTCTAAACCGTTTCTAGGGTGGAAAGGGGGACCCAAAATGCTATAGGAGACAACTCACCCAAATCAACCCCCTATGCCTCACCTACCCTAACTAAACAAATTTAAATAGCGAACCCCTACTTGTAATACATTATTAGAAAGCCTGTAAAAAGTGCTATCCAGTGGTATAAATAAAAATTATACTTGAATGGCCACCGAGGTCACCAGATTTTCTGCCACCAGATTTTTTTCTTTGGGGTTACCTCAAGTCAGTTGTTTACAAAACCCAACCTGCGTCACTTCAAGAGTTGCGAGAAAGAATTACTCAAGCATGTCGGGCTATTACCAGAACAACATTTACCAAAGTTCTTGAAGAATTTAAAAACAGGCTGTATTATTGTTTACAAAACAACGGAACCCACTTTGAACATTTACTTCATTAATTAATATTTTTACCAAATTTGTAGTTCAACAAAACCTTTTAGTGAATATTGATGTACTTTTTTGAAATAAAATATTATAGTGTTATTTCTGAAAAGAGATTTGTGTTCATTTATAAAAATGACTGAAATAATATAATACACCCTGTATAATTTTTGCATTTTTTACAGGCTTTCCAATGATGTATTACAAGTGGGGTTCGCTATTTAATTCTTTTAGTTGTGGTAGGTGGGCGTATTGATTGTGAGTTGTCTCTATGTCATTTTGGTTCTTTCTACCCTAGAAACGGTTTAGAGAATTTTTGATATCAGCATTTATACATAAGGTATAGTGTATTGTAAGTTTTTAAATTGACACACCGTATATATATATATATATATATATATATATATATATATATATATATATATATACATATATACTGTATTTACTCGCTACCTCGTTAGTTAAATATGTTTCCTTCTTTACGAATGTGACTATATAATAATTATATTTAGCCTTATGAATGAGCACCAATATGTTACATATAAGGCTCGTCTAATTAAAATTAATCCTCATTAAGTAAATTAAGCGCGATATAACAAATTTTAGATGTATGTTGGCTTAATATTGCAATAATAACATACTACAGTATTTTTGGTAAACTGCAGTTACTTCTAAACAGTGCTCTACTTTGTTTCTAGTTAAGTCGAAAAGCACAAGAAACTCAGTAACAGTTGTAGTATAAATAAATGTTTCAAGAACAATACAATTCCACAATTTTTTATTATAAATACATATAAATTCTCAATATAATAATTACAAGGTAACAAATTTTACATTAATCTTTAAAAAATATTTATAATACAAAATGGCACCGATGTTACCTACCTCTCTTGATTACTTGGAGAACGTTGTCTTTTTGCCGCGAAAACCTGGTGACTTTTCAAATTGCTTAATTGAATATCATACAGATAAAAATCAGTTCTATAAAATTTAAATACAGCATATATGTATATATATATATATATATATATATATATATATATATATATATATATATATATATATAAAGTTTACCTTGAGTGGGATTTGAACCTATGACATGTACTTTGCTCGAGTACCGCTTTATCAACTTAACTATCGACATACAAGCCCCAATCGATGCAAGCCTTGTCTTTATGTATGTAGAATAGATATAATTTCTATATATAATGTGATCACAGTCAACTTATTTATACTAATAGAATGTGAGCCAAATCCCACTCGAGGTAAATTTTTTCTTTATGTATTTAAACAATTTTTAATTAAATAATTTACTTCTGAACTGCTAATTGCTAATTCGTTCATTAAAACAGATAATATATATATATATATATATATATATATATATATATATATATATATATATATATATACTGGTAAATCAAGGAGCCTCCTGTAACTTTGATGGGTTATTTTTTTTTACATAAAAAAACAATATCACCTATTTCCGGTTTCACTGTAAATGGCATAAAAGCTGAAAATTTAAATGGAACAACCTGTATATTTTTACATATTTGGATCCTACAGCTTCGAATACACACAGTTCATCTGCCAAATGTCATCCCAGGCGCCATTTTAATTCTATTTTTTTTTAAATTTTGGATCAGTATGACGTCACCTAAATTATAGCCAATAGACGTACAATTACCCCCACAATATTATTTTTCCTAATAGTGAATCGTGGCCACACGAGGTATCACATCCTTCTTGTTAGCTGTAGTTTTGATGGCGTTGCAATACGTAACTAATTTGAACTTAAGCTCGATAAATAAGTGCGAAAGCGTTTTAATGTCTGTATAATTGCCAGAGTTTCAAGCTCATATGAGTGGTATTTACTTTCAACGCCGGTTGTTCTTTTGCTGAAATACGCTACTACCTTCGGTTGTGTTCCATGTACTTGGATCAGAACAGCTTCATACCCAATGCTACTTGCGTCGGTATGTAATCCGGTCGGAAATTCTGGATCGTATACGGTAAGTAGGGGGTCTGGATCTCAAAAGACCTGTTACGTACTGTCTTGCCTTTTATTACTCAACGCCCCTTTCAAACGAAATATCGTGCTTTGTTAATCTCGTTACACTTTAGGTTATGCTGGCAAGCTCGGAAGTATCCCATAGTTCCATAATTGTTGAGCGGATGTGGGTATAGACGAGTTGATCAAGGCTTCGACTTTAGCTTTACCGTCGCGTTGCTAGATATTTCTCTTCCTATATACTCCACATAAGGCTGCAGAAAACGGCACTTTTGAATGTTATGCGAAAATACACTAATAAGACGGTATCTTTCAAATGACCCAGTGCAAGATTGATGGATCGCTCAGATCTCTGGAGTACAGCGGGTGCATTTGTTAGGCGAAAAGGTATCCTAAGATACTGAAAATATCCGTCTTGTGTGCGTGTGTGTGTGCGTGTGCGTGTGCGTGTGCGTGTGCATGTGTGTGCGTGTGTGTGTGTGTGTGCATGTACTGTGTGTGGTGTGTCCTTGGCGGGAAATATGAATTTGTATTTAAGTGTTTACATTCTGATTACTTATTGCGAGAAAAAAAAAGAATAATGCTAGCTTATAAGACAGGTATAAAGCCTCACAACTTGCTCTCGGGGCTTAGACCCCAGGCCCCTTGGCGGGAAATTTGAATTCATATTCTAATAAGAGGGGCCCTAATGCTAACTTGTAAGATAAGTGTAGGGTTTCGCAACTTACTCTCGGAGCTTCGACACTTTGTCCTGACCCCTAGGTGTAAAATCTGAATTTTGTATTTAAGTCTCTGTAAGTTAAGGAGGTACATTTGAATCTGTATTCTGATAAGGTAGACCCTTGACGGAAAACCTAAATTTGTATTTATTAAGTCTCTGAATTCTGTTTGGTTATGGCGGGGAATCTGAATTTGTATTCTAATAAGGGGCCCTAATGCTAACTTGTAAAACAGGTGTAGGACTTCACAACTTGCTTTCGGGGTTTAGCTCCTTTCCACATCTTTGTTTTCAATGTTTTATTAAACCTTTCAGTGTCTACATTCTGATTGTTTATTGCGATAAATCTGAACTTGTATTCTAATAAGGGAGACTAATGCTATTTAAGTCATTGCAGGTTATGGCTGGCCGCCATATAAGTCAGCATTAGGCCCCCTTATTAGAATACAAGTTCAGATTTCTCGAAATAAACAATCAGAATGTAGAGACTGAAAGGTTTAATAAAACATTGAAAACAAAGATGGCAAGGGCCTAAACCCCGGGAGCAAGTTGCGCAGTCTTACACCTGTCTTACAGGTTAGCATTAAACCCCTTACTATAATACAAATTCAAATTTTCCGCCAAGGGTACCACTACAATACACGTAGGCCCACGAACAAGCCCCGATCACGACAAAGGGCGAAGACCCGAGAACAAGTTGCGATGCCCTACACATGTCTTACTTAATTTTGAACATAAGGAGAAGTGCACTTAAAGGTCTTGGCTGTCGAAAATGCCTTCACACTAATATTTAACACAGGAGATTATGGATTACCTAGATTTGAGAATGTTTTCGATAATTTACTGTAACGCCTTTTTTTGCGACTCTGATCTATATAAATAAAGAGTAGTTAATCTTTATTATAAGCTTTATGACTATGAATATTTTTTGCTGTTTTTAAATAAAGTATGATATTCCATATCAATAATCAATCAACTTATGTCGTTTACTCTGGATGTTAAAAGTAATGCAATTGATTTTAAAACGCCATCCCTAAACTAACACACACTTACTTATAAGTGCGGTATAAGAGGATTCTCAATTAATCATTATTAATACTACAAGACAATCAATTATTAAAATCCAAAATAATTTTTACGCCATTAAAAGGGGCTCAAACAAAATGTAAAAGCATATGTGTAATCATTTAATGCATTTATTTTCTGCTTAGACCTTGTACACATTATTCTAACAGTCGACCTTCAATATTTACTTTTAATTCATATATGTATTAACTAACGTATTAATGCAATTTTATTTTCCACTTAAACCTTGACCATATAATTTAGCAGTCGACCTTCAGTATTTTACTTCAATTGATAACACTATTAAAGGAGTACACAATGAAGCGTAAAACAGACTATAATGCATATGTGTAACCATTTAATGCATTTTATTTCTGCTTAGACCTTGTACACATAATTTAATGTTCTCAATGTGGAAATCGTTTAAAGCATGGAAACTTAATTACTCATTTATATGTATAATGTTGAAGGTTACAATTTCGATGTCTTTATTCAGATATTGATAAAAAACCTCTTACGAAAACACACTGTAAAACAGTTATCTAGATGAGAATGATATTTAAACCTCAGATAGAAATTAATTAATAGTCATAAATACAATAAATATCTTTTTTATTATTATGAAAACACTTGTCATCTTCACATGTCTTATCTATTAATTCTTCCCCATTATTAGAACACAATGTTTATGACAGGGGTGAAGCCCGTGAGCAGATCCCCGTCTTACAACAGTAGGGCCCCTTATTAGAATGTAACCCCCAATGCATAAATAAATGTTTCGTATAGGTAAAATGTCAGAATCTGTAGATGAAATTAAAAAGAAATGTAATAATAAATTTAATTAGGGAATCTCCCGTGATAAAAACAACCCTAATAAATAGTATTAATAACATATTGAATCTTTTTTATTCTCGGGTGAAAAAAAACGATCCCCACGTGGGCATATATAAAAAAAATGGCGACCAAAGGTGCCCCAAGGGTGACGTCACAAAAAATAAAATTGCTGCGTAAGGTGTCCCGGTACTACTAACATTTAAAAAACTGTTAGGTTTAGATATATGACGTGTTTAATAGAAAGTGGTTGCTTTTCAGAGTAGAAATTAAATCCACAATAAAAACTATACCATTCCATTTAAAATAAAAAAGATAGGTTATGTAATGCTGTTACGGAACACTCTGTATATGCGAAAATATTTTTAGGTTATAGCGTTCTTGAATTCAAGCAACTTTTGTGTACAATGTTTTTTTTCCACTGTGCACAGTTTAGCCGTAAATTCGCTTTGTCGTACTAATGCCACACCCTGTATATTGTGTACGCATATATTTTGTAGTGTTAATTGCGCTTTTTTGTTTTCAGATGATTCCTCAGACGAAGTATTACAAATAATGGAGCCTACGATAAATGTTGAAGAAACTGCATACCTAACTACACCGATAGAAGAAAATTCCACATGGTTACCTGAAATTATTAATGATTTTGAAGCCGATTATAATGAATTTAAGACGGAACCAATTTTTATAAAAAAATTGTTCGGTTATCACAAAGTAAAAGTGAAATAATTGTAGACTAAAAAAAGGAAATAACTTATGGAGATCATATCAAATTATTCGCATTTAAAATTTTGACTTTTTTATTACGTTGTTTTACGGGATAGTTATGTTTTAAACTCAGAGACAAATAACGCGCAACTAAAAAATACCAAAGTAGAAATAAGTAGCTGCACACTTAAACACTATTTTGCACTCTATTGTAAGCACAGAGTTACAGCTAATATTATTTGGGAATACTGAGCACGTACGCAAATGTCTCTGAGTTTGGCTGCAACTATCCGTGTACAAATGTTTATGTATATTGGCCTATTTTATACTACCCATACTACAGATTGTATTGATCTCAATTGAATATTTCGTGTTATTTATTTATTTATTCATTTATTTCGTTTATGTAGAATTATTAAATAAAACTTATCCATGAATTAGTAGACCTAAATAAATATTTTTTAGCACTCATATAAGAAAATTATAATTATGTTTGGTTGATTTATGATCACTTGATTATGATTTGAATTCTGGACTAGTCCATAATGAATAAACTAAAACGGCCGCCTGTCATTTATGTCAATTAAAAACAGACCTTGTGTTATTTTGTGCTTTATTGAGGTAATAAAATTTTTTTTAATCAAATTCGCTATTTTTTCTATTAACTATTGCATTTTTATTGTTACTAACGATAACGTTAATTCTTTAAAATGCAATCGTATTTTGGGATATCAGTAATTTTACATTTTTACATTTATTATGTTTGTCTTATTTGATGTTTGTTTCCGTTCAGTTTATGTTTTATTTTAATAAATGTTGTGCACTGTTTAGTATCCAGATTCTTAATTTAACGCAAACATTGATAACACTAACACCGCATCATTTTTCGAATTATGCCACATTTAATAATTAATATCGCGCATACCGTTTCAAAGAATCCCAATAAATAGGACATTTTTGAACTCAGGAGAAAGAGTTGCATCGATTTCCGCGAAGAACATGCACGGTTGCCATTTAAAAACATGAACTTTGACGTCATATCCCGAAAATGCGCAGCGTCATCTACATGTGCGACACAGCATAAAGTCCGGAATCAAAATAAAAAAATCACGTGTCGCAGGATTTTGACCACAAATTAACGATTTCTAAAATAATGAACTTATCCGTATATATAGACTGTTTATATATATATATATATATATATATATATATATATATATATATATATATATATATAATATATATATATATATAAGTTTAATCTCAATTAACGATTTCAAAAAATGAACTTATCCGTATTTAGATCTATATATATATATATATATATATATATATATATACTATATATATATATATATATATATATATATATATATATATCATATAAAAAATACTTTTTAAGGTTTTTTAAGATTCCTCAAAAACTACAAAAGACATTACACTAAGATTTGGTACACCTAAATGTCTAATTAAATACAATTAATCAGGTGAGTTTGAGTCAACTCCCTCCATCCAGTGGCGTAGAATATTTTAAGTTAATCAGTTTAAGTAAAAAAAAACGCACGCCCCTGGTTTTTTTGGTAGATTCAACATTTAATTCTGCAAATAAAATCATAT
The DNA here is from genome assembly GCA_036346205.1 of Vesta saturnalis. Taxonomy (NCBI): domain Eukaryota; kingdom Metazoa; phylum Arthropoda; class Insecta; order Coleoptera; family Lampyridae; genus Vesta; species Vesta saturnalis. The sequence goes on along the minus strand of JARFJB010001851.1, from coordinate 3,634,833 downwards.
TTAGTATTTTTTCGATTCGGCACCTCGTTTTTGAAATATTTTGCATTAACATAAACGACCACATTATTCAATAAAAATCAAAATTTGTTTTATTTTACAAAAAATAACGCAGTTAACTATTAGGTACATTATTAAAGAGATATTGAAGGAATCAAAAACAAAATAATACTTATTTTTATACAAATTGTTTAAAATGTCCTCCTTCCTTTTGAATGCAAGCTTGTATCCTTCTTAGCAAATGAAACCTAACACGCTGGAAAATTTGTGGCGATTCCAAAGTTGCTCTCGATTATCAATTTGAACAGAATAGACACGAGTTTTCAGATACCCCCACATACAAAAATCCAATGGGTTTTAAATCTGGCGATCGCGCCGGCCACGGTACTTCACTTCCTCGTCCAATCCAGCGTCCAGGAAACCATGCATTTAAAAATTCTCTGACGTTTCGTGTAGAATGTGGTAGTGTACCATCATGCATGAAATACATGTTCATTCTAACATCTAAGGGTACGTCGTCAAACAATTCTGGCAAATCTTCTCTCAAAAAATTTAAATAGAATTCGCCAGTAAGTCTTTGAGGAAAACAGATAGGTCCGATTAGGTGATCGTCTAGTATACCTATCCAAATATTTTCACTAAATCTATGTTGATGAGCTGTAACTACAGTTGGATGCTGATCTTTATCTAACCATTTGTGGGAATTATACAAGTTTATTATTCCATTTCGGAAAAAATACACTCATCAGTGGTCAATATATATATATATATATATATATATATATATATATATATATATATATATATATATATATATATATATCTACGATATAAAAGAATAGGAAATAGATATGCGTAGTTAAATAAAGGTTCTTTAAAGATATTTCTTTACGTTATAAATTTGCCTACATTTAAAGGGTCAAACTTAAGCAATTATTCGAAATTGATTTATTCAAAATTCTCTCCAAGCATTTTTTTTGTTTTTTTTTATATTTTCTAGGCAACCAGCTACTCTTATGAATGCAACTAACCTGCTTCTTCTAAAGCTACTAGTATAGGAGATTTGAATTTTCAAATATTTAATATTGATATCGTTGTAACTTTCTAACTATTTGGCTACAAACTTGGGATTTTGGAAATAAACTTTTTTCATTTGCACTAATAACAATAATGATAATAATAATAATAATAAAAAAAACAAAATAATAATAATAATAGTAATACTAATAATAATAATTGGTTGTCTTGGTCTATTGTTTTTTTGTCCCCTGTGGGCTCGGGGAAAGAATTGTCTCACCCCCGTCCTGGAGATCGTAAGAGGCGATCTATGGACCTACGCGTTTGCCGTGTGTGTCGTCCCGTAAGGGGGAAAAGAGGATCCTGGCAGTTGAGGGTGTGGAGTGTCCACCCAACACGCTACTTTGGCCCCGGCTTCACTGTAGACGGGCGGTCTCTTGCTAGCCACATGAGATCAATCGGCTTGTTGGTTTTTTAATTCTCCTACTTCCTTCTATTTTAGCTGTTTTTTCCTACTCCTTATCTTGTATAACTATACTTTTCTTCATACCTTCTTTCTTTGAATCAACGCTGGCGAGACACTTCAGAGCGGATAACTGTTCGCTTTTCTTAACTGGTATGACTATACTTCTCAAGTATCCCTGGCGGCAAATCGTAGGATTACTACGATCACTGTCGTCCTATCTGAGGCTCCGTGGAGGGTGGAGAGCTTGGGGAGTGAACACTGTTGTTGCATTATATGCATTCCCTAAATTCTGAGGACTCATCCTCCAAAATTAGCGCTGACGGAGGACAGCGTAAAAAAGCTTCGGTACCTGGTGGTAAACAGCAGTTGGATTCACCAAAAGCAAGCAAGGAAAAGATGGTTGACTTACCTCGGTTCCTTCTTGTTAAAAATTTGAAGGAGATTTCTTTTATAAATTGCAGCATTAACAAAATAGTAGAAGGCTTACAGAACGAAAGGATAATTGCGGTTCGACGTATGAAAACACGTAAAAACGGTCAGTTGGTAGATACACCAAATCACATTTTAACATTTGACATGCCTATATTACATAAAAATTATAGGGGCCATATATCCTCTTCGAGTTAGAGCATATATTCCTCCTCCGGTTCGATGTTTCCGTTGCCAGAGGTTTGGTCACACTGCAATGTCGTGTACCGCTGAACAAATATGTGCATGTGGGAAAAGTTCGCACAGAGATAGTCTATGCGAAGAACCAATTAAATGTCTAAATTGTGGAGGATCACATCTGGCACGTTCTAGAAACTGCACAATGTATCAGAGAGAAATGGCTATACAAGAACTTCGAGTAACGAAAAAATATCATACTATGAAGCAAAAGAAGAACTTAAGCTTTCGCCGGTGACTTCGAGAAAATCGTGTGCACAAGCAGCGTCAAGCACCGAATCACAAACAAAAAACCTAATAAAAGAAATCCCAAAACTAAAAGCTCTGATTTCTGAAACAGTAAAGAAGAGTTAAAATTATTTAGTCCAAAAATGGTACACGCTACAAATACAGAATCGCAAAATTTTGAACAAAATCCAAATACCAAATACAAAAAGAGGGAACTTTCAGTTACACTACCAATAGATGAAGACCCAGCACCCGCATTCATACACCCCTCTCAGAGGGCGCAGAAAAAAAGAGGTTGGCAACTAGGTAGACCTAGGAAGCCATGTCAGAATAGTGTCATCAAATGAGAATTTGACTACTTGACGAAAATGTGAAATATATATATATATATATATATATATATATATATATATATATATATATATATCTGTGATATTTTTTTGTGATATATGTTATTTGTCTTTTCGTGTATAGAGTTTGTCTTTTTGAATCTATTTATTAACTTTATTTATTTATTTTACATATCCTTTATTGTATTATATTACCCCCAAATCTTAATACGTCCATGGATACTACAATCCAATGGAATTGCAACGGGTGTCGAAAGATTTCAGCAGAAATAAAGTTAATGTTAACAGAATTTACTCCGCAAATAGTGAGTTTACAAGAAACTCATCTCAAAGTAAATGACGCATTTGAGTTGCCGCAATATTATTGTTGCCGTTATGATGTAGAACACGCCCGAAGAGCTAGAGGTGGTGTAGCTATTTTTATTCATCAAGAATGCGTATTTAACGAAATTAAGCTTAATTCTCGATTGCAAGCGGTCGCAGTGACCGTGGAACACCCTATTAACGTCACTATATGTAATATATACTTACTTGATGGTAATTGGTCACGACAAGACCTTGATGACCTTATTGTACAACTTCGAGAACCATTCTTGTTGATAGGGGACTTTATGTACACAGCCCGTTGTGGGCTCAACAAAACGCAACGCAAGAGGGAAAATCGTAGAGCAGTTCCTCGATCAAGAAGCACTTACGCTTATGAACGATGGTAGACCCACATTTTTTAACTCTAAATCAAATGACCTTACTGCTATTGATTTATCCATATGCACGTCAAAAATAGCTTTGAACTATATGTGGAATCCTATTTTGGATCAGCATGGAAGCGACCATTATCCCATACTGATACAGTCATTTAAACTAAAAAGGCCCCCGTTACGGTTTAATAAATGGTACCTAGAACGGGCAAATTGGGATGCATATAAACAAAAAATTGTGCCAATCAATAGAGAGTTAGATGTGGAGTCAATGGTTCAAGAATTTAACAATTCAGTTCTAAACGCTACTTTAGAAACTATACCGAAAGCGAGTAATAAGGTCCATAAATCAATAGTGCCTTAGTGGAATCCAAATGTTGAAAAAGCCATCTAGGACAGGAAAAATGCGTTTTAAACGTTTATGGTAAACCCAACAATAAATAATATGGTGGAGTTTAAAAAGTTACGCGCTATTGCGCAGAAGAAAGTGAAATAAGCAAAGAAAAGGACCTGGGAAACTTTTGTGAATACTATTACACCAAGTACACCACCCTCGATCGTCTGGAAAAAAATAAGGTCAATTCAGCGAAATGCATTGGCAGTACTTCACCAAAAGTACGAAAAGGACAGGAGATAGTAACCGAACCCTTTGAAGTTGCTGAACTATTTGCCAAACACTATCAAAATGTAAGCAGTACAGACAATTACTAACATGATTTTATTAGAAACAAAGGAACGCGCGAAGTACCACTCGACTTTGCCGAAGAACGCCAACGAACATATAATGGGAAAATAACAATGGTAGAAGTAACAAACGAAATAAGAGAACTAAAAAATAAAGCAACAGGGCTAGACGACATTGCCAATGCAATGTTAAAAAACTGACCTAGCACAGGTCTACGTGACTTACTATTTATTTTTAATAAAATATGGAGTGAGGGTCACTATCCTCAAATATGGAAAACTGCAATAATTGTTCCACTAGCAAAGAAAATAAAGATCATTTAAAACTGGAGAGCTACTGGCCAATATCATTAACAAGTTGCGTAGGAAAACTTCTTGAGAGGATAGTTAATAAAAGGCTAGTCAACTTGCTAGAGAAAAATAAATGGCTAAACCATTGTCAAGCAGGATTCCGTAAACATGATTCTACTAACGACAACTTAGTTAACCTTGCGACAAAGGCCCAAGAAAGTTTTAATAATAGGGAAAATCTCACAGCTGTATTTTTTGATGTCGAAAAGGCATATGATACTGTTTGGAGGTACCCTATGCTATAAAGGATACACGACTGAATTAGAGGAAATATGGCGTATTTAATTAAATCTTTCTTAAGCGATAAAATTTTCAGGGTGAGGGTAGGGAGTATAATGTCGTTTACGCACGTTCTTGAAAATGGGATTCCTCAGGGTTCACCAGTTAGTGTAACATTATTTATCATAGCGGTGAACAACATAACCCACACATTATACCCTGAAATTGGCCGTTGTTTGTGTGTAGATGACATAGTCATATACATGTCGTCTAAGCGAGACAACCCTGCAAACACTAAAATACAAGCAGGAATAAACGAAATTGTGAGCCAAGCAGAAGACATAGGTTTTCGCATTTCAGCAGAGAGTATGTTTGCATTTTTGTAAATTACGAATCCCTCACTACCCACCTAACTTTTTTCTCAAAGGCAAACAAATTTCATGTGTGGAAAGGGTAAAATTCCTAGGAATGGTACTAGATCCAGCACTCACATGGAAGTATTAGAGATTAAAACGAGAAAATCAATTAATATTATGAAGTGTTTGGCTAACACTAAGTGGGGGAGAAATAGGGAAGTTTTAATCAGAATATATAAAACCCTAATCCTTTCCAGGATAGATTATGGGTGCATAATTTACAGATCGGCGTGTAAAACCCGATTAAATAAATTAGATGTTATCCAAAATCTGTCAATAAGATACGCTATAGGAGCGTTCCCTATTAGCCCAACCAGCAGTCTCTACGTCGAAGCGGGAGTATTACCTTTAATATTAAGGAGAAAGTGGTTGTTATTAAAGTATACATCCAAAATACTATCAATTGATTCGCATTTTAACCATCAATTGCTTCAAAAAGAAGATAATCATGTAAAACTTAACATACCCATATACTCGGCCATACGAAACTATCCAAAAATGGCAAAAGTAAACGACCATGAATTAGGGAATCTCTCTCAAATTAAACTAAAATTGACGATTTATGGCAGGAAATGTGGAACCGAGAAAATCGTGAATTAAAGCAACATGTTCCACTGATAGGTAATCGTAAACGTTACACATTAGTGCCGAGAAAAGCAGGCATTGTTTTAACACGTCTTAGAATAGGCCACACTAAACTTACTCATTCCCATTTATTGACAAATTCACCTACTATCACCTGCAATACGTGTAAATATCCTATTACAGTAAAACACTTACTAGTGGAGTGTAAGGAGCTTGAACACCACAGACAAAGTTACAATTTATCGGAAACACTAGTGGAAACATTATCAATCAAACGATGTACATTAAACAAATTATTTCAGTTCTTACGCATAACAAACTTATTGGAAAAAATTAGGAAAAACTAAACTGAACAAAAGAAGAGTGAGGTTACAATAACAAATACAAACAATGGCAATACAATGTGATTTCACATGAAATAACAATATAGAAAAATAAATCTAATGTAGAAAAAAAATACAACAAATAAAAGAAAAAAAAAATACAAAAACTGATTACATATTATACTTGAATTGCGGAAAGGAGAGATGAAAGGCTGGAATGGTTGATATCACAATTATGGCTATAGAATTAAAGTTGTGACAAATAGTAACGATGGGGGATCTAAACAATATCTCTGTTCGAGTAGTAGGATAATGAAAAGTTTTTTATTTCGAGAAGAGGCACGTGGTATTTGGAATATAACATAGCTTGGTAGTTCAGGACAGTCAATATGGTTGTGTAGCAGATTGTACAGAAAAACAATACTGTGTATTACCCTTCTAGAATCTAGTGATTGGAAGTTAAACGTTAATAATAATTCGTTATGATCAACTTCTGTGATGGGATAAACTCCGCATGTTTTGTAGTGTAAAAACTTTAGAAATGTTCTTTGTATAGTTTACAACGCAATTTTGTGGGTGTTATAAGTTGGATTGTAAATTAGAGAACAGTATTCAAACTTGGATCGCACTAAAGAATAATAAAGTGATTGATTTGAAAAGTTTTTAAAATTCCTAACTATAAGTCCCAAAGTTCGATTAGCGGAAGGACATGCTTCACTGATATGATTAAAGAAATTAAATTTACTATCAAATGACACGCAAAAATCCTTGACTGATGTACAATTCTGTAAGTAGAATGAGGGCAGAATAGGACAATGACGTCATAATTAATTAAAAGTGGTGGGGGGTAGAGTGGGGTTAATTAAACGTGGTGGGGGGCAGAGTGGGGGTCTGGCGTGGAGTCTGGGGTTTGGGCCGGTTTGTTTTCGGGGGCGTTTTTCAACCCCTGGGCGGGGTTTAGCCTCTAATTGGGGCCCTTTTGGGAATATTAAGAGCCTCTTTAGCGGTCTAACCCCTTGGTTAAGGGTGTTGGATGCCCCTTGGGTGTGGTCTAGTGGCCATTTTGTCAGCGTTAAAGTGGGGGTTTAAGTAAGGCGTGGCCACACCCACCCCTTTTACCTGGTTGTACGTGTATTACGGCGGGGCTAAGGGTGGACCAAACCCATTCTTACACCTGATTGGCTCGCGTAAGGCCACTACTCTGACTTCTGATTGGTCCTTAGCCCCACTACTCAGCAGCTGTGCTCTGATTGGAGGATTAATTTTCTGCATTCTGATTGGTTATGGCGGGAAATTTGAATCTAATAAGGTGGCCTAACGCTAAACTGTAAGACAGGTGTAGGGCTTCTCAACATGTTCTCTAGTATTCGCCCCCTTGTCGTGATCAGAACTTGTTCGAGGGCCTTTGTGCATCGTCGAGCCCCATTGGTGGAAAATTTGAATCTAATAAGGGGCGTAATGCTAACTTGTAAGACAGACAGGTGTAGGACTTCGCAGTTTGCTCTCGAAGCTTTTTCCCCTTGTCGTGATCGGAACTTGCTCGGAGGGCCTTTGTACATTGTCGTAGCCCCATTGGCAGGAAATTTGAAATTGTATTCTAATAAAGGGGTCTAATGTTATGTTGTAAGACAGATGTAGGCCTTCGCAACTTGGTCTCGGGGCTTTACCCCCTTGTCTAGGCCCCATTGGCGGAACATTTGAATTTGTATTTTAGTCTTTGCATTATGTTTGACTGTGGCGGGATATATGGATTTGTATTCTAATAAGTGGCCTAATGCTAACTTGTAAGACAGATGTAGGGCTTAGCAACTTTCTCTCAGACCTTCGCCCCTTGACCAAAAAATTTGAATTAATTTGTGGCGCGATCTCGCGGTATATTTTTAAAGGTACATACAGGGACCTGTAATGGTTATGGCGGGAAATTTTAAGTAAGGAGTCTAACACCATGTTTTAAGGTATGACATATGTATCTGGGTCTCAGCCCACTGTTACGCATAATATATTTTGGCTTTACTTATAAGTCATAATCACTCTTAAATAAAACAATTAAAGAAGTAAAAGCTTTTTTTTATTTATCAAACTAGAATAGTAGTAGAAAAACAAACATTATACAGTAACTTGATTATCTCATCATTTATAATTAAACATGTAGTAAAAAACTTATTTACAAAATCAATCATTGATAAATTATTTAATCTAAAATACAAAATCATTAGCGTATAAAGTCCACACACATCCGAATGGTAATCCTGCAAAATCGTTTTGTTATAATGGAATCATCTAGAATTCTTCTCTAGGTAACGTAAATACTCGCCGGCACCATTCTCGTCAATGCAGATAGCAGTCCAATGTTGACCTGGTTTGTTTGCTGAATCCGTATTTATAATAATTGCACACGGTCTAGGCGCCTGCCTCGGTAGTTGATTAGAAGCAGATACAAGTCAAAACACATTCCTGGCTGTGGATCGATTTTAAACATTTCAACACTTGTAGCGCATACATCTTTGAAGTTGGTCTGAGTTCAGTCTTGCAATTGTAAGGCGTTTTCCAGTGCACACATAGGGTCAGAGATATGATTTAAACAGCTATAAGCCTTCGATTCTTTTTTCAATTATTTAAGCGATGGACAATCAGTCTCGGTCAGGTTTATCACTGGTTTGTTAAGAAATCTTAAAAACTGCTGTTTTTCACTGCCCTTAACGTAAATTTTGTTAAATGGCGGCAGCGCTCTTATCAGATCCTCTTGGAAATTGTTGTAGAGTACATACCCCGATCGTCATTTCAAACCGTGATATTTATCCTTTAAATACCTTATCTGTCTTGACATGGGTTTTGATATAAAATAATCTCAAGGTGACTTTATCAGCATCAACAATAACGAGCCGTGACCTGTAACCACAGCAATTTCTTTCGGTATTTCATTATCATTACCTCTAAACCCTTATACGTTCAAGTATGTGTCCATCTTATTTCAACTGCTGCTGTACACTGAAGCTTGTGTTGTAAAGATGCTCCTTTTAACAGCTGAAATCCACGACGACATTGCGATGTTTATCGATCTCAATCACGTTGTCGAATTCCGCATTTACTAAACAGTTAACGGTTTCCGTGAGAGCTTCTTCTAAGCCAACTTTCAGCCGAAGGGATTCGTTTCTAAGTAAATTCCAGTGGGTGCTAGCATTTGCAGACAAGTTAGGAGGTGGGTCAGAGGCCATTAAACAGTAGCCGTTGGGGTAATCGCTTCTCGATATATCGTTGCCCTCATTCAAAAAATGAATACTGTACCGGAGAATAAGGTGTGATACGCCCTTACATATAAACCATTAGCTGTACAGTCTTTCGAAGGAATTTGTTGGCCGTCAATATATAACGACATGTAGTTAATATCGTTGTGATGAAAATTGAACGAGTTTGAGGGGTAATCATCGTTGAAGACGTTATTTACCACAAAACCTACGATATATCGTTTAGGTAACTGTCCCAGGACGACATTATCCAATTATTTTTGCCCGTAGGTATAGTTAACACTTTTACGTATGTCCTTGTAACAGGGTATTTTGCTGCAGTTGTTTCTAAGGCTTTAGCGTGAGTAATTAGAGTGGTTGGATTGATTCGCATACGTCTCACTAGTAAACTAGCGTCCATAATTCGCGTCTTTTAATTTGGACCTTGTGCTCCCAATAGACTAAAGCTATCTCTTGATCGTACAAATTTAGCCTTTAACTCAACACCACTTATAAGAAACTTTTCTTGATTAAACAAATCAGAGTGCACTTAACCAATTATCTCAATCTGTTTGCTGGTCGTTGCAAGTACTTGACGTTTTGAGAAGCCATTATTTGCGTGGCCCAACGTATTCATCTGTCCGGATGTGTCATTATGCCATAAGGTACAACCTAGATGTGAGGCCTCATTTCCATAGTTTAACAACCTTTCGATACACGAAGGCGTAGGTGTTGTTTGGTTGTGACATCATCTTCTGATTTAAGTAAACCTCCACTTGTGAGAAAAGTGAATGCATCCAATTGTTTACCGGTGCTACAATATCTGCGTCAGTAAAAGACGCATCATCTTGCTTTAGAACTTTAGCTGTGATGTACAACATGGCCTGACTTAAATCTATGCAATCGTTACCATTTCCCGATACTACAAATTCTATTGGGACGTCATCGCTAAGAGCTGATAAGGGCTTGTAAAATATCCATTCACCACTCTCGATACTTGTCTGCGTCGAGGGTAAAGCGAACGAATCCAATTCTAACTTCGCACATTCATACGATTGCGCATGTAAAAAAGCCATTATCTTGAAAATGTATCGTCGTAAGTAGCTTTCTTCTTCTTATTATTAGTAACAGCTCTCGGCAGAGACTGGCTATTATCGGTCAGACGTACTCTTTTATAGCCGGAACCCACCATCATTTTATTGATTTTCTCGTCGGATTTACGCTTAAGATTTCTGCCCGTTTCGTGCAATCTCTCTTGAAACGACTCCTTAATAGGTCGATCCTATATGACATCACCAAGAATATTGGTACCCGCCCTTAGAGCTTCTTTTCCAATAGCCTTTGCACCAGACTTAAATAACGGTATTATACTTCTAAATATGCCTCGTAACCAGCTTGAGGTTATATTATCAGGAAAATACGTCATAGAACTTTACTCAATAAGGTAAGATAAAACTCCATTTTATATATATCTCAGCTGTGAAGCTAATATCCAACTATTAAATTTGTCACTGTATCCGCGCCACTTGACCAGGTATTGTTTATGTCGTCCACGGCCCTTCTCGGCCAAAACCTTATCGACTTTGAATAGGGTATCTATATCAACCGTAAAAACTTGCAATTCCTCCTCGTAAAAGGTACCCTCAACAGGATCTTTATTAGGATAGATTACGCGATAAACTGGTAGTAATATCCCTTCTCAAAGGTGTACGTGGTTCTGGCGATTCTGACATGCTCTCCGGCTTTATATTTAAGCTGACGTGTTGGTCTTAAGCCTTTCGCATACAAGTTATTCCACACTTCCAAAATGTTTTTATCGTTTACAGCCGCGGGGGTCATCTTTATACTTGAATGAGGGCTATTGTTGTAAGCGGTCACAAGTTTTTGAAGTACGTCAATATACCTGTAGGAATTTTTGTAGGTGAAATAACACCACATCTTTGTCTTCAATGTTTTATTAAATCTTTCAACTACAGATGCTTTTGCAGCAGGGTTATTTGTTACATAAAAATTGATATTTTGTTTGTTGTACACTACCCGCCACAAACTCATTACTTTTATTCGTCTGCAGATTTGCCGGTGTATTGTCACACCTCTTAAAAATGTCGGTGAATGCTTCAATTCAGTATACGTAAGCAGGCCTCGCCTTTTTTCATACATGAAGTGGGCAGTGTTGATACTATTTCGCGTCTGTAAGGCCCTTGCGTTTCGGTGAATCATCAACATCACCGCTGATGGTTATGCTAGCAGGTTGACGTAGCTGATTGGAAAACTGTAGATATGTTTGAAGGACTTGGTTGTACTGCTACCATTTGTCGTGGTCAGACATTTTGTTTTTAAAACTTTATCCATATCGTTGCCCAGCTGCGTTAAAATGTTGTTTTGTGTGACGTCTGGAGCCTGCAAGCGTTGTATAAAGTCCAATGGTAGAATAACCATCTTCTTCAGATTGTGGTCCATGGTTGTTATTGAAACAGATTACCCAGAATACCTCCAAGTAATGGTCCTAGCAAGAGTGGCAGAAATGCACCGCCCTTCTGTACAAGAAACTGTTTCTTCCTTTTTATAGATTCAACTCTCTGTGCTAAGCGTCTTAATGTGTGCTTATGTTGAGAGCCGATGCTTCTGATTAGCTGACAGAGGTACACGACCTTTTAAAATATTGTGTGCACACTCGCAGATACATTCGACCTGCTTACTATCAAGGCATTTCAGTAAAGCGTCACGTTGACTTTTACTTAATCTGGCTAATGCGTGCAGGATATCGGTGTTTTTGGTTAAAACGTATCATATATGATGTAATCTTTATGACTATGGGTTAAACCTTTTCTATTATATATATATATATATATATATATATATATATATATATATATATATATATATATATATATACCTGACAAATGCCTTCAGGCCCGAATATATTTGTAAAACGTCTGGCCTATTCTGTTTTAAACGGAACAATAAATATCCGTATGCAGCCTCTAAAAATTTCGGGTTGTCAGGTGAAATCTGCCTTGCTAAATGCTGTATCTGAGCTCTATCACGTGGATTTTTAAACAAGATTATGTAATGGACATTAAGCGAAATATTTCTCTGCCCGCGCTCTTGGTGAAATATGTTTTGTGTTAAGAAAAATACGCTTAGGTTTCCATGATGACATCCCTTTGTAAAAATATCAACCACCGATTCGTTAGTTTCGCGCATTACATCGTCAATTATTATTAAGACCGGTTTTTCACCATCAAACTGTTTCCATATCAGGTAGACGCTTCTGAAACTCTACTGCGATGTCATTGAATAAAGGCTGCCATTCGCTGTAGAACCAGATATTTTTTTCAAATGTTGTATCGCAGACAGTTTTGATATTTTTTAGAAATTCCACGATAAAATACGATTTCCCGCAACCCGAGGGGCCTGCAACTATTGCTGAAAAAGGATCCTTAAAAAGTCAAAACAGTACTAAAGGGCATTCTGTCAACAGCCTCTCTTAAATACCCAAGAATATGTGAGCACCGGTATAATTTACTTTAATCATTCTTATCTCTTAATATAAAAGTCGATTTTTGTTTTCTACCATATAATCATAAAATTATTAACCCTTGCGTAATTAGTTAATTATCAGATTTTTAATTACCCCGTGAAATCTTGTTATTGTTTCATCGATATTGAGTGTGAATATAGACTTACACGTTTTTACATAATGGGGTTTTACCCCAGACGTGATAATTAGGAAAACGTTGTTTATGCTACTTGTTTTTTCCTGTAATTATGACTCGTAATTAAAACAAAACGATTGCAATACATTGTGACTCATAATTAAAGCCAAAATATATTGTACGTAACAGAGGGTAGAGACTCAGATGCATACGTCATACCTTAAAACATGGTGTTAGACGCCTTATTTCAAATTTCCCGCCATAACCATTACAGGTTCCCTGTATGTACTTTTAAAAATATACCGCGAGATGGAGCCACAAACAAATTAAAATTTTTGGTCAAGGGGGGGAACACCTAAGAGTAAGTTGCTAAGCCCTACATCTGTCTTACAAGTTAGCATTAGGCCCGTTATTATAATACAAATTCATATTTCCCGCCACAGCCAAACAGAATGCAGAGACTTAAATACAAGTTCAAATTTTCCGCCAATGAGGCCTCGACAAGGGGACAAGGCCCCGAGACCAAGTTATGATGCTCTACACCTACCTTAAAACTTACCATTAGGCCCCCTTATTAGAATACAAGTTCAAATTTCCTGCCAATGGAACTATGGCAATGTATGTAGGCCCTCCGAACACGTTCCGATCACGACAAGGGGAAAAGCCTCGCCAGCAGGTTGCGCAGTCCTACACCTGTCATACAAATTAGCATTACACCCCTTATTAGATTCAAATTTTCCGCCAATGGGGCTCGACGATGCACGAAGGCCCCCGAACAAGTTCCGATCACGACAAGAGGGCGAAGACCCGAGAAAAAGTTGAGAACCCCTACACCTGTCTTACAGTTCACCATTGGGCCCCCTTATTAGACTCAAATTTCACGTTATAACCAATCAGAATGCAGAAAATTAATCCTCCGTCAGAGCACAGAGAGGTGGCCTTACGCGAGCCGATCAGGTGTAAGAATGGGTTTGGCCTAGCCTTAGCCCCGTCTTAATACACGTACAACCAGTCAAGTAAAAGGAGTGGTTGTGACCAAGCCTTAATGAAGCCACAAGGGCCTTAAACCCCCACTTTAACGCTGACAAATTGGCCGCTAAACCACACCCTATGGGGCATCCAAGACCCTTAACCAAGTGGTTAGAACGCCAAAAAGGCTCTTATTATTGCCAAACGGGCCTTAATTAGGGGCTAAACCCCGCCCAGGGGTTGAAAAACGCACCCGAAAAGAATACGGCCCCACCCCAGACCGCCCACTCTGCCCCCACCACTTTTAATTAATTATGACGTTATTGTCCTATTCTACCCTCATTCTACTTCTGCATTACAGCACTACTGATTAATAATCGTATAATATTGGGCTTGATTTTCGTGTATACGACATTACTTTGCATTTAGACACATTAAGTGTTAAGAAATTCTGATAGTAAATCAAGGTTTTTGGAGTTCTAAACAGTCATCAGTGTTAGATATAGAAGAATACATCTTTAAATCATCGGCAAACAACAGTTTACGGCATGGTAGGATATTAGTTACATAGTTAATGTACAGAATAAAAAACAACGGACCTAGATTGTACTCTTGAGGTACTCCTGAAATTACATGTATTGAAAAGAACTAACGTTATTAAACGTAACATACTGGAAGCGATTTTCTAAATAAGATATAAAAAAAAGTTAAGAAATTTTAATGAAAACCAAATCGTTGCAACTTAGCTCTGAGTAAATTGTGAGGGATCTGATCAAATGCTTTAGTGACATCCGTATAAACAACATCAATTTGTCACCTATGATCAATTACTTCTGATGTGTATTGACTAAAGCATGCGAGGTTGGTTAATGTCGATCGTTTCTTCACGAAACCATGCTGATCTTCAGATACATAGTTTTTAACAAAAGGATAAATTTAACAATGTTAAATGATCTCAAACACTTTAGAAAAATTATTTTAAATACAAATGGGTAAGTAATTGGTGACGTCAGTGGGATCACCACTTTTTAGGATGGGATTAATAAATGCGGTCTTCCAAACGTAGGGAAAAGTACCAATCTTAATAGCTTAATTAAAGATAATGGTTAAAGGTTTGATAAAAATTGCTTTAGTCTCTGACCAAAAAGCTAGATCGTCGCCAGAAACGTTTTTAGATTTCAATTTATATCAGTAGAAGAGGGACACCGCCCCCTCCACTTTTTTACGTCACAATCCCCGCCCACTGAGGTACCTTCCCCACTACTTTTACATACCCACGTGGGGGACCGTATTTTCCACCCCTATAGTTTCTTTTCGGGGGCCTTTTTCAACTCCTAATTATTCTTTTTTTACTCGCCCACGTGTAGGATGTGTTTTTTCACCCCTATTTTATGACCGTCCACGTGTAGGACGCGTTTTTTACCCCTATGGTTTCTTTTCGGAGGTCTTTTTCAACCCTTGATGGAATTTTCACCCCAATTAGAGCCCTTTTGGTTGTATTAAGAACTTTTTTGTCGGTTCACACCTATGGCTTCTTTTCGGCAGTCATTTTTAACCCCTTGAAGGAATTTTTACCCTAATTACCGCCTCTTTGGCGGTTTAACCCCTAGACGGTAGGCAAATGCGTGCGCGTACAATGTTCTAATAAGGAGGCCTAATAAGACACGTGAAGGGTTTCGTACCTTATTCTCGGGCCTTCGCCCCCTGGCTGGAGATGGTATGGGGACCCTAACCTTATAAGACAAGTGCAGAGCTTAGCCCCTATTGTGGGCCCCCTTGGTGCAATTGTATGCGGGTTCTAACTTAATCTTACAGCAGTAGGCCTTCGCCCCGTCATACAAAATTGTATTCTAATAAGGTGGCCCTAGCCTTGTAGGACAGGACTAGTATCAGGGTCTGCGCCCTGGCCCTTCCAGCGTAATTTAACTTATCTGGATCTTCATAGAGAACATCACTACCAGCATCAACTTCATAGTTTTCATCTTAAGCGATTATATTGTAATAGCTTATTAACAAGTAAAAACAGCTAATTTCCCTGATACTGCTTCATAATAATACTCATTCGATTGTAATTACGTTTTTAAAGAATGCATGCAGCAGGTAATATACAGTGTTTATTTGTCGCTATTATCGTTACACAGATATGGGATTATTCTTAAAAATAGCTAATTTCCCCAAACTACCTAGAAATACTATATTGGCATTCAATTCTTCTTCTTCACCCCTGAAGCTGTACCGCATAAATCTTTCTTGAGATTATCCCATTCCTAATAAGTAGCATGTTTTCTAATACACAAGACTGCATCTTCAATATAGCGGTGTATAAGTCGAAAAAAATGTCTAGTGTCTTCTCCTTTAAGCTAGATTTTGCCTCTATACAGCATACACGCTATGTCTTTGCTGAATTACCTCTGTCAAAAAAAAGGGGTTATAATCAAATTAAGTATACCGGCCTCTTATTAGAACAATTTCTTTTTATCCTCGAATTTTTACCGATAAGAGTCTGCCATGCCATGCTATCACATAAGATGGCTTTATGTACAGGTTCTGTCTCGACTGAAATACATCTTGTCCAAAGAAAAAAAGAATTTTAGATTTATAAAAGGTACGCCCAGGAGAGATATTAGCGTATTGCTACAGAAAACAAAAAAGTGTACACCACGCATAAATCTATAGCGAGAAATTTACTCGAGGCTGGTACATTGCGGGTAACATTTTTTCGAGTTATGGTGGACTGATCTTTGTGATATGTGATCTTTAAGTAATCCCCCTGGCTGGAGATGGTATGGGAACCCTAACCTTATAAGACAAGTGCAGAGCTTAGCCCCTATTGTGGGCCCCCTTGGTGCAATTGTATGCGGGTTCTAACTTAATCTTACAGCTGTAGGCCTTCGCCCCGTCATACAAAATTGTATTCTAATAAGGTAGCCCTAGCCTTGTAAGACAGGACTAGTATCAGGGTCTGCGCCCTGGCCCTAACAGCGTAATTTAACTTATCTGGATCTTCACAGAGAGCATCACTACCAGCATCAACTTCACAGTTTTCATCATGAGCGATTATATTGTAATAGCTTATTAACAAGTAAAAACAGCCAATTCCCCTGATACTGCTTCATAATAATACTCATTCGATTGTAATTATACTTTTAAAAAATACATGCAGCGGGTAACATACAATCTTTATTTGCCGCTATTATTATTATTACACAGATATGGGATTATCCTTAAAATTAGCTAATTTCTTCACACTGCCTTGAAATACTGCATAGGCTTTCAATTCTTCTTCTTCTTCACCCCTGAAGCTGTACCACATACATCTTTCTTGAGATTATCCAATTCCGGATCAGTAGCATGTTTTCTAATACACAAGACCGCATCTTCAATATAGCGGTGTATACGCCGAAAAAAATGTCTTGTATCTTTACCTCTGTCAAAAAAAAAGGGTTATAATCAAATTAAGTACACCGGCCTTTTATTAGATCACTATCTTTTTAATCCTCGAATTTTTACCGATAAGAGTCTGTCATGCCATGCTATCACATAAGACGGCTTTATACAGTTTCGGAATTTGATCTCGGACCTTCGCTCCTTGTCGTGCCCCACGAACTCAAATTTTGAATTTGTTAACAGCGCCATCTACTTGTGCATAGACTAACGAATGTTTTTTGTAATATAGCTGTCGACACTTAGCGGTATATTTTAAAAGTACTTACAGGTCCCTGTAATGCTTATGGTGTGAAATATGAAATAAGGGGTCTAACACTAGCATTAAGGCAAGACTGTAACAACCTTTTTTCATGTTGTACTTAATTATACTTTAATTTTAGATCTTTCATTCATTTAGTAGTAAATAAGTGAAAAAGTTTTTAAGTTTTGCATTTCATAGTACATATTTTTTTAAGTGTAATATTTCATAAAGATTTATATTTCCCTTTCCGTAAGAAATTGGATGCTGATCGCGCAAAGCGTGATAACTTAATTCTATGCGCAGATGCGTGGGGGTACACTTACAGGAGTCACTCTGAAAGCCTCTATTAAATTCACTTCCTGCTAAATGTAACAGCATGAAGCATGTAGTTTTGGGGAATTTTCCCTAACTTATAATAAGTAAACACAGGAAATTGTCAAAAGAAAGTATAAAGGTATTTATGTAATGATTTTTTTAGTTCTTTAAGCACAGCTATAAGACCTTTTTCTTTCCTCTCCTTAATCATCCCTTAATTTGGTAAATAAACATTATTGCCCATTGTTATTTCTTTTTATATTAATATAAAGCTTTTATTGTTCATTAACTAGGTTTTGTTGTTCCTATAACTAAAGACAACATGGCGCTCGAGATTTCATTTCATTATATTTTTATAATTTTTTATATTGCATTTTTTATTAATTAGTGTAGGGGAAATAATTTAGCAGATTGGAATCAAGCAGCATTCAAGGGAATTAAGCAATCATTATATTTAGAACCCTCCCTCACTTAATCTACCGATGAGTAAAAGGCACAAATTAGTGATAAAAGATAAGTATCTCAATTAGTTATATGATTTGTGTTTAGGGAGAATTTTACCTAATTTCATTATTACCTTATTAGAATATTCAAATTACATCATAACAATTGAGTAGTTACATCACCACGTTTGTTGTTACAATTTGGCGTTATTTATTGTTGCTACAACTTGGCGTTGTTTATTGAAAGTTATTATATTGACGCAGATTGTTGTTACAAGACGTATGCATTTGGGATTCAACCAACAGATCAACCTCGATTAAATCAAACAACGGGGGCTTCGCCCCTTGCCCTAGTCCCTTGGCTGTAAATTTGAAGTTATATTCTAATAAGGGGTTCTAATGCTAACTTGTAACACAACATAAATAAAGTTTGCCGCGAGTAGGATTTGAACCTACGAATATTCTAATAAGGGGGCTTAACGCTAACTTATAAGACAGTTATAGGGCTTCACAACTTGCTCTCGAGAGAGCAAGTTCAGGCACGGCAAGGGGCGAAGGTCCGAGAGCAAGTTGCGAAACCCTATACGTGTCTTACAAAGTTAACATTAGGGATCCTTATTAGAATACAAATACAAATTTACAGCCAAGAGTGTGAAGCCCCGAGAGCAAGTTGCGAAGCCATACACCTGTCTTACAAGGTAGCATTAGACCCGCTTATTAGAATACAAGTTCGAATTTCCGACCAGGGGGTTAAGCCCCGAGAGCAAGTTGCGCAGCCCTACACCTGTCTTACAACTTAGCATTAGGCCCTTTATTATAATATAAATTCAAAATTTTCCGCCAAGCACAAATTCAAATTTTCCCGCCAAGAGTACCACGACAATACACGAAGGCCCACGAACAAGTTCCGACCACGTCAAGGGGCGAAGACCCGAGAACAAGTAGCGACGCCCTACACTTGTCTTACAATTTCGGTTATGTTCGGGGAGGGTTGGAGTGGGGGTCACCGAAACAGCCTTCGCTGAAAGCCTCGTGTCGCAAAATTTTACCTATATAAAGAAGTTTATCGCTTTTCTTAAAAACAAAGGTGAATGCTTTCAGATGCGATTGACTTTGTTTTAAGAACTCATATCCAAACCCTCTTGCTAAACACAACTATAACCGCTAGTATGTAGCTGTACCCATTACTGTGATTACTTAAAGATCACATATCACAAAGATCAGTCCACCATAACTCGAAAAAATGTTACCCGCAATGTACCAGCCTCGAGTAAATTTCTCGCTGTGGATTTATGCGTGGTGTACACTTTTTTGTTTTCTGTAGCAATACTCTAATATCTCTCCTGGGCGTACCTTTTATAAATCTAAAATCCTTTTTTTGGACAAGATGTATTTCAGTCGAGACAGAACCTGTACATAAAGCCATCTTATGTGATAGCATGGCATGGCAGACTCTTATCGGTAAAAATTCGAGGATAAAAAGAAATTGTTCTAATAAGAGGCCGGTATACTTAATTTGATTATAACCCCTTTTTTTTGACAGAGGTAATTCAGCAAAGACATAGCGTGTATGCTGTATAGAGGCAAAATCTAGCTTAAAGGAGAAGACACTAGACATTTTTTTCGACTTATACACCGCTATATTGAAGATGCAGTCTTGTGTATTAGAAAACATGCTACTTATTAGGAATGGGATAATCTCAAGAAAGATTTATGCGGTACAGCTTCAGGGGTGAAGAAGAAGAATTGAATGCCAATATAGTATTTCTAGGTAGTTTGGGGAAATTAGCTATTTTTAAGAATAATCCCATATCTGTGTAATGATAATAGCGGCAAATAATGTTTGTATATTGCCTGCTGCATGTATTCTTTAAAAGCATAATTAAATCGAATGAGTATTATTATGAAGCAGTATCAGGGAAATTAGCTGTTTTACTTGTTAATAAGCTATTACAATATAATCGCTTAAGATGAAAACGGTGAAATTGATGCTGGTAGTGATGTTCTCTATGAACATCCAGATAAGTTAAATTACGCCTCCCTTAATTTTGAACGTAAGGGGAAGTGCACTCATCCCAAAAGTCTTGACTGCCGAAAATGTCTTCACACCAATATTTAACATAAGAAATTGTGAATTACCTAGATTTGAGGACGTTTTCGATAATTTACCGTTAGACGTAGCACCTTTTTGCGACCCTGATCTATATAAATAAAGAGTAGTTACTTTTAACAGGTATTATAAACTGTATGGCTATGAATAAATTTTACTGTTTTTTAAAGAAAGTATGACATCCCATATCAATAATCAATTTTACGTAATTTAATCTTGGTGTTAAAAGTAATGCAATTGATTTTAAAAAAGTCATCCCTAAACTAAAACACACAATGAAGCGTAAAACAAACAAACAAGCAACTGCAATGCATATGTGTAACCATTTAATGCATATATTTTCTGCTTAGACCTTGTACACATAATTTTAACTGTCAATCCTCAATATTTACTTTTAATTAACAACACTATTAAAAGAAGCACGCAGTGAAACGTAGCACAACTTATAATACATATGTGTATCAATTAACGTATTAATCCAATTCTATTTTCTACTTAAACCTTGTACATATAATCTAACATTCTCAATGTGGAAGATCGTTTAAAGCATAGCAACTTAATTACACATTTTTAATTATGTATAATGATGAAGGTGACTTTCTCATGGCAAAATAAGTATATTGTAGAATAAAATAGGTCTTAAATAAATGTAATAATTTTAATAACAATTATGCAGTCTCCTTTATAATAAACCCTATTACGAAAACACATTGTAAAACAGTTATCTACATCAGAATGATATTTAAACCTCAGATAGAAATTAACATGTCTTATTTATTAATTCTTCTCCATTATTAGAATACAATGTCTATGAAAGGAGCGAAGTCCGCGAACAGATTCCTGTATTACAAGACTAGGACCCCTTATTAGAATACAACCCCCAACGTATAAATAAATTTTTCGTATAGGTAAAAGGTCACAATATGTAGATGGGAATTAAAGAGAAATGTAATAATAATTTTAATAACAGTTATGCAATCTCCTTTGATAAAAACGGGCCCTAATAAATATTAATAATAATAAACACAGATTAAATAAAATCGTTTTGTTCTCAGATGAAAAAAATACGATCCCCACGTGGACATATATAAAAAAGTAAAAGTTAAGTTGTCCCAAGGGCGACGTCACAGAAAAAAAAATGGCGGATGGTGCTTCGGTACTACTGCTATTAAATACACACATTTCACAGAATGAACTATAATTAAGTTCACAAAAAAAAATTAAATCAGTACAAAACACTACACTGAGCAGTAATATCACATAACACTTTGAAACTCGAACTTGTTTTGACAGAAAAGCTGTCATCATCAGCAATAACCTTGTTGTTTAGGGGGGGGGAGTACATGATATGATGGAAATAAACCCATCCGAACAATTTAGTTTGGTTGATCTACATATTTGCATTTTTTTGAATCATTCAAATTAGAAATTTCTTATAGTTCCAAATTCACATTGTTCTTATTTTCAGATACTTCTACATTTTGCAATTTTGCGTTTCCTGCTTTCTTCACTTACATTGAAGAAGAACATAAAAGATCCAAAAAGAAATTGGAGATCAACAAGAACAATAATACAGGACATGATTGTGTTTGATGTGAATATATTTATTTAATTGATTTTGTGTGTGCTTAGTTCTTGCAATACTTCTCTTTAGGATACTAATGAATTACAAGAGATTGTGAATAGAAGAAACACTTATTTGCAAAGCACATATTACCCTATGCAGTCCTAGCTGTTGCAATAGAAGATGTGTTTTTGGTTTCAATTAATGATATCAACATTTGAGTGATCTAGTAGACCTGTAGAAGCCTTGTTAAATCAATTCACGCCTTTAATTTAAAATATGCATCTGAGTAAAAACATATTTAGTATTTCATCGAGGAAATAGTTTTGGAAATGCCAGTATCTAATAAAAACACTACAGGGTGTAAATACTAAGTCGTAACACCGAAAATTGTAGTTAGAACTCATCGAAACAAACAACTTTTTCTAGTATCAAATTTTGATTTGGGACCTCTGGTCGTAGTTATTCGACTTCCTAAGATTTTTTAACAATTGTCATATCTTCCTTATTTAAAATGACATTTTAAAATTCAAAGACTTAAAATCGGCATTTGATTTTCTGAAACATCTGTATTTGCAATTATTTCATATTTTGAAAAAGTAACACAATGGCGGCCGATTAAAAATTTCAAATGATGATATTTGGATAACCACCCCATGGATTTTTAACAAGAAACACTTGCCTCTAACAGCTGATCTTGGACAACTTGTGTTAGCGTTTCATAGAAACCTACGTGTTTTGCTGTGATTTTTGAGTGTTTTCTCCAGAAAAATCGTGATAATTGACTTGCTGTAGTGTCAGTATATAATGTTAAGATATTTCATAGTTAATTAGTGTTAATAGTTGGGTTAGATTTTATGAACACGTATTCGTGCCTTTACGACGTTGCAATAGAAATTTGTTATTTGCTTTAATAAAGTAAAGCCCATGTGAAGTTTGGTAAATTCCAGAATAAATGGCTTAAGTGATTCCACTATCTGCTTGTGAAATATAAGACATCGAACCTGCTAGTGTTATCCCTATGAGAACTTTGATAGTGTTATGATGTTTATAGGTGGCATTACTTTTATTAATTTGTCTCTTTAAGGCACGGACGTTAAAAAAAATTTAACGTCCGTGATTTAAGGTCATAACATAAATTTGCATAGTCGAAAGTCCATTACTTTAGTGTCGAATAGAACATTCTAGAATTTGACGAGTTTGATGATAACTAACCAGAAATCCCACGAACTTTTCAATATTATGTAGGGTAATTGTTCACTTCATTCACGTATTTCTGGTGAATTGTATTAATACAATCCTCATCTAAAAGTATTAGCACAGAAACATTTTCGCCGCCCTACGATTTTCGATAAAATCGTCAGAAAACAATCACATCCCATTAGAAGGTGTGTTAAAACTGTCCAACATCAGGCAAGGTTACGCGTTGTGACGTCACTTAAAAATACCTAATAAAGCGAAGGATTACATACATGTAAATAAATAGCTTCAAAGCCCACGATACCTGAATTTGAGTCACATCAGTTTTTACACACGATAATTCCCCATTTTTGATCCGCCATTTTGAATTTTCTAATTTTGACAAATAATTTATTCTTAGCGATCTTAAACTCCGAATACCCAACTTTCAAAAAAATTTTGCACCATAAAAACGGTGAGTGCACCACTGGCAGTTTTTAAAATTTTTTATTTAGTTGTAAAATAGATCATTAGCTCACAATAACTGAATTTTAGTCATATCGGATTTTAAATACGACAATCCCCCATTTTTGATCCGCCATTTTGAATTTTTCAATTTTGACAAATGATTCGGTTCTATATTGATACGCGACCCACAGAATTTCAAGGTTTTTTATTTACGGGTACATACATGAGAGTGTTATAAATACGATTTAAACTCAAATTTCTAATTTTTTTAAATGTTTTGTCACGTTTGGCAACACTGTATACTGTCATATGCGAGGAGAAGAGATTTCGCATATTATAATTGCTTACAAAATAGCTTGATTCAAAGCAATTTTATTTTCTATTTTTATGTATCAAATATGAATCATCCGCAAATTTTTTGATTTAATCGTGTTTAGAACACACCCAGGTACGTACCTCTAAACAAACATTCTTGAAATTCTGTGGGTCGTATATCGATATAGACCCAAATGATTTACATTTAGCGATCTTAAAAACCCTCAATACCAGACTTTCAAAAAATTCGTTGATAAATTAAATAAACACGATAATCCCCCATCTTTGATCCTCCATTTTCAATTCTTTCATTTTGACAAATGATTTATTCTTAGAGATCTTAAAAACCCCCAATGTTCGAGTTTCAAAAAAATCGGTTGATAAATTAAAAAATGCACAATTTTGCACCATAAAAAATAATGATCATATTTTTATATTATTAAGCACCAAAATTCTAGTAAGGTAGTCGTTAAAACGAACTAACACCGATCAGGATACGTTTATTGTTTAATCTACGCCAGTGTCATTATGACATATTTATCATCTTCATTTGGGTGTCATTATGGCCTTCATAATAGCACCCAGTGCCATTATGAACTCATAATAACACGCAAATTTTAAAATAAAAAACAGGCAAAAGAAAGTTAGTTACAACTTTTACTTCATTATAAAATCTTTACCAACATTTATTTATTGTAAACATTAATTATAAAGTCTGTACAATTTGTTAAATTCAGTCCATCAGTGCGTGAAACTCATGTAAAGCACAAAATTGAACGCAAATAATGACGTTGTAAACGTAAAAATTGCAACAATCAACCAGCGCGGTTACTATAACATCGATTAATATGGGCACTTAATAATTTTGAATTTTTATTTACAAAAACGTTTCTGATATTGTAAACAAATCGAATCTATGCAAAGAAAATCTATTTGGACTGGCGTAGATTAAATTTTGAATGATACACGTTCGATATGAACTTCGTAATGAAACTTGTGTAAATAAACCACTCGGCTAACGCCTCGTGGTTTAACTTTACACGCGCTTCATTATGACGTTCATGTCGAACTAGTATCATTAATAACTATAATAATACCAATTATTTCCTTTAACACGTTTGAAATGTATTTAAAAATAAAAATTTGGAACATATCAAATTCTAATATGGTCTGACAACACTGTGTGTATTTTAAATTATTTCGTTTTTGTGGTTATGTTATTTTTGTTTCACATAATTATTTCCTTTAAAAATACTTTACAGCTTTCGATCATTGTCTTGTAGAAACTATTATTTTCAGAACACGTCGTTTGTCCTTTGTTAGTGTACAGGTATAATATAAGAACATTAATTTAATTCATTGTAAGTAAACATACATATTAATGTCTCAGAACAAAGTTTATTATGGCAGAAGCACAGACTTATAAAGATCATAAAGGGAAAGCAATTAGAAGAGGTCAGAAGCTAATGGCTTATAATGTTTATTTGAAAAATGTAAAACCTCAACGGTGAAACTACCTGCTACCGAACTTGGTATTGGACAAAACACTGTTTGGGTAAAGAAATTGCTCAACAAAATATGACGAACTTCATGAATTTGAAAAAACTGCTATACGACGACATCTTCATGCATTTTATTTTCGAAATGAATTACCAACCATACTAAAATTATTGAATGTAATTAATAACGATGATTCACTTCCAAACTTCAGCCATTCATTGTTATATTGAATACTCCTACAGTTAGGATTTAAATATGACAAACGATCACGAAAAACTATGATAATTGAAAACCTAAAATGGTTCTTTGGAAAGAAAATATTTAACGTCAATTAAAAAATATCGTGAATGAAGAAAATTTATTACACTGACACAATGTGGGTTAATGCGGCACGTGAATACTAAAGTGTGGCAAGATAGAACAATTACAACTACAAGACGACTTCAAGGAAACATTTAATTGTTGCTCATATTGGTAATGACACAGGATTTGTTGATGGGGGTTTATTGATCTTTGAATCGAAAAAAAACTGGTAAGTTTGTAATTCCTTTATGTGGTTTTATTATATCAATAATTTTCAGGGGATTATGAAGATATGAATGGTGAGGTTTATAAACAGTGGTTAGAAAGTATTACCAGATTTGGAAAAAAATTCTGTTATGGTAATACACAATGCATCTTATCATCCCATAAAATCTGAGAAAGTACCAACACAAAGTTGGAGAAAAAATTTTATTTAATTAAAACTATTATTTTGAATTATTACAATAAATATATATTTTATTTCATTAAACAGTCCTTTTGTTCATCATGGCAATGTAAGCTTACACATTCTCAACTGGTTTAATTTCTGGTACTGAAGAAAAAAAATCAGTTTTTCGTAAAGAATTTGTTACTGTTATTAAAATTTGCCGCCACATTAGAGCAGTGTAAACATAATTTGAATTCAAACTTTATTATTTGATTTCAAATATAGTAAGAAATTTATTTGTTACTCATTTGTAAGTGTCCATTTATCGAGTCACCTTATTGCTGTTGAAAGTCTTATCTTAACAAGGTAGCTACTAGATAAAAATTTACACGTTAGAGATGAAACTTGTTGATTTTTTACAAATTAGAGATGACCGTACTTGTTCACTTTGTATTAGCAAAATAATAAACAATAAGCGCAGTTGCGAGAGTAATGATTTCAAAGGTAACAAGAGACATTTTGAAAATATGATTGGTATGAAAGAAAGGGAAAATTTTATTTCATTATGAGTTATCGGTTTATTTACAAATGAAAATAAATAAAATCTTGTACAAGACATGCCAGGTAACCGTTTTTATTGACTCAAAGATGTGACAGGCTTGCCTAACGGCTCGTGTGTAGTGTAAAATACTATTTTACCCTTATCCCTTCGCCCTATTATAATAGAAAATAAATCATGATGCCTAATGTGAATAGAGTATGTGCGTTGTACAGTGGTGAGTAGTAGCTACACATATTCTTTAGCCCACACGAAAATGTGGGAAGCACTTGTGTCCTCGATTTTCTACCTATTTGTCTGTCTGTTCGTTATGCTAAACTCAGCCCCTGTGCTATCTATCGACTTCGGTATTTATTAGCTTGTGTACTCTAGTTGTGCAACAAGCAAACAAGTTTCAATCTATCTCAATCCTTAGATAATTAAATTAACTAAATTTGTTCTTTTAAGCTGTTTTTAGAGCAAGCGCTATTTATATGTATTTGTATGGCTACCACCAGCACTGTAGGCCATTAGCACAACTCATGTAAATATCAGTATCACAGCTCCTTTACTTATTTACTAATATTCGATTAAATATCTGGTGTGGAACAACTCACGACCTTCCAACCTACAAAGTAGAAATTAAAAGAAATGAAATAATACATTTTTTAGGATAATTATGCAAGCTCTCTTGTGATACTTTCATAATGAAAATAACTAATATTGTGAAAACAACGATAGTCTATGACAGATGGATACTCCAACCTTCATGTCAGTGTCAGATAGAGGTTAACATTCATTTAATGCTATCTTGAAAGAAAAATTCCAAAGCCGCCCGCTTCCATATAAATTTTAATATATGCAACTCGTTCACCATAACCCCCTCCTGCCCCCCCCCACCCCCGTATGTTCCTATATGTAGGTTGGAAGACAGAGCAATTATTTGAACATAGGGACAAAATACTGATACATCCGGATGGGTCGCACTAACAACACCCAAGGTAGGTTTGGATCAATTTTTACCTTCTTATGCGCGAAGCATTCATAAGTAAAGAATTGTTTCGCGACAAAAGTCGATTTTGTTATAAGCGGACAGGAAAAAGAAAACAAAAATATTTTTTTACATATTCCCTCTTATACTGTTATAATGTTCACAAAAAGTAAGTTTTGCTTCTTACACCCAATTAATTTCCAAATTAAAATATACCATGTGTGCAAGTGTTTATTTGCGCTTTTAGCAAATTGCGTGTGTGCAGAATGGTACCCAGTGCTCAGATCCCATTACAGAGTGCTAATTGTCATCCCACAAACGAAGAGAAACATTTCACAAATGGTAGATGGTAACAAGTACACGTCAACTTAGCTTTAGCCTTAATTTTCCACAAATGAGAGTATAGGCAGCACTTCATCGTTTTAGCTTACGTACTACGTGTTCAACATCTGCGCCCAGGAATGGATTCACGATAATCGCGGATTAATTCCAAAGATACTATTCACCAATGAACAACGTTCATCCGTGGCACCTGCAATACTTATGCCTGGGCTGACCGGCTGAGGACAAACCCCATTCAACCTTTGATACTCATTTTCAACGACGGTTTTCAGTAAACTTGGCGTGTGGTATCATCAACAGCCTCTTGTTTGTTCCTGTTTTCTTTCACGACCGTCTAACAGAAGTAACGCCCTAACATTTTTTTAACATGAATCATTAGGTCTTTTGGATGACTTTCTATTGGCGACTTGACAACAAATGTACCTACTAGCAGCTTGACGGAGCTCATATAGCGTCTCCAGATTTGATGCCTCTCTACTATTCCGTATGGATGAAAACCTAAGTTTATAGAGAAAACAGTTTACCCAAATCGAATTAATTGATCGCATTTTGCAAAATTTAAATATTGTTTATAACCATGTGTGTGCTCGTGCGTGCGTGGGTTTGAGTGTGAGTCTAAAACACTTACGCCGTGACTATCCGCACGCAAAAATTATAAACTTAAACTGTCTAAAGATGGAAATAAAAAGGAAAAAAAAATCTACGGTAACCTGGGATTCTCTCAATGGACTGTAGCGTAACGTGGCTTGGATCCTAGGTTACCGTAGATTTTAGATTCCCTTTTTATTTCCATTTTTTAAACAGACAGGAAGGTTTAAACGTCCAGCTAACATAGATTATTGTTGTTGTTTTTACAATGTTGTTTATGGACTAATTACAAAAGAGATTGCACAATTATCCTAAAAATCATTTTTAAAATTGTTTCATTTTTTAATTTCCACTTTGTAGATTGGAAGGTCGCGAGTTGTTTCACACCAGATACTTTTATATTAGCCATTACGTTAATAACGTAACGTTGCTCTATACGTATACAGATTCATGAATGGTGGAAATAACGACTGAAGGTATGTATCTGCACATGCGGAATAATTTACAGGAATATGACACTTCCAGTTATCAAAACGATCTACACGGTTTTCTCACTATTACTTCTGTTGTAGGAAGAATGAAAGATGAATATGCAGGGGAAGCGATTCGATATTTTTATGGTGCAGGATCAACATCGTGTTGTCTAAAGCTTGCTGATGACCAACTCATTAAAAAAGCGAAAGAATTCAAAAGTACAAACTAAACTGGAGTACAAAACTGCTGATGGGGCATCTGATAAAACTGTGTCAAATGCTCGTGTTAGATCAATCTTACTGACATATGAATTATAAGTTCTTACCATTTGTGGGCACTAAACCTCTAAATATTGTTTCGATTTTCTATCCCATCTTTCAATAGCAGATGTTGGTTGAGCATCAGAGAAAGTACTTCCCAACACACCAGGTCGGTTATCTAACCATTTCAAACATCTTACCTCAACATTTTCAACAACTATTCCTTTTTCTTCAAAGTATCCTCTACCTTTCTTTTTCAAAGCTCTGTAAGTTGAAAATTTTTTAAAGTTCCAAAAATAGCTTTAGTGAAGAAAACCAGTTACCAAAATATATAAAACGGTTGCTATCGCTTGCAAATTTGTACCAGTTTCAAGACAATATTTGAACTTGCACCTAAATCAAGATGGCCTTTAACTTGTTCAATTTTACCAGTAACCATGTGGAAATTGTGGACTAGCCCTTTGGTATCACATATGAAAAAGATTTTATACCCCCATTTGTAAGGATTGTTGGGAGGTATTGTTTTAGTCTTGATTGGCCCTTGAAAGGTGCCATCTGCTCATCAACACTGAGAATTTGTTCCTGGGGAATTTCTAGAAATTTTGAATGCAATTTACCGATACACGGTCTTATTTTATACCATTTACCTCGATTTGGATCAGTATGCTCTGGCGCCTTCGAATTATCATTCAAATGCAAGTTTTTCTTTATTTGCTCCCACCTATTTCTGCTCACTATATCTGCCACTTGAGCTTTCTGTTGCCCAAAACATACGTGATCTAGGGAGGCCAAATATAGACATATACAGTACACATCCAAGAAGCTGCTGCTCTACCTTACTTTGTTCTAAATGTAGCGGCTTGTTAGGATTCTGTTGAATTAAAATAGATTGCTTTGTTCCATAATATTACCTAATAGATCCTAGTCAAGAAGGTACGTTTTTGACACTTACTGCGTACATATTTCCATACATATTTTGAAACATTCACTTTACTTGTGGCCTTAGAGTTACTTGGTTTGGCATTTATGCTTTCGCTTTCCGATGATTCTCCGGTGGAATCTCTTTGCTGATCTGTATTAGGTGGTTCTTCACCTTCACTTAAAAGTTGCTCAGAAACATTCAGGGGAGAAAATGGGGGACTCATAATCAAGGTCATCATCAGTATTAAGACAACTGTCTTCTGGTATAATTTTAGTTTTGTGCAGAATGATTTTTCCCGTAAAAAAAACAGATGGATCCATAACAGAAAAATGCTAAATTATTCAAATGGCAATTTATGTTATAAAATGCTCTAACCACGAATGTATCAAATTCGCAACTTTAATCTCAAATTCAAAGCAATAAAATAAAAGTAAATAGTTATTCTAAAATGGTATAATGTTGTTTATATATTCCATTATTCACAGCAATTTTTGTAAAGTGTACCCGCCCTTTACTTCTATCTACAAACATTCAGAAAATTTAACACCTCAAACAACATGGAATTCTACAGAATACGTTACACACAAAGTACATTTTAGTTGGAAGTAAAATGTACAGATGGCGTAAGTCACGGTAGCGTTGATAATGATTTATTTTATTTACTACTTTAACTTTTTGATTATTAAAGTGTAAGTTACTATATAATTATTTTTGTCTATTTTGATTACATTACTGTGTTAATTGGAACTAACTGTAAATATATTTTCTTTTCTTTTGTAGTTAATGCATCTTTTGCATACCAATGTAAGATCACTCGTCCCTAAATTACATGATCTGAAGAATGTTGTGGAACAATTTAAATTGACGTTCTGTGTAAAAGCGAGACTTGGATAAGTAATGAAATTAGCGTAAATCTTTATACATTGATGGATATGTTTTTATTTGAAATGACCGGGTCACAAGAGGTGGCGGGGTTTGTATTTATATTAACAATAACTTTAAATATACTGTGTTATATCCTAAAAATAATTTATTTGTACAAATGTTGTTAAATATAAATATCTGTAAATTATCTCTCGTAATAGGTGTAGTATATAAACAACCAACTCAACATTATAGAGTATTTTGTGACCATCTGAAGGAGATTTGTTCAATTATTACTGGTTTGTGATAATCTTATCTGCTTAGGTGATGTAAACATCAACATTTTAGATTCTGTATCTTGTGAGACAACATATTATTTAAATTTGGAATCGATAGGATTGACACAGATCATTAATGTCGCTACTAGGAATGCAAGAACACATAGTAGTTTCTGATGATAATATAATAGATGAATGCGGTGTTGGGGGCCCATTGTTTGCTGACCACGAAACTATATTTTGTAAAATACTGTACGTTCTTTCAAGACTTTAACATGGAGTTATTTTTAGATGATGTGCAAAAAGTAGCTTGGCAAAACGTGTTTTATATTAACGATATAAATTCCAAAATCAATTTCCTCAATAGCAACATTTTGAAAGCGATTAACAAACATGCTCCTTTAGTAACAATATCAGATAGTGTTAAAATTTTAGTCCATGGTTGTCCAGCAACAGAAAATACTTAATGCGTCTTCGAGATAAGACATACGCCAAATTTAAACGATCTAATTCGGTAAGTATTACGTAATCTCACTAATACAATTGTTAAATTAAAAAAAATATACATTTAACAATAAAAATCCTTAGCAATTATGGAAGGAAGTCAAAAACTTAAATATGGTAAATAAAAAAAGCAAAACGTTCCAACGCATCTACAACACGTTCAGGAAATAAATGACTATTTTGTAGATAGTGCTCCTACTGTACACGGCGATCAGTTTAACATTAATAAATACTGTAATAAGAGCGTCCATGCATCTCAGTTTAACTTTTGTACTACAGACGTTATCCTAGTTAGTAAGTTTCTTAATAAAATTAAAACAAATTGCACAGGTTGGGATGGATTGAACATTATGGTAATAAAGTTATTTTGTACTCATATTTGACCATATTTTACTCATATACTTAATTGTTGCCTTGCCACTAATCACTGTCCTAACATGTGGAAAAAAGCTCTAGTGCTTCCATTTGTAAAAGGAAATAATCCTACAGAATACAAAGATCTACGTCCGATAAGCATACTTCCAATTTTCAAAAATTAATGAAATAATTATAGAACTTGAACTACTAATACCTTAAACGATAATAATACTTTCCCTCAAAATCAATCGGGAATTAGGCAGGGGCATAGCTATGCAACGGCATTACTAAAAGTGACGGATGATGAAGATCAAGACGAATTACCAGTATTAATTCTACTAGATTCTATTAGAGTTTTTGACACAATTAATCATACCACTTTAATCTCTATATTAGGATATGTGGGATTATCAAGAGGTGTTTCACATGGGTCCATTGTTGGGCCGTTACTGTACGCATTGTACAACATATTTCTTTCGTCCGTTGTTAAATCGTGTACGGTTCATATGTATGCAGGCGATATGCAATTATATCATTCTTTTGAAAGTACCGACTAAGTGTGTGCCTTAGAGCTTATACAAACTGATCTTAATGCCCTTGGCACCACTTCCATTGAACATTCCTTAGTGATCAACCCATTAAAGTCTATTATCGTACCTTTTGGTTATAAACAAAAATCACAGGAGCTAAAAGGTATGGCGAAATTAAGTATTAACGGTAATCAAATTTCCGTCAAGGTTGAAGTAAAAAATTTGGGGGTTATAGTCGACAAGTCTTTCAGGTATAATAAACTGTTAGAAAATTACATACGGCTAACATATTCTAACCTAAAATTAATCTTCCCTCACAGACATTGCCTCCCACAAAAACTCAAGATTCAGCTTTGTGAAACACTTATGCTTAGTCGCTGCAGCTATTGTTCGCAAGTTTATGGGCCGCGTCTCACACAGGAAACTGAAGTTAGAATACAAAGGGAGTATCATATAAGCTGAAAGACTTGTCGCGGTTAAACATGAAAAACAAAAGGCTAACAAGTGCAGCGTGTTTTCATCATAAGATCATTGTGAACAAATCCCCTCCGTATTTATACAACAAACTAAGATTTCATTCTGGCATTCTTAACTTAAATTTACGATTTAGGGGTAGAATTTCGCCACCTACTCCTAGAACGGCCATGTTTGAGAGATCACTTTCATATGATGTATACAGCAATTATTCTTGTATCCCAGATTCTCTCAAACCCCAATCTTTGGCATGCATTAAAGGCAGATTACGTCCAATTTTATTTGAAACGCAATATAATGCATGATTATTTTCAAATTCCCTTTTGGTATAGAATTAGCTTTAAGCATACTATCTCGCTTGGTTTATTATTATAAAGATCTTACAGTTTGCCTCATTAACACAAATTTACTCTTACTTTTACTCTTAATAATATCTCCGACACTTACATTTAATGACCAATTACTTTTAGTGTAACACAGGTTAGTACTTAGCGTGAATCTTAATTTACTTTTTTGATTGTATCAGGGAGTTTGTGGAAGATAAGAACCTGCTCGGCAGCAACTGAACCAGCATCGCCTATGCGAATTACTTTTTAGTTCAGATCAATATAACATTTTATGTTTAATTAATTTACTGTATCATACTTTATCATATTATCGATGAATGGAAATAAATACACTATTATATATATATATATATATATATATATATATATATATATATATATACTGAGATGTTAAAATTGTCTTCAGATGATAAACGATATCAAATACGCGATACGTGTTCAACATTGGCATGGGCGCATTGGAGACTTTTTTATCCTTTAAGCGATCTAGAAATCGTGTGGGTATTGACAATTGCGAATCTTATGCTATATGTATATATTGTCTTCATAATGAAACTAAACATATATCTCATTAAATATCATATATAGACTAGGTTTTTAATGATTTAGGAAGTCACGAATGTAACGAACTAGTTATTGAGACACCACTTACTTAATGTATTATTATTGTGTGATATGCAGAAAAAATTAAACAAAATGAACATTTACGCCAATGTTTTGATCGACGAATATATACTGACCCTCGCGTTACCACACTTCAATCCTTTATAAGTAATTTATTTATAGTTGTTTACATGCACATTAATTATATCGTGTCACCATATTTTCTTTAAATGTAGTCGTATCGTTATGACTTCCCCGTTAAAATAGATGAGATCTTCGTCTCGGTCTACTATCTTAAGTGTTGTGGTTGCAATGGTAGCTGTGTTTTGTAGGTAAATAGAAGACATGTTGAGGGATTCAATTATTTTATACCCCGCAGGTACACTGGGAAGGAATTGATTAATAATGTTAGTTAATTCTCCATTTTTAAAACTACCATTCTTTTCACGCTTTCACCAGTAAATGTAAATGTGTGTGACATTACGATCAGGTAACAACTACAGCAGCACATTCACTCTTATGGATTCGTGTGGGTAAATTATCCCGCATATTATATATATATATATATATATATATATATATATATATATAAATACTCGGGTATCGTAAATCGGGATAGCCACTATTCAGCAAAGCGGCCCGAAAATTGTTCACAAGTCCCCCGAAATTGGACTAAATACAAATTTACTAGTACTACACTTACCTTTTTCTAGTGCCTCTTCTAAATAGAAAAAATTTAATTGAATCAAAATATATTACAATGAAACGACACTTTGCAACATCCAGCGTTGACCCTAGAAACAAAATACACAACACAAAATAAACTCAAAATATAATAATGAAACCGTAGTTACAGGAAGAGCTCTCGTTACAACTGTCGTCTCGGTTTTAACTCAACCGAATCATAACCTAACTTAGATATAAATACTCAAAATATACCAACCAGATGTCTATCATTGCATAAAAAGAATTAAAACTGAAAATAATCAATAAGCATGACCGTAAAGTGAAGTAGAAGTTTTCAATCAACGCACATAAAAAATGATAGTCTGTTACTACTATTGCATATAAAATTACAAGCATAACAAAAAAAAAGAAAAAAAATTCCAGCCGAAGGCTAAAATATTCACGTTCGTGAATTCCTTGTTTATAATTTTTGTTCGAACGTACAATTAAAGTTTAAATATTAGTACATAGCAAAGCACAAATCCTAATTTCAACGGTTAACATTTTTCAGCAATATTTACTCATTATTTGAATCACGCTTAATGTTCTTTTAAAGAAAACTAGGCGAGATTAACGTAACCCTTCGAGTTATCTTCCAGCGGGCTGTCGTAGAACCTGCTCGATATTCAGTAGTTACGAAGCACTGCTAATCATACGTTCATAACCCCAGGTGTAAGGGAGTAGTTTATGTATAGGTGAAACGATCCATTACAGCATTGGTCTGAAGAAGAGCAGAAAGGACAAAAACCACAATCAAAAAAAGAACCTAGAGAACCCCTTTTGTTTTAGACACGATGTTAAAATTATAAAACATGTATTTTATTAATTTAAATGTTCAAACAGAGGTGATCAAGAAAGAAAGCGGTTTTTTACTCACCTCTTGCTCTGGCGAAAACGGTTGTTAAGAAACTTTAATATCCGTCGAAACGTAATATAAAATTTTTTTCTAACTGTGGAAACTTTAAAAAACCAGCACTAACGCTGCATGTAACTTTTATTAAGTAAAATTCTATAAAAGGTTACAGAAAGAAATCTTCCACATACCTAGTTTCTCACAACCAAAAAGAAAAGTCACCTGGTCCTATCTGACCAGTAGAAATTTACAACATTATTGTGTTTTTAAAATGTATTTAAAATTCAATTCTAAATTGATGTCAAATTTCCCATTTAAGAGAAGCCAAATGTCTTGCCTACACAACAGGCATTAAAATTGCAAACTCGCTCTAAAATTCTCAAGTTAATTTAACACGTTGCAACTTCAATAACTTTAGAGATTTTATAGATGTAATTGTGACAAATGGCTGTCTAATGCAATCGATGATCCAATAAATATAACCGGTTTAATATATTTTCAAATTTCATAAATATTGGCATAGCTACTAAATCTTTAGAAATTAAGCGGTTTCTTTATTATAAGTATTACCATGTTTGCAGTCTTTTAGTTAAAACAATTCATTTCAAAAATGTCGTACACCGTTAAGTGCCTTATTTAGCGCGAAATATCCAAACCGCCCGATTCCAAACCATACTACAATTAGAAGAATTATTACCAAATTTCAGAGGGTTCATCAAGATTCTGGTTCTCAGTAACAGCACTCGGCGCGAAAGCTTGCACTGGTATTTTATCAGGCTCAAAGGGGTATGCACCGCATGCAGCAAATCCTGATTTTATATTGTTGGGTGTCATGGATTTATCCCAGACAATCGAAAAAATACTTCCAAAGCGCTGTTTTGTCAAGGATCTGTCTGAATTTTAAGAGAAGTACAGCGTAATTCCTAACTCATCAGCGACTATTACTATTGAGTAGTCTAAATGGGACTTTACGTCATCAAAAATTAACAAGCAAGGTCCAGGCAACTTATAGCTTGCAAAATGACGAAGCCACGGTTTAAATACTTCCATTGTCATGCTGCCCTTTGCAGTTATCAGTACTTGACTCTCTAACGGCAAATTGTCAGTCCACTCTGGTTTCATTCTTTTATAGGAGGAACAGCAACTCTCACTGCATTGCTACAAGCAATTATAGTTACGTTCTATGCATGCACTTTGGATACAGGATCTACCCGTTCTGCCCATTTTTTGCGAGTAGTACTTGCTGATGGTGCAAGGTAAGGAGGCATCCATTTTCGTCCATGTTATAAATGCATTGTGGATTACCCATAATATCCAAATCTGTCATGATTTGTTTAAGTCTATTAAAATGATCCGCAACAATAAATTTGATTAATTTTTGTGCTCTAGCTGGATTCATGTTTTGAGAAACTGTTCTAACTAGAATCGGCCTACCATTTTCTTTTGTGAATTAAATGGATTTGTAATTTTGTTTATTTCGCAGAACTTTATATGTCAAAGGATATCCTATCTATGCAAGACTAATTATTCTTCTAGAAAGTTCTTGTTCATCTTCAACAGAAAAAATCGTGTTCAGTCCCATTGTACGTTGTGTACTGTAACCTTTTTTGATATAATGTCGCATAATTCTACGAGGAATCATAAATCTAGTGCTAGTTGTTTTTACAGCGATACCATGGTTAATAGCACCCAGCGCTGTTTCCAATGTTTCTGAGCTCCACTTTGCTCTTATTCCTCTGTTTCTGTTCTTAGACATTCTCAATTTGTCTGAAATATCATAAAAAAAACTGATAATACCTTTCGGTTGGCAATAACGCCAGTGGCGTTATTACTGACTATCACATATGGCGTTATTGTTAACAGTCACCGATTTGAAGAAAAAAATTGTTTGCTATGATAAAAAAACATTATATAAAGCGCAACTTCATCAACTGTAATACTAATAGCCTACACAAAAATTCCGCCAAATAAAAAAATACTTACATTCTAATCTGAGAACGTGTGCCACACTGAATATAGTCTCGGCTACTAGACTTACCACTACACAGTAGATCCCAGTGCCATCTGTTCGTTGGGTATAAAAGTTACCGTAAATAGTGGGGGTGGACATTATTGCCAACGTGGCGTTATTACCTTCACTTACCTCACTTTATTTATTTACCTGTTTTTTTTTCATTGGTTATTTAGATGGTTTGGCGTTTGAAAGCTTGTCATTTTGACATTGCATTGCTGTCCTGATGCTGTGAATGCATGGTACATAATTTTTGCAATTTTTTAAATTAGCGCAAGCTGTAAAATATTTTTAATAGTTGCATGTGATAGAGAATTCAATTCTTTAAAGAAAAGTTCCTGTAGAGTTTTTAAATAAGATAGGTAATTAGGGAAGCAGGAATTCGAGAGTTTATGATTTCCCATTGGATTTCCGATGGTGCGTCCGACCATTCACCACCCGGTATATACCACATGGTTAGAGCAGTCAAAGAAAAATAGACTAATATATCATACTTGAGTGGTCTTCATGTTAGAAGGGTACATCTCGTGTTTTGCAATGAAGGTAGTCCTAATTATTCCATGAAAGCAAATGAGATAACCATAAAGGTTATACTAAATTGAATTGCGCAGACAGACATTCCATTGGCGAACGTTAAAGCGGAAAGGTAAAAGTAGAGGCGTTAGCTTATGTTTACTAAAAGTATTATTCACCTTTGCGTATATGTATATGTATGAATATCTATGTTCTTAGCATGCGAATGATAATTTGGTACATACTTCGTTCTATTTCTTTTTTTTTTGAACTCATATTTTCAACGTAATGCGCTATACAATCGAATCCAATCAGATTGCAAACTTTGTTCATAATTAAAAGTTACGAACATACATGAAATTTTCTAAGGCCTACCTTGTAGAAAAAACACCATAACAGTATAATGCTGGGCGATTCAAAATTATGTTACCATTCAAATGGGATTACTATGTATACCAATTTTCACGAGTCAGAGCAGAACTGATTTAGGTTGGCAATTCTGTACGGTGTTGTCAAGCATTTCTAACATTAAACATTTGACATAACACATATTTTTTGATATGTTGTTGGTGTGTCAGTGCTCGTAGTACTATCTCAAATAACATAACCCCTGAGCTGAGATCTTACAGTTGTCCAACTCGTGAAAATTACTATAGCTATTAAACATATACCAAACATGTACGATAATCAACTTTACTCCTATGAGCTAATCAAGCATGAGTGCTACAAGGTTTAGAACCACTGTTTTTGTTTTAGCTGAGGTTCTATAGTGTTTGCCCAATTTACATTGGAGGAAAAAAACCTTGGTACATCAACTGTAGTCCGTCATTTAACAATTCGCCGCATTTATATTAACAAGTTTGTGGAAACTGGATAAGTACCAAACAATTATCAAGGAAGTCGGAGATCAAGAAAATGTGAATGGACGTTGCTGTCGTGCATCAAACCGTAGCGCGAAGTCCTTCAGTCAACCAGGCGGAGTAGTTTTGAAACTGGGACCCCCCCACCAACTGTGTGGCATATCTTGAAATACGACTTTGCTATGTCATTATACCACGCTCAAAACGTGTTAGAGTTGCAATGCAATTCAAGTAATGTAGGTAGGTATGTATGGTGCGCTGTGACCGCTACTTGAATGATAATTTAATAGTACAACATTATTCATTTAAATATCCGTTTTACGACCAATAACGTAACTACCATTTGAGTGGTAAAATAGTTTTATATCTATTAGTATCTATTTTTAAACAAAGCTTACTTTTTTTGTATGTTTAATATACGTCAAGTATAAATAAGTAAAAAATAGCCATTCTGATACTGATTAATTCTTTCTTTATTTGGCAATACAGCATGATACAAACATAAGAATTTGTACCTACATCAGATTTAGCTTTCTCGGAAACGATTTAGAGGAAACACTTTTGTATCAAAGGTACTGTTTAATTTTCTATAAGGAACCAACCGCTAGCATTTACGTAAACATTTTGAAGGCCGTTATATTTATAAAAATGTGAATCCCATTTTCTACTATGCAAGGTAAAAATGACAGACTTACTTTAATCATTGAAATTATTTTTGCTTAAATTGCAGATGATATTGTATGAAAGGCAGCATATAAAGTAAATCATATTTAAAGTGTTTTTGTTGCAGCAACAGATTCAACCTTTTCGTCCTACAATGCCTATATGTGCACAATATATAGTTTCCGCTCGTTTAACACTAGGTTTGTAGAAAACATGTTGATTGAAATAATCTGCGCACACCTAAGATAAAAATCTTTAGCTCATTTGAGCAACATTACATTTGTTAACTACGTTTAACGTACCTGAATATGAAACGAAATTTTGTAAGAATTACTTTTCAGAATGAGAGGCAGGTGCGGTTCGTCTTTCGCACCTGCCCAACGCCGGGTCTAAATGAGGCTGAAATTCATATATTCAGATACGTAAAACTGACATTTATTTTCATAGAAATTACTTATACTGTTAAAAAATAATGTGTACAATATTTCCGAAATATGGAAATCAAATATTTTGTTTACTTTATCTGAAAAACGGCGTGGGGGTGGGGCACATTATATAATTTGGAAATGCTTGTCAGTTCTTTCGTCTACGACAGTAAATATCGAAATATAACATATCATAGTACAATTGTATGTATTAAAATAAAGCAGAGCGGAATGGACTCAAAACGTCGTTCCAGTGCTTTTCTGATGAGAAAAAAAACGTGTTGCGGCACTTTAACGACCTAAAATCTGGCAAACTACTTACCACATATTTGAAAACTGTTTGAAATTGTATGCAGGGTACTCAAAAATTGGCGCCGAAGTTCCAAATCTCGAAAATTCAAAAACAAGATCCAGTTTTGGCATACGTGATAATGTATTGTGAATAACCCTTAACATATGCGGAAAGAAATTTGGGAATTACCACAGCATTCTAAAAAAAATATGTTCCATCTGATACTCATATCAAATATACCCACTACTACAAAATATAAGGCAAATAACTGATTTTTGTAAATTTATATTATACTAACCCATTTTTACAAAAATTACTTTCAGATGGCAAGTTTAACCATTGTAATTTCCATTATTGTAGTAATACTGATCGTCATATACCTATTTCGTGAAAAACAGTATCAGAGTGATTGGAGTTTCAGTATTTTTGCTGCTAAAAAAGACAGTACACTAGCAGTACATTTTATAATGAAAATTTGAACGGTAGCTCCTTGAAGATTGGGAACAAATTTTGTTTCCAATTCTTGTTTAACTTTCTTAGAATCCTGTGAATCACTTATCGCGTGTGCCGAAATCTTTTTAATCTGTTAAGGAATGTCAGGTTACATTCTGAAGTACCCCAAGACTTCACTTCTATGACAGGTTTTATCATTTTGTACTTTCGAACAAACCGCCTGTGTGTTGTTTCTTGGTAGATTTTCAAATAAAAGGTAACATAACTTTTCTAACCATTAAAATTTTGGTTGTTGAACAAACTTGCAAACCCTGTCAATATTTAACCGGTGACCTACTTGTAAAAAAAAATATTTCTGATTAAAATTTTGAAATAACTCAAAGATTGTTCACTCTCGACATATTTCTTGTATAAAATTGCATTGAAATTTGGAGTGGATTTCACGAAACGAATAAAAATGGGGAAGGAACAATATTTTGGTTGAAACATCATATTATTTTTAGAAAACTAGTCCCTGTAGTTTCGCACATACACGAACTCATGATGCACGACGTGGTATTATATTCCTGTATTTAAAAAATATTTCCAAATCACAATTTTTCTCTATTGTCTTTTTTGGCAAAAGTTGTAAAATATTTTCTATAAATCTACGATTGTTTGAATCCATCTTACATTTTTATACTATACAATTTGATGTAGTATTTAAACCAAATTGAAAGAAATATTGAAAAATCAAATTTCTAACTACGTTTTTAAATAAAATAATTTTTATGCTGTACATTAAACTAATTACGTCCAGAATGTTAATGGTTAAATAAAATATGTTTCTTCGTTCACTGATTAAATTAATTATCACTGTGTGAAAATAAACTAAAATGGGATAAGGAGTAAATAAATAAAGGATAAAGCTTAAAACAAAAATTCAAATTTCATAGTATATATATCATGTGTATATATATATATATATATATATATATATATATATATATATATATATATGTATATATATTTATATATAAGTATATATGTATATATATACGGATTTATTCTTAACACTAACATATTACATGATATCACATGTTACTTGCACACAATCAGTGTTGTACGTAATTATTATTGACATCACGTCGATGTGGGGACGAAGTACAAGTAATTAAATTTTATAACTAAAGCCTGATTTCCATCAAGAAATAAAAACGTCTCACTTTTAGTTTCCTTTTTTAATAAATAATTCTATATATCGTTGTAGTTTGCAATAAATAAATTTATTTTTTAATAGAAATCAAGCAAAGAAACAACGAGTTTCAAAATTTCTTATTGCAATCTTATCAAAATACTTTTAAAATTTTATTATTTCCGCAAATATATTAGTTTTAGAATAAAACACAGCTATTTTCCATAAAAACTGTATAATATTGATTGCCTTAGTTTTCATATTAAACTATTTTATTAAATGGAATCTCAACAAATTAATTACATCATCGTACCACAACAATTTACTATTTCAATTTCATTATATAACAGTATTACTTGTGCCCATGTAGTTTATTTCTGTTAAAAACGTAAGAAAAGTATTTCAAAAAATATTTTCTATGTTGCTCTTATAGCCATATCTTATATATCAAGAATACGTCCCCTTTGTTTCGCAACAGAAGCTGCCATTTTTTTTCAATTCCATTGTACCATACAGGTTTTTACAAGACGTATTGCTCGATATTAATTTAATAAAAAATGAACAATAAATGTCATGGCAAGATTTAAATATAATACGAAATAACATGTATGAATCTCATTATAGCCATCATCTCTAAGAAGTTAGGACGGTTTGAACGAGTATCATTTGTTTCGGGTAGGTAAAAAATTGTGTTTAAATAATACTGGCTCATATACTTCTTATTTGATAACGGCTAATGATAGACTAGATTTTGCTCCCAGAAGCT
This sequence comes from Vesta saturnalis, assembly GCA_036346205.1. Classification (NCBI taxonomy): domain Eukaryota; kingdom Metazoa; phylum Arthropoda; class Insecta; order Coleoptera; family Lampyridae; genus Vesta; species Vesta saturnalis. The sequence continues at coordinate 3,591,900 of JARFJB010001851.1, read as the reverse complement.
ATTTTTATGGTACTCCAAAAATAATTGACAATATCTATGGATTTGTTGCTTACGATTAACAATATTATGCAGCATGGATTTCCTTAAAATCAACTAAATCATTGTTAGTAAACAGAAATTGTCAAAAATGAAATCTGCAGTAAAAAAATTAATCTGTATAAGATATTTTTATAATTATAAACGTAGATGAATAAATTGAAAATCGTGTGCAGCATATCCTTGATGTAAGAAGCATTAAATGCCATTAAAAGTTGTATTCTTGGTACGGTAACTTCAAAAAATAGAGGAACTTATATGACGTCTGCGAGCAAAAAAAAATTTTTTTATAATAGCTTGGGAGACTTAAAATGTAGAAACCATATTGCCAAGTTTGTAAATTCACACATCATTTAAAATATTTTTAACATATATGAATTATTATACAAAAACTTGATAATTCTAATTAAAACTCTTATGTACAATATGTACAATAAACATAAGACTATATACACCAGGAATGCCCAAGTTGGGACAATAACACCAGCTAATATCAATAAAACAATTGAAACTCGCTTGAGCTTAAAAATATTGAGCGACGGAGATCAAACCACATTGGTAAGTCAACAAAGGTATTCCAAGAATATGTAAACGTCTAAGTACCTTAAAAAGTACTTTGAGTTCATATTAAGATAAAAATTCCATTATTAAATATAAAAATAAAAATAGTCAACAACAGCTGCACAATTCCTGCACTGCACTAGTGTTTTTAGCTAAAAATCACAACCGGAAAGAGGCAGAAGCCTTTAGTTAATGCTACGAACCCCCGACTAGGACGTGCATAAACCCATCCCAATCCTCAGACCTTGACGTTGAAGGTTCTTTCCACTCCTGCGTCATGTCACTAGAGAGCCCTAATTCCGCGTAAAGTTCGTTGTTATTTAAAGGTTCTAAGTCTGTTTGCGTCGTAAGGCTCAGCACAGATCCCCAATTAATAGGTTTTGTCATATCGTCGTCGCCTATGCCTGAATCCGAATCGGGAAGCGCAGAAGGAAATGGAGTGGCACGACCCGACGAACAAGTCATTTCCCTGAGAGTTTGTTCATAATTTGGTTCAGGAATAACAGGAGATATTCTACTTGGTGGAGAAAGTTCAGGAAGATTTGAGTAACTGGGTTCCGGGGGATCTAATTCCATATCCCTTTCTAGCCTCCTTAAAGTATTACAAATTAACACAGATCGACGTAAAGAGGGGTCCGAACATTGCCGGTATCTTGCTAATTTACACATTGAAAGATTAAGAACAGCTAAACGTCTTTGTCGATAACAAGGAATATGACACCATCGCGTCCTACCATCACAGCATCTTGTTCGTTGCGGTGGTGCTGCTCCTAATTCCAGGTACGATTTTCCATTTTCTTCGCAGCGTATTGTTTGCTGTTGAGGGGGTTGATAATATTGCCAATAATCAGGCGGATAACGAGGATACTGCGGATACCTTGCAGGTTCTGGTATGCCTGGGGTTCTATCATCATCTGATAATTCATCTTCGAAATCGTCGTCATCCTCAAAATCATCAGTGAGGAGTGTCGCAGTTAACGATGGAGTTGGAGATCGCCAAGTATCACTTGGTACCGCTACTGCTTGCAATCGAGCTATACAGTCTTGTGCCTCCCATCGGCCATTCTTCGCTGGGGATAATTCACCTGGTGCAACCGCTGCTTCTAACTTACGTTTCCCTGTGGTACCCTGCAGACCCATCATGGCACAGTTCTGTAAAAAAGTAAAAAAAAACTGTTTAGTATTCATATATTTTTTTATACGCTATCAATATGGTAAATTGTAAACGCCTAATATATTTTTTATTAGTAATTTTTTTAACGTCAAGCTTAAAACTATACAATTTATTTGAAAGTACATTGTTTAAACGTATCGTCTCAAAATACTACACAGATCGGGCTTAACGAATATTGTAATACCTCATCCTCAGTGTGTAGGAGAAATGTCTGAAAAATCAATACTCGCAATATTTAAGTAACTTGCGCACATTACGAGGCTAAACTTGACTTAATAATGTAAATTGAACTAATCTCAAAATTATTAGCGGATAACATTTTCCTGCACCGTTTTTGTATTTTATTTTGTATAAAACAAGAATCCTTTCCCCACTTGGTCAATCAGACCACTGCCTAATCGAAATAACTTCGTCTGTATCCAATCCTACTGTTATCCGAAAAACGGATAGACCTACGTGGTGTTCTAAATCAGCTAACTGGAGCGAACTGCGAGATTTTTTTACAACCTTCCCCTGGCGTGAGTATTGCTTTAAATGGCCCTCCTCTTCAAAAATTGCTCTTTCAATAACTGAAGTTAACCTGATGGGTATGGAGTTATACATTCCCAAAAAACATAATCGTGTAGGTCATGCCCGTTCCCAACCCTGGTTTAATAGGGCTTGCACTGATGCATTATCGCAAAAGCATAAACTCTATATCAAATAAACCTACCGAAAATCACGCCAACTATATTGCCGTAAGGCATAGTTGCAAAAGTATCATCACCAAGGCCAAAAATACGTTTGAAGAACGTAAATGCAAAGAATTAGTCTCATGTCCTTTGGGTGGTCGTAAATTTTTGTCATTAGCTAAAGCCATCAGTAAAAACTTTAGTACATCTTCCTTTCCTCCCATGACGTCTCGCGGCGGAGCTGTAGTAGTTGATCCTGCTGAAAAAGCCAACCACTTTGTCGATTACTTTGCATCAAATTCACGTCTAAATGATTCTGGTAAAACTGTGTCGTCGCCCAAATCTACCCCATATGCTATTAAACCAATCCGCTTTCGTTATAAGCTCCTGGAATCAATTATCAATAAACTTGACCCAAACAAGGCGACTGGCCCTGACGGTATTCCGGCTATCGTCCTTAAAAAATGCTACTCCGAGCTAGTACCTGTATTGTCCAAACTCTTTTCGATCTCCATGTCATCTGGAGAGTTTTCCTCATCGTGGAAGTTAGTAATGTTCCAGTCTATTCCTAAAAAGGGCGACAAAACTGATCCCTCAAACTATCGATCAATAGCTATCACTTCCATTCTGTCGAAAATCATGGAGAAAGCCATCAACCACCAACTACTTTCGTTCCTCGAGTCCAGTAAACTCTTAAACGACCACCAGTATGGGTTCGGACAGAGTCGGTCAACGGGTGATCTTCATTCATATGTCACCCAACTTTGGAATAACACATTCGAGAGGTCCGGTGAAACAGTAGTAGTAGCTGTAGATATTTCAAAAGCCTTTGACCAGGTTTGCTACAAGTCACTACTTCGTTCGGCTTATCCGATTCACTCATCAATTGGATATCCAGCTTTCTTGACAAAAGACGTATACGCGTTGTCGTCGATGGCTTCTTTTCGAAAGAAACTACTATTAACGCGGGAGTACCCCAAGGATCAGTGATAGCTCCCACACCCCACACTTTTCCGGCTGTACATAAATGACCTCATTTCCTCAACAACTAACCCGATCCATTGCTTTGCGGATGACAGCACTCTACGTTGTAGTTCTTCTCAGTTTTCCCACAACAATAAGTCTAGACAGGACGTAAAAGTGAAAATGGCAGCATTAATCAACAGTGACTTACAACGTGTCCTTGAATGGGGAAGGAATAATCTACTCACGTTCAACGCCGATAAAACGCAGTGTTGCCTTGTGTCCGCCAAGAAAGACCGATCATTTCCTGCTCTAAATATGAATGGCTTAGAACTTAAGTTTTCAAACTCTATTTCTATGTTAGGGATATCCGTATCATCGAACCTTTCATGGGTTGACCACATTTTGTCAACCAGCAAAACAGCTGCCCGTAAACTGGGCTTTCTATACAGATCTAAACAACTCGCAACAACTCTTTTTACTGTATATGGCTCAAATTCGACCTCATCTGGAATACAATTCTCACCTCTGGGTCAGTGCTCCCCAATACGCCCTTAATATGGTAAACCGCATCCAAAAAAGAGCTACAAGGCTTATAAATGACCAGTCTCTGACTTCTGACCTACAGTCTCTTGAGCACAGAAGGATAGTTTCGGTTCTTTCATTGTTCTATCGATATTACCATGGCAAGTGTGCCTCCGAAATACACTCCTTAATACCTTCGCAGGCCATGTTCGCTAGGAACACTCGGTTTGCCCATTCACACCATAATTACGCACTCAAAATTCCATCCTAAACGATCTCAATCTACATTTTTCCACACGGCGACCAAATTGTGGAATGCACTACCTAGTTGCTGTTTTCCTCCAAACTTTGACATAAGTCAATTTAAGCTAGCCATTCATAAACATTTCTCGGCAGACAAACAATATCCCTAAACCCTCCCAGTGTTCCTGAGTGCTTTAGCACGTTAGGCAAATCTTAACCTGTTCGAGAATACTACAAGTAAAAAAAAATTACACCATGAGGAGTCTAAATAAAAGACGTAACATACAATCAGGATAAAAAATTAAAATGTGTAGTAATCATGAAAAAGAGAAACTAGTTTCAAAATTAGAGCAAAGGAATGATTAGTATTAAAAGTGAATTTATATCTCGAAAATGGCGATAATAAATTCAAACTTTTACATTCCCTCGTAACTTTTCTAATTCTATCGCAGTTGATCAATTTATAAATTTATAAGTATGTACCCGAAAATAAAATATCACTAAATGTTTAAAAAAATAAACTTAAAAAATTTGTAAACATTGAATTTGTGCTTCAAATAATTATTTAATTAAATTTTATAAATTAAGGAAATTTTTAAAGATTTAAAAATTCGCCTTAAAAGAAATTCTTCCTTGAAGACATTCTAAGTATTGAAATTCAAAATAACCAAAGTTGAACGTAACAGCATGCACGTACGATATTTAAATCTAGCTATTTCGGACTTTCTAATTTTTGTCTACGTAACTTTTCCTGAACGAAGTGAGTGTTCGCGTGACTACTACTCTATGCATCAGTATACTTTGATCTTAATATAAAAAGTAACGAAAATAGTAATTAAATGAATTATATTCATTATCACTAACAAATTTTATTTATTAATAAAAAAATTCTTGAGCTTACAATAATGATAGAGTTGATGACGGTGTGGCCGGTCAAGCTAAGCCAGTTAAAGAAACGAAGGCCGCTTAGTATATGCCTGGGAAACGTCAAGGTTATCACGCTGGTAGTTCCATTTTATACAGCTTGTGAAATTATCAAAAGGAAACATTTATTACCATAAAAGCTTAAAAGAATGGTTACATTTTATAGATATACTTTAAAAAATAAATTAACCTTTAAAATAATATCTTAATTGCGTTAAACTCGATCGTACTTAGGTACACAATTTAACCGTTAGTCAGAATTTGTAGGTCTCAATCGCCAAAGAAATAGTGTGTATGTTCCTACTCGGAATGACATGTAAAATTTAAGTCACAGAATTTCGCTATAGGCAGCGCAGTAATAAATAATAATAAATAAAATAGAGGACTTCAACTTCTTATCCTTCATTTAGCAAAGCAAAGTAGAACAGATTTTACAACGGGTTTCAACAGAAAGAAACGCTTATAAAGTTTCTATGCGCTATTATACATAACGATCAACCATGCTGGTTGCCTATAACACCCAAACTGTTACACTATCTTAAAATTCTACATTTATTTTTAACAAACTCAGTTTAATTATTTAAGCCCTGATTAATTAGATTAGAAAAATTCAAGTGCTTTCTTTCCGTGTGAACACATGACAACATTTTAAAAATGATGGTGTAACTACAAAATTCAGAATCTGGAAACGCGTCCAATATTTTGTATAATCTTAGAAGAATATTCACAAATTTTTAGTGACTACTATTTTACATTGTACCCGATGCAAAGAAGCATAAAAAAAGGAGTTGGAAGAATAGAATAGTTAAACAGTTTACAACATAATTTCGTTTTTGAAATATTTCCAAATTAACGTTTTTATTTTGTAAAAACAATATTGAATTTAAAAAAAATAATGTGGCAGTGCCATGACATTTCTTGTCTTTGTGCTAAAAAATCCGATGCATCATAAATCTATTTAGCTAGTTCCAACAAATTATTCATGCTACTATTTCGTATGTCCCGATGACTCAAAACGAGATAGAAACAATCTAGAACGTTGGAACTACTTACATAAATTAATGAAGTGCAACTGAACTTACAAGAAAGCATCTTATATACAGGGTCCTGAAAAGAATGGGCCATACTGCAGGGGCACCTTTTCTGGATTAAAATATACCGATTTAAGTCAACTTACTTTAGTACCAAGCTATTCCCTTAAGCACATACGAGCCTTTAAAGATTTATATTGTTTTCTATTTTTTACGCTAACTCATGTATTTTTTGAGTTATTTAATTGAAATTTGGTTTTTATAGGTTTTTGCATTAGCTGAACATGTCTGTAAAATGAATTTTTGTGTAAAGTATAGAGGGCGCTTGCAGCAACCTATATGTTACATTCTTGTTGTCATATTTTTTTGGTATGTGAAAAATTTGACACAATAAGTAACTTTTTAAAAATTTCATAATAATAGCTTTATAAAAAGGTGTACTTGTCGCAAGTCGCTAAATTGCACCATTTCCAAGAAAAATGTATTTAAAATTAGTACTACAGATTCTATTACTCTCGCGAACATTCAATATAGTGTATTCGACAGCAATATTAACAATCAAAAAATGAGTGCCAATGACGTACACCAACAAATAAATTTATGAAGCGAAATGAATAAGAAACTTCCACAAAAGATGCCAGAAATGTATTGAAGTTAATGGTCAACATTCTGAAAATAATCTTTAGTGTAATGTTTTGATTTAATGGTTTTTGTTGTTTATATGTTAACCATTATATTCTGTTATACTTTTGGTTACTTTTTTTTTTATGTCCATTTTTCACATACCAAAAAAATATGACAACGAGAATGTAACATATAGGTTGTTGGAAGCGCCCTCTATGCTTTACACAAAAACTGATTTCACAGACATGTTCAGCTAATGCAAAAACCTTTAATAACCAAATTTCAATTAAATAAATCAAAAAATAAATGAGTTAGCGTAAAAAAATAGAAAACAAATTAAACCTTTAAAGGCTCGTATCTCCTTAAGGAAGCAACTTGGTATTAAGGTAAGTTGACTTAAATCGGTATATTTTAATCCAGAGAAGGTGCCACTGCAGTATGACCCGTTCTTTTCAGGACACCCTGTATAGCAATATCAAAAAATTCTCTAACTTTTCAGTTTTTCTAAACGCTTTTATTAGAAGAATATATGACTATTCACAAATTTGTTACTGTTTTACAAAGTTACTATTTTACATTGTACCTAATACATATAAATAAGCATAAAAAATAAGTTGAAAGAATAGAGTATAGTTGGACAGTTTAAAACATAATTTCGTTTTTGAGATATTTCAAAATTAAAGTTTTTGTTATTTTTTAAAAATGATTTAACATCCCCCTCGACGCTGGCAAAACACAAGGGGGAGTTTTTTGATTACCAGAGTACTAGACGTACCCCGAACCTACAGCAAACCTCAGAGCCTACCAAAGATCCATAAGGAAGGAATTCCTCTAAAAGCAATTGTGAGCTCGAGAAATTCACCTTGTCACCCATTAGCACAGTATCTGCTAGGTATTATCACACCCTTATCGGGAAAAACCGAGTCTATGGTCAAGAATAGGCAGCACTTCGTGGAAACCATCAGAAACTTCCAACCAAACCACGAAGAAATACTGGTAAGTTTCGACATCGTGAGCCTATCCACAAATGCGCCCACAGATAAGGCACTAACTATCATAAGAGACAGGTTGGAAAAAGATGAAACGTTAGCCGGACGCACGCAACTCTCGATAAACACAATAATGGAACTTCTGACAATATGCATTAGAACTACATGTTTCCAACAGTGACAAGAGTTTCGGATGACGATAGGTTGCCCACTATCACTCATAGTGAGCAATATATACACGGAAGACTTTGACCAAGCGATATTCCGAATTCACGGAAAAACAAGATGTGGTTTAGATACGTGGACGATACCTTCGTAGTTTAGCAACACGGCAAAAAATAAGCTGGACGAATACCTAGATCATCTGAATAGCCGCGCACCCTCCATAAAATTCACAATAGAATTGGAGTCGGAACAAAGACTGCTATACCGGGATGTACTTGTACACAGGAATGACAACTTTCACGACAAGTGGTATACAGGAAACCTACCCACACGGGGAGGTACCTACACTACAACTCCAATCACCACAAAAGCGTGGAATTAGGCATTGCAAGATGCCTGTGCAAAAACAATACGCTCAAAATGAGGGAACAGGAAAAAGAAAAAATCTCTAGAACACTTAAAGAAAATGGCTACTCCAATCCAACACCTAACCTAAACAGGGAAAGTGTAACCGAAAAAGAAGGGCCTAAATACACAGCGATAATCCCGTACATACAAGGTACCTCAAACAAAATATGAAGGATAGGCAGCAAATACAAGATACGAACTGCCTTCAAATCGACAAGAACGCTCAGCGGAATACTAACCAAAACCAAACCACAAAATAAAGACCAGAACTCGTAAAAATTGTGTATACGACCTACCATGCGAATGCGGCATAGCTTACATAGGAAAGAGCACTTAAAGTGAGAACTAAGGAACATAAGAACAACATTCGCAACGGAGAAACAAAAAGATCAAGAATCGCCGAACATGTCCGGAACGAAGACCACCGCATCCAATGGGATAACATACAGATAGTGACAAAGGACAGAATATCTCAAAGAAATACACGCACTATCGGAAAATCCATAGTGCTAGTGTAGAAATGAAACCCATTTGGATTATCAATAACTAAGCAATCACCTGCGCAACAGGTTCGAACATGCGCAATAAACTCAACCACTAAAGTTTAATATATATAGTTCTAAAATACATATTGATTACTCAGTGGCTCACATAAAGGTGTCAGACATATGAAAGCCAAATTGAATCTGATAGTCTGCTTGAAAATCATAAATATGAATTGACTCAAGTACGAACAGCTTCAGAACTAAGCCTGATGGCGGACCGCTTCTAAACCTAATAAGCAAACCTGACATAGGCATCAATTCAACTACGCATAGAAAGTTGAACAGTTTAAGACATAATTTCGTTTTTGAGATATTTCTAAATTAACCTTTTTGTTTTATTTTTTAAAAATGCTTATTACATTAAAAAAATACAATGTGCCCAGAACACGACTTTCTTGTGTCTGTGTTATATAGCATTAACAGGATATATACTAAACTAATCAAGACATTCCCTGACTTTTTCAGGTTTTCTAGACATTAGAGTTTCAAAATAAGTTTCATAATGTATATAATGTGATTATTCCAATATCAATTATAAACAAATAGTTCACATATTCTTAAATCGATAACAAAATGCTCTATCATTATACTTAGTGATAAAATAAATTCGCTCAACGATTTAATGGATTACGCGAAACCGTCACATTGTTCGGTATGTGTCACATATGTTAGTTGTGACGAACTGCTCATGAGAAGAGGTCATTCGATGAAAGTCAAAACAGGACATGCACTTTTACAGGTGTCGCGCTAACGATTGCGAAATCAGATTCTGATAAGGATTTTGAACAGTACTGTTCTCAAAAGATGAAATCCATAAAATTTACTTCTTGCTCATCATGGGAAAACATTTGGCCCTTTTCATAACAAACCTGGAGTGTAAATTAAAATTATGAATATCATTGATCCAAAATGATTAACAATACCTTAAGACGATAAAGCTTAGTTCTTTCCCATTGAAAAGTATTGTCCCAACGAAATAGGAGTATTTGATTCAAAATGACAAACAACACCGTAAAACAAAAAAAAAAGTATAAATAGAGAATTTGCAAACCACAGATCCAAAACGATGACCAACATTGGTCGCTTTCTTATTAAAATTTGCGTATAAATATTTTAGACATTACAGGTCTTATAAAAAGGTGATTAATATGAGAAATTGATCGTTTTTAAACATGTGTGGAGACGACTCAAAACCGATTTTGAAGCCCCTAGTCATAGGGTGTGAAACAATAGTACTGTTTTATGGCCCTCTACCCCAAAATTGAATTGATGGAATGGCTACCACCCGATAACACTCGAGACAGAAAGGCGAAAGAAGTTCAATCAATGAAAATGGCTGTGATAGATCATTTTCAACTAAACACTTGAGATTATTTCTGAAATTACTCATTGATCGTTATAACATAGTTATTTGTATCACTATGCCAGAAACGATAGTATTACGATTATGAGCAGAATTGCAAAACTGCGAATACTCGCAGAACTATCGATTCTGTCGTGTGGTATCCACATTTTTGTGTGATGACGTTATTAATAGATTAATATCATTTTTGAAATTTTTATTTATGACGCCATCAAGTGTTAAGTTACGTTGCAACACTGAACATCAACGTGTAAAACGGCTTTAATATGTATCAGCAAATATTCATGTATGAAAAATCAATACGACCAAACTAAAAATTTTATGTTTTGCCGGCCTAGGTCAGAAACCATGAGTTTCAGTACGATTTTGGAAGGTTAGAAAGTCAATGCTGCCGGACGGAAGCACAGAAAATGTAATTGGGAGATTACATTAAAAAGATATTTAAAAGAAAAATAGATTAGCAAAATTTAATATTCAATAAATTCGTTCATGTAGTCATACCCACCTGATTTTTATTTATTTTTGTTTTTAAGTGTTTTTAATATTTTTAACTCTAGGTTCTTTTAGATATCTGTGACATTTCAGCTTTCCAACTTCTAAATAGGGTAAATCTACATATTTTTCAGAAAGAGACCTGCAAATCGGGGTTTGCGGGAAGTTTTGGGGTTTTCCGGACACATAGCGATCGGATCTTCGGAGATCAATAATTCTCCTTAAACCTATTTTTTTCTGTAATGTTAATATTTTAGATGGAAACAATACTATATTAAGTATCAGAAATGTATGCGGATGGGTTTGTCTTAGCAACACCTTACGGACTACAACGAAAATGGTAATAACTTTTTATTATCTATAGTTACTGGTGACATTATTTCGAACCATCCAGTAAGTTGTCATCGATGCAAGGGAAACATTCAAAGCCATCACCACCAAAAAAGTTTAAGGCACAACCTTCCACAGGCAAGGTGATGCTAACATTTTTTTGACAACAAAGGACCATTGCTGATAGAATTTAAAGAACACCGAGTGCATATTTATGCAAATCTATACAATGAAAGTCTGAATAGGCTTCTTCAAGCACTAAGACGAAAACTTCCAGGAAAACCCTACAGCCCAGATGTATCGCCTTGCGATTTCCATATCTTGGGCCCACTGCAAAACGAATATGTGCCTTAATTAAAGAGGTAATTATTTGTAAATTTATTTCCGAATATATTTTTTATAGATCAAAGATAGGTTTCAATTGAACAACCCTAGTATATAAAACTCAGGAACGACCTTCCTGTGAAAGCTACAATTCGATATACCAAAAGACTCTTAGTACGCATGATCGGACCAAATTTCAATCCGATCAGTTCAAAAATTTAGTACCCATCATGTTTCATAGAAATGTTACACATATAGTCAAAAAAGATCAGTTTTGAGTGCGTATACAAACGCGTATAAAGACGTATCTATAGAAGCCGCAGCCAAAGTTTTAAGTTCAATCTGATTTTTTTTTATTCCACGAAGACTGACACTCAAATAACAAAGTTTATTTTGACTCGATAAGGAAAAAATTGTCTCAAAAGTTGACATTTCTACAATTGCACTATTACACATTAGCGTATGTGCTTCAATGGCTTTTAATTTCTGGTCTATGCACAGTTTTAGAAACGGTTCAGGTTAATAAGAAATATACAGAAACATTTCTCTAGCTGGCGAATTGAACCTCAGATTTCTTATTTGAACCTTTTTTCCCACACACGCGGTAAATTACTGGGAATGTTCAAAATCAAATTTCAGTAGCGGAACAAGTTCTTTTTTAAGTTTGTAGAAAAATCGGAGATCATTTTCGTATGTAACTATATAGTGGAATCTGATCTAAATTAATTGAAAGTTCCAAATTGAAAGGAAGAGAAAATGAATTTTGTACGAATTTCTCAATATACAGGATTAATCAAGTGGCTGGAAACACTTATTTATTTCACGAACTGTAATATTAATAAAAAAAAAGTTATTTAAAGAGGTTTTACAATGTAACAAATGGAATATTTCTGACGCACGTACAGCGTGATTCATAAAAATGTGACAATTTAAAGTTTAATTTTTTTCAATAGAACACCCTGTATGTTTTTTTACAGTTTTGAGTATGGATTAAAGTTATCATTACAGTGATATACGATTTTTGCAAATGGGATGCGGCGTTGCCAAGTTGTTCAAAAAATGCCAATAATAGTAGTTTAAGAATAATTACGTACAAATAAAATAAATTTTCTAATTTAACAACAATTGAGAAACAATCGCATGGCTTAATTTTCTTTTAAGACACACCGATTGGATAAATATGTGTCCAATTCCTTAATCGAGAATTCTCACTTCTCTCTCTGTAATATTATATTTAATCTTCATTCAAATACGTAAAAATATACCGGGTGGGCCATTAAAAAAATTGAACTTTAAACTGTCACACTTTTATTCGACATGCTGTACATAACCGAGTATAATTCAAACCTATGGCATTGGCTAGGTTGCAAAACTTCCTTATAAAACATGTTTTTCATAAAATAAATTTTTCCACAATAATGCTGATTTTTATTTTAATGTTTTATTTATGAATAAACCTATATAATTGTCAATGTAAAATTACAGGTGACCTAATAAAATTTTAAAGTTTAACACATAACTAGAAATCGATGTCCAGTAACACAATGTCTATACTTTAGACAAAGCGAGAGGCAGAGAGGGAGAGAAAGAAAAAATTAGAGTGAGAGAAAGTAAGAAAGATAGTAAGGCTTACATTAAATTGTGATATGTAGAACAGCTCGTATGGAAAGGGTGTGAACCTATGAGTGCACAAATCACCCCCAAAATTAGTGGAAAAATTGTTTTCTGTTCTCAAATATTTGGGGTTGATTTGTATGAGGGCACCCATGAGTGTAGTAGGTTTTTCCAAAAGTAGGTTGTTCCCTTGTACGAAGTATCCACGCTATACATTGTCTGCTCAATTGACTAGTACCTTCCCTAAGGACCGCGCATCTAATATCGCAACGGGATTTTCCATATTTGAGGTTGGGAGAAAGGTAAAAAAAACAAGTATCATGAAATTTGGTTAAAAATATATTATTTTATAACGTAGATTTATTAGTTTCAAAGTATTTTCCATTGGAATATTTCTTCATATAGCAGTGCCATCTACACGTTGACATATTCCAACATAATTTATATTAATAAAACAAATTTTATGCTATAGAGAGTATCGTGAGCATAACTCGGATATGTATGTTTGTTAAATACCTTTGTTTATTCTGTACACAAACTTGAAACTAATTTTTTAATTAACTATATCAACATAAAGGACGGAATGTTTAATCTAAAAGTGTGTTGACGGGCATTTCATGACTGGAAATCTGTATTAATATTTTGCTCATATACGGTTTAAGTTCTACCACCTTGATAATTTTATTATTTATTATATAAGTATTCATTTATGTTTTATGAATTAAGAAACGTTACGTCCAATTTCTTTCCTGGAATGAATATTTTCAACGTACTTGTTTATTTTATTCAATTCCTTATCTATCAATAAGTATAATTTCATATCAATAAAATCGGCTCACTTAATATTAAGCCAACGACTTCAATGCTGCCATCTATTAAGCAGTAGTTAAAGTAAAGCAAGAAAACCATATAAATATTCTGTAAACGTAAGTTGAAGGTGAACTAAGTATCCAAACGTATTTGAAAATGTATAATAAACGCTAATCTTCACAGTTCATGGAATACCTCTATATACACTTAATTTGGTGACGTAGCCTTATATAAAGCTATAAAATCTAGATGATGTATTATTTACAATAAAAAGATTAACACCATGTAACATCAAATACTAAAAAAACTAAAAATTATGATTCTGCTGGCACACGTCCCCCTTTCACGACCTAATTCTGAATCATTGTGAACCTACAGCTAATTGTCATTAACAGTAAATAAATTAATTAAACATTTACTAAGTGTAACAAAAAAGTGTAAAAGCAATTATAAGATTAAAAAATTATGAAATTTAAATAATCGTCCAGGTATCATTTAACCCAAAAAAATTCAATTCCTACCTGGCATTCGCATGATATATTTTAGGGGTTCTAAAACGTTGGTATACCCTACGAAAAGCTTCCCTGTATCAAGCATTGTATACAGGCACAAGGGCTTCTACCCTAACTGGGGTGTACATGCACGCCTAGCCCTCACAAAATTCATACTGTACCACATTACGATTATTTTTATACAGGGTACCTATAAATAACTAAAAGTTTTGCAATTTAAACTATCTTTAAAATTAAACACAAAAAAATTTGTTAATTTGACTTTTAATTGACACATTTGAACACATGTAAATATTCATGAAAATAGAAGGAAAAACATTTTCGGCCTAATATAAGTAGTACATAATTTTGATAAGAGCAAGTCGCAGGGGTTGTATAAATCTCCCCTCTATTATCATTTGTCATTTCCAAATATCTCTTGACTGTTGCTTCCGAAGGAGATAGAAGTTCAAAAAACAGCTAGTAGTAGGGAGAAAATATAATAACAAAGTGAAATGTGATTATACGAAAATGATAAAGGACACTATCCTTTTTTTCCTGTAGAATGCACGTACGCTGCTAATGTTTTTATGTATTTTCTTATAGGCCTTCCTATTCGCAACGGTTTTTGTACAACCTTTAGCTTGTTATTGTAAGATTTACAATTTCTGCCTTTAGAATCTGACACTTTTTTTTGAATAATCAACTCATCAATACATATAAATTACATACAAATCTTCAACCAAAAAAATAATAATGATACGATAGATTATTTATAAATATTTCACTTTACTAAATAATTGCAGTGTGACATTATACATATTAGTAAATTTTCTGAAATGACCTACTAACATATATTCACCTACCTGATAATAAATTCGAGGACAATAACGTTTAAGAGGGGTACACATCTTTATCTTAATGCTTCATTCTTTACATATTAATAACCATTTTAACCCTCCAACATGTGCAAATAACATGACATTGTACCAGAACATTTATGTAAAATTCCTAAATCTTCTTTTCAAAATTTCGTCAATTTTTTTATCATCAACATAATTGTATGAAAGGAAACGTCAAGAGTATTTGGTAAGAAATTATAATGGAAATAAATTTATAACAGTATGCATATCTATATGAGTAGTACATGTGTGCGTAATTTTAAAAACCGGTTTAAAAGGCTTGCTTTGGGCGATAAAAACGTAGTATAATACTGATATACAGGGCGTTCATTAAATATTAAGTCGATACAAGTGTTACGTCTTATATGGTGAACGGAATGAAACGATACGTATATTAGATCACAGCTTATGCTTACCTTTGCTTCACGCAATTATTTTACTACAGTAAAATGAGGTAACGGAGAGGTCAATGCATAATACCTTTTCCTGGAGTTTAGTATATTTTATAATAATTTTCGCAACAAAATGATTTAACCATAAATCTTATTCCTAATCTATTCCCTAGTTTTAACGATTTCCAATACCTACGTAGGTAAGTAGTTCATTTTATACCAAATTCAAAAGTAGAATTTAGTTTTCTGTAGATACCTTTTCTACGATAAACCTACATATATAATCTAAGAACAATATACAATATATATATATATATATATATATATATATATATATATATATATATATATATATATAACTTAACCAAGTATGGATACTCCCCCAAATATGGGCACTGTATAGTAAGAAAATACATTTTAACCAATTGTATCTAAGCAGGGATCTTATACAACTGCAGGTATACAAACAATTCCGTGATTACTCGCGAGGTGGCACTCCGTAATAATTTTAATCAGAAGTCGTTGTATGTGGAAAGTGAGGTTGTAATTCTCGGTACGTAGGTTTTAATTAATTTTGTATGTAATATGTACCGAAATTAATTGTTACTATACACGAAATTGAAGTGGTGCTATAGATATTTAAATTTATTGCTGTATTATGAATGTGTGCTTTGAAAGTTACAGGAAACTGCATGTCCCAAATATGAGCACTACAGTGATTGCTAAGTATGAGCAGTGCTCACATTTGGAACACATATCTAGTGCCCATATTTGGAACATCTGATTTTTTTAACGTTTGATTATGCTTTAGCTTACACGATATTATTTTTCAGACTATGCCACCACAAAAACGAGCTGTATGGAGTTCTTGCTCCCTCTAAGCTGCAGTTGCTGCAATTCTAGGCGGAATGAAGATAAAATGTGCAGCCATTAATTTTAATATTCCACGAAGCACTTTGCAACGCCATGCTCGCAGTGGTAATACAGTTAAACGTTTGGGGCGGAATTTTTTTTTAACCGACATCCAAGAAAACGAGTTGTCTTCTCGAATATTCAGACTTGCCGAGATAGGAATGCCGCTTACGCCTAAAGTTTTAAGGAGTGTTTACACTTTTTGCAGTGAAAACAATGTCCATTTTCCACCCTACAAAACATAATTTTCCAATACTTTGTAGGAAATGGCTTAACCTATTTTTAAGAAGACATTCTGAGGTTGTTCAAAATGTTAATCCAGCACGAGCTGCAAAACTAAACAGATTTACTGTTGAGGATTATTTCAAAACATTAAACACCGAAATGACCAACTTAAGACATTATGGATAAACCTTAGCTAATTTTCAATATGGACGAAAAGGGTGTCAATTAACAGTTCATAAAGAACCTATGATTTTAACTCGCAAAGGAATTAAACGATTACCTTTTGTAGCACTAGAGCATGCTGAAATCGTGACCATTGTGTCTTGTGTTAATGCTGTCGGTCAGATAATTCCACCTGTTGTTTTTATATAAGAGCCAAAGAAATAAACCTGAATTCTCAGAGGATTTGCAGCCTGGGGCCAAAGCGTTTAAGACAGCAAAAGGTAGCATAGCATGACTTGTGATAGTTTTGTTAAGTGGATTAATAATTTTGTACAATGTAAACCTCCTAGGTAAGTGCTGTTAGTTTTCGATGGAGCAAAATCCTATCTCGATGCACATATTGTTGAGGCTGCAGACGCTCATGAAATCACATTATTATGCCTTCCGAGTAACTACACACATGAATTATAGCCCATGGACATATAGCTCTTCCGATTTACCACTGGGTCGATGAATTGCAGCGGTATTGGGGTCTTAATTCTGGTAGAAAATTAACAAAATTCAATTTTAGTATCGTATTTTCTAAGGTTTGTCCAAAAGCTACAACCCCCTCTAACGTCTCAGCAGGATCCCGTGCAACTAGTATATACCCTTTGGGCCCAAGTCATACCAGAAACGGCATTTGCTCATTCAACACTATCAGAGAGACTCATAGAGAACCAAAATAAAGCAAATCCTGTAATTTTGATTGCTCCAGTACCCTCTAAGGCTGATTTTTAACAGATGATGGAAACGGAACAAGTGATTGATAGTACATGTACGTCTACTCCTAAGGCTTCAACTAGCCGTCCTCATCAAAAACGGCTCCGACGTGTCTCAGATGACGACAGTTCAAATGATGAAAATGAATGGCAACCATCAGTCATCTTCTCCTGAAGCCAGTGAACCGTTGGACGACGAGTTGGAGATTAACAAGTCTAAATCGTTTACTGACTTATTGAGAACACCAGAGCTACATACCAAGTCCAAATCACCACCAAAAGAGGCATTAAACTATCGAGCTGTCCAAGTTGTAAAATCATTGTTTGTGGAAAAGAAATCGTTAGCACAAAAGGTAAAGGGTTCAGTTACCAAGAAAAAGGTGTGACACTCTTTTTAGGTGTCCAACATGAGCAACTGATTAATTTTTTTATGTTACTTTTTGGAAATATAAAAATGGTTTTTACACATTTTGTCTGTGATTCAGTACTTGTATTGTCCCGAAGAACAAAAAAAATTTTTGCGTTGGTTTGATCTTGAATAATAAAGCTATTACTCAATAAAATGCTTACGGGTGCCCATATTTAGGTTACTTACCTTATTTGTTTTGGGCTACTTATACATGATCTGCAATGTGGCCAAGTAAAGGTTAAATCGTAACAAATTTAGCGTTTTAATTAAGTTGATCGGCCTATTTCGGCGGACTCTGCTTTCGTCATCAGGCTTGGGTCGAATTCATTTACTAGGATTTTTTTCCCAACCACACATTCGAATTTGATACCTTTTACTTACAAGCTTGACATCTCAAGCGCTTAGCCACTGAGTAATAAACTATACTATATATTTCTTAGACATTAAACTTTTTCGTGGTTGCGCAGTAGTTTATTGCGCATATTGCGTCGTAACCTATTGCGTAGGTGTATTGCGCTTAAGCTCTTCACGCATTATTGGAATCCATATGGGTTTCATTTCCACACTAGCTTGGCCTATTGGATTTTCAGCTAGTGCGATGTATGCGGCTTGTTTGAGTTTCCGATAAGTTGTATTCTCGTCCTTTGCCGATATATGTATGTTATGCCATTGGTTGCGGTGGTCTTCGTTCCAGACAAGTTCGGCGATTCTTGATCATTCTGTTTCGACTTTGTGGATGTTGTTCTTGGGTTCCTGAGTTCTCATTTTGAGTGGTCTACTGCTCCCTTCTATAGAAGGAATGAGAATACAACTTAAAAAAACTTAAAGAAGCCACGTACATGGCACTAGTAGAAAATCTGATAAACCAAACAAATGCCATCCGCTTAAGCGCAATATACCTGCGCAACCACGAAAAGTTATATATATATATATATATATATATATATATATTCTAACAAGTATACATTGGATTACTGAAAAGTACCAAGTTCGAATCTGAGAGTAGACTAAGTCTGATGACCAAAGGAAAGTCCGCTTCCGAAATGTCGCGCTTCAAAAGCAAAAACTGTGGAAATAGGCCGATCAACTAAACTAATATGAGACCACAATTACAAAACACATAATACAAATTTGTTTTTTTTTTTAAGAAATATTTCAAAACTCATGACACAATCAAGTGTTAGGTTCTATTGACTAAATCAAAACCACAACGTTATTTCACTAGGTCAGAAACGAGTATGAGGAGGGTCGAAACCTGCAAATGCGAATAGTCACAAAGCTAGCGTTTATGGAGGTGATACACATTTTTTTTGTGCTGACATTAATTCATTAAGTGTTTTTGAAAACTGTTTGGTGACACCATCAGATTTAAAGGACAGCTCTGAACATCAACATGTGAAACGGTTCTAATATATAAGACAACTAAAAATGTTAACGTTTTTCCATTAAAGCCAAAATTTCAAAACTCATAATGTGTTCATTTGGTCGTAAAATTCTAGATCCTAAGGGATCTTCCCAAAGAGTAAATATTTGACTACATAATTAAATTGTATTAATTTATTTGTATTACTAGGTCAGAAACGATAGTTTTGCGAGTATGAGAACTATCGTTTCTGGACGTATGGTACACAATATCTTGTGCTGACGTTAGTAATTCATTAAATATGTTTTTGGAAACTGTTTGGTGACACCATCACATTTAAAGTTGTATTGGTACCACTGAACATCAATGTACGATAGCTGTCATGAAATGTTCATGTATGAAAAGTCAGTGGTGCCAAACTACAAATTTTAACGTTTTTTCAACCAAGGCTCATATTCCAGATTTGGTCGTAAAGCTCTAGGTCCTTAGAAATCCTCCCAAAAAGAAGGTAATATTTCATTTGGTTAAATCAATACTGCAATTAACTATATTTGTATCACATGTCCAGAAAGGATAGTTTTGGCGAATATAAGTAGAACTGCGGGCGATGACAACCGGTAGTTGCTACGGTAACTTATAGAAAAGCAATGCGAAAGTATAAGGCACACGTAGTTTTTACTTTCGTATTGGGTACAATGAGAAAGTGAAACGCACTAGTGTGCGAAAGTATTATTTTCTGTACAGCGAATTGTACGATACGAATCACTTTGGTGGTATATGGTCGTAGGAAATAGTATATTACATAACGAGCTACAAAAGTGGTAGATATCGCACAAACGGGAATTTTCACACGAGGGCACCAGCCCGAGTGTGAATCCCGCGAGTGCAGGATAGACACTTTCGCGCAAGCTTAAGGTAGACTATTTTTCCTACGACCATGAAAAAATACAGTCTCCTTAACGTGTTATTATCACAAATTAAACAATTACAAAATATACTTTATGTTAATAGCAGTAAGCGTAGTGACTTTGATCACGACCGAACTCCCTGTTAGGCCGATGACAATGCGTAGTGACTTTGATCACGACCGAACTCCCTGTTAGGCCGATGACAACCGGTAGTTGCTATGGTAACTTATAGAAAAGCAATGTAAAAGTAAAAGGCATATGTGTTTTTTTTAGTTTCGTATTGGGTACAATGAGAAACCAGTCCGAGTGAGAATTTCGCGAATGCAGGATAGACACTTTCGCGCGAGCTTAATGTACACTATTTTTCCTACGACCATAAAAAAAAGTCTCCTTAATATTTATTGATCACAAATTAAACAATTACAAAATATACTTTATGCGAATAGCAGTAAGCGTGGCGACTTTGTCGCGACGAAACTTCCTCTCAGCTCGATGGTAACCGGTAGTGGCTACGGTAACTTATACAAAAGCAATGCGAAAGTAAATGGCACACGTGTTTCAACTTTCGTATTAGGTACAATGAGAAAGTGAAACGCACTAGTGTGCGAACATTAATTGTGCGATATAAATCATTTTCGTACATGGTCGTAGGAAAAATATTTTTACTCTTAACTATGAAATGATGCCGTGACATATGCTATACGTTGATTAGCTAATACTGGATATTCGTTACTGTGATTGGTGAACTCAATCGTATCAATTTACTATTCGTACGTTTAGATCGGTAACTTCACTTTACCCTTCATAATGAGTTGCTAAGGTAGGTAAAACAATGAATTCACTGGATGCATCGCGTTAACACTTTTATAATAGAATACACCATGGTAGAAAAAAGTACCTAACCACTACATACTCTGTTGTATTCTTGAAGTGTATAGAAAATTACTAGGGTCGAGACATTTAAGTCTTGAATATCTAATTCAAATTTGAATGCTACACTATTTGTTGTTTAGTTATTTCGCTTGAAAGAAAATAATAATGCACTTATTTACTCTACGGGCAATGAATTGATCTGCACAAAAAAAACGTAGGGTACGTGGAGGAAAGGCCCCGCGCGAGGCTAAGCCACGTATTGGCTTTTGAATTAACCGCCAATGGTACAAGAGCTCGTAACCGGATGGCAAGTCAGTCTTAACATTGTCAGTTATGGAACCGAAGCGCATGATGATCGACGGCTGAGTGAAAAAAATGAGACGAGTTTGTTTTTTCTAGCATGTAATGCTGCAGTTGAGCTTCAAATATGTTGTTTACAAAGATATAAACTAGATAGATCCAGAAAAATGGGACAAAAAACTGTAGCCATTTGGGGGCAAAGGCCCACAGCATTTTGAGTGCGGTAATATGTCCCTTTTAGACAATTTTTTAAATTTTAGACCGAGCTAGTAGAGTAGTGGTGACACGACCTGCTTAGCGTTCGGGAGGTAAGCAGTTTGATTCCCGTTACCTTCTGCCTTGTATGAGGTTTTTTCAGGGGTTTTTCCTCATAAACATGTAGCGACATGGTCACTGCATATACGCACACCATGTGCAGCTACTTAGGCGAATGCTGGGGTAGTATGCCCCTCACAACCCTAACTCCGTTCCTTCTCATCCTATCCTGACCATACCCATCTTTAATTCCACCATGCATATATACGTAATAAATGTATGCATGCTGGAAATCAATGATTGTGGCTGAAGTAGCTTGGAAAGCTCAAACAGCCCACCCTTCCCCTTGAGGAGGGAATGAAATACGTAACCTTTCCTTTCCTTAAATTTTAGCGCTAACTGAACGTTAAATTAGTCATTGTAAATGCTCTAAATGATTTATTTGTCAATAACTGTATCATCTATACCTGGTTTTAAATAATAATAATAATGTTTACATGTTTTTAGGAGCTATAAAAGGAAGACAAATTACAAGCCAATGACAGAAGCCCAACTTAATGAAGCAGGTTCCTTGACTGCAACGGGAAGTTCAATTCGGTCGCCATCGAGAAACACTCACCGAAGTTCAGGACAAGGAGGTTGTACAAGATTGTATTGGACTAGATAAACGTTGTTTCGGCCTGACGCCCAAGTCTCTGCGATACCTTCTTTTTAAAAATGGTTAGGGTAATAGTATACTACAACAATTTTTAACCTCAGCCAAACTTGCTAGCAGAGATTTTTACACGCGTGCCACGATAAACAAGTGTCGCCCGAACCATGGGAGTCAGAAAGGTTGCACTATTACAATATTACGGAAACTTGGAATCCGTCATGAAAAAATACAACTTTACGCCAAACCAAATTGTCAATCTGGACGATTGGGGTACAAATAAGCTTCCAAAGCATGTGGTTCCTACACGTTCTAAATGATGACCTACATTATGAAACCATGAAATTAGTTCTTGTCTTTACCAAAAAACTCACATATGTAAAGCTTGATGCAAATTGGTTGCCGTACACAGAAATTATTAACGTTTTACGTGTCATAACAGCTCTTCAACAAAGACTCTTTTGGGACCATTCCCTCACAAGTATTCGAAACCAAGAGTCGACAAATTTTCCGAAAAAATATTAACATAAATACAAATTTCCAATATACCAGACAGCCTCGAGTCAAAATGTGAATAAATTACTGCATAGACAGAGGTACGTGTACCAAGTGTGACATTAATCGGGTGAAACTAGATCTTCAGATCGTCAGGAAACGATTTATGGGAGTGGGGGTTCTATCGATACAACAATTTCAAAGGCGTTTGGCCGTTATAAATTAAGATATAAGCTATCCATTGCAAAAAGGTCCAGATGTACCACCAGGGGAACAACACTTAAGCAATAGAACATTTTTTTGGTTCTTAAAAAATACGCTAAAAGTCTAAAACTATTAATTAGTATTATAATTAAAGCAAATAAAATATAAATATAGAAGGCGTTTAAACAAAACCAATAAAGGTGTACATAACTTTTGACTTACCCTGTATACGTTGAGTTCATGTTAAGGTTAATCATAATTGTATTTTGTCACAAAATTGATACGTTATATTTACAATAGTTACGTTTAATGTTAATCTTAGAATTTATCTCAATGGCGAACCACTCTGTATATAATAATCAAAATCTTTGTACAATATCACTTGTAACTGTAATGTAAACCATTTGTAAGGTATTTGAGTTATCTCAATTAATTAAGCCCTGTATAACCAAGAACAAGTATGGAAGGATAAATTAAATGTCATTTATTGAAAAGCGTGTTACTGTATAAAACAAAAAAAGTTGGAAAACTTTTTCTATTCAATTCGTATAATCATGACGACAGATATGTTAGTTTCAATAAAATGAAGGGGTGGGGGTACGATAACAATCATTCGGAAAATTGCTAATTAGTTTCTAGTACCGTAAAAAGATTCTAGCTAAATCAAAGCTCATTCAGCACATATTGCGTAACAGCCTTTGTCTGTATAAGGTTGCCACCTTTTTCCAAAATTAGAAGTAAAACGTTTTTCTGCCATACAATCCTTGAAGCAAAAATTGTGCACAGCCACAATTTCACAAGGTTATCTTAGTTTGGCAGAAAAGTTATTATAAAATTGCCAGATGTAAAAGACAAATGAAAAATCGCACGATAAAATTGTATACTTGACAAAAAAACAACCATTTTTTTTCCAAATAATGTTGTCCCGCAAAATCAACACGTTATTCGAAAGGGAACATACAATTAATTTAACCTAAGTAGTATAAAACGTCGAGATGGGATACCTTTTCCATACCCCAACAATTGATAAAATAATGTCCATAAAGTTTTGTAATGGAAGTGCAAAAGGCGACAATTAGATTTCTTCTTTTTATAAAATTAAAACAAAGTTTAATAAGTGATAATAAACATTCGTGTACGCTTGTGATAATTTCGAAAGTGAAAGGAGAAAAGCCTGACAGTTATCAATAAAGTTAAGTGAAACTAGACCCTCTAATATAATACCAACCCTCCCCATCAAAATAACCCCAACTCAAACTAAACTAAAGCAGGAGAGAACAAAATATGACTGACTCAACAAACTTTCAAATTTTCCATAGCACGCAGCGCTCAAAGCTATTTTCCACATTAATTTTCTTCAGAGCGGAGAACAAAGTTCGACGAAACCCTCTAAAAATGTATTCCCGAAGTTACCCCGCATTACGCGTAATCCTTTCCACAAAAACCTCCTGCACGTCCTACATCACAAAAAGCTTAGAAAAAATTACTGGAAAAAAAGAAGGACAAGAGGCGTATAGACCGTTTTCAACCCTACACAAAGCTAGCGAAAGACGGAGTTCGACGAAGCGGGGCATTTTGTTTTTGCACCGAGTGAGGACAGCCGGGGTGGCGTAGGTGCGTTGCCAGGGTAACAAACCAATGAAATTTCAAGTTTCCCCACCACTCATTGAAGCTTGAGCTTTTGCGATAGGGATCCTGCAGGGAATTTATTTTATATAAGCTTTTTACCCTCTTAATAAATTTCAATTTCGAAACGCATAATATAATATTGAACGACTTGTATTTAGCAAAAGTTGTTAAATATGTACTTTTTTTGTACTTTATTTCAGTTTTGAATATTATTTTCAAAAATATTCGTGTTTCTCTCAACTTTTCGCTGTGAAATAGTAATGCTGCTCTGACGTGGCGCCGCCTACATATGATATATCCGATATCGATACCGTCAAACCCCTTTAGCACTCGCAAAAAGCACGTGTTTTCTTCTACAATCGCCAGAGTTTCATCTTTGCTACAGATTTTTACATTTATCCAATTTACCCAAAACCTCTTTAATTTTGTAATTAACTAGAAATTATTTTTTAAACCTGTATATCGAGAGGTTGTTAATGTAGCGTGAAATTTTTCTGTATTTTACTATTCGCATACTAAAGTCACTGCAATTAAATTGAAATTTTCTCTATGGATACTTATGTTAACGGGAAATTCACCTACTTTAAAAGTGATTCACGACGACCTCCTACATTCGAAACACACAAAGTGGACTTGAAAAAAGCAAAACTTGGAAGTTGATTCGATTTTGTGTAAAATATCAAATAGAAATGTTTTATATTTTAAATTATAGAATAATGAATGCATCAAAACACGAAGTCATCCACGTGTTGCATTCAAACAAGTGAAGCTTGCACGGTCACATGACTCTCAAGTAGCGCCTCTCCGTATCATCAATTCAAACGACAAATCAGCTTTTTTTTCACAGTTAGTGATCGCACTCTACGCCAGTATTCCTACGTTCTTGTTAGCGAAAAGTTCAAAGCTTGGCCTTCTTTTATTGGTGACACAATAAAATCGTAACGCTTCGTATATATTCGTAAAGTTTCGTACGTTTTCAACATAAACACTATCCAAACGAATGGACTAAATCTCTCCTTGTAATATTTTCTCTTATCGTAGAACGGAGGCCCCAGCAAGGATATTTGCAATAGAAGCTATAGTCGCTTGCAATCGTGTCGTTTTACATGCTAGGCAAGCGAAATGAGGCTTTTCTGTATGGCGCATTGCGCAGATACGCTGCTATAACCCTCTAATACGTACTACATTCTGACTTTCTTGATAAAACCTAACCGGTAATTGGATCAATTAGTGACATTTTTAAATAATTGAAAATACTTCTTTTTTAATTCTCGGTTATCTTAACAACAATTTAACAAACAAAAAAACCTCTCTCAATTGATTTCTTGGCAGGAATGGAAAATGTTATGCTTACATATTTAGAACAAAAGAAAGATTTAATTAACTCAAACTTTTAAAGTCTGTTCCCAATGAAATTTTTAACGTTAACACACGTTAGAGGGCGTTATCTTCGCCTTGTAGCAATATATGAACCTAAAATTTTTTGAACGTGTAGGGGATCTTGACCACACTTCTACGAGGGTTATTTCTATAGTAATTCAAAGTTATGACATAAAATATTCTCTTTAATTGGTTAAATTTAATGATTGTGTAAATAATGTTCATTATATAACGTGTAGTTTCGTGAGACTTTGGCTTACCTGTACCATATTTTTTAATAGAAATTTTCCAATTTTTTGAGCGACCCCAAAACCTTCTTTTACACAATTTGCTGACCTTTAGAAATTACTTAAGAATTTGTTTTAGATAAACACTTATTCATACTGGGTGTTTATTAAAGTGGGGTTTTTCCGATACGAAAACAATTTAAGTAAATTTCAATATACAGCGTGTTTTTAAATAAACGTAGTCTTTTTTTTAAGTTTTAAACAAACATTATGTAAACATTCTTTGTTGAATTTGCTAATTCGCGAAGTGAAATGGAGTTGGCATAATCCCCCAAAAAAGGGGATTTTATCAATGCTTATTAGTTGTGTTTTTGAGAAATCTTGTCATAGGTAACAAATCATTCGTACCAAACACATCAACATTCAAAATTTTTCTTTACCGCACTTTTTGAAAACATTGAATTTAGCGTAACATTTTGTAATTTAGAATTTTTTTTCGATAAAATGCTTAATTTTGTTAAACACCAGAATATTACACCTATCTTTGGTGAAATACGCAGGTTTTGATCAAATTGATCCAATAATTCGAAAAAATTGATTAATTCACAAACGCGTACAAGATTTCCATAAAAATTAGTGTATTTTTGAAACATTGACGTTTAGTATAAAAAAAAACATTTTGCATAAGTATGCAAGGCTTAACAAAAGGTGCTTAAATATGTTCCTGAACCCCGCAATATGTTATTACAACCACAAAGTCTAGGGACCCAAATTTTTTTACAAACTCATATTTTTTAATAGTCTCTGTATTGGTTAATCACAAATAAGAAATGTTATGCATTTCGTGTAACTTCAGAAAAAATCATAGTTTTACTTTCGCAGAAGAGGGTTACGGCCGGGTACATGCCTGATGACTCTCAAAGTTTTATATTATATTAATAGCTTGTATATTGACTAATTACATATAAAAAATTTGAGATGTAGATTTTTTGTAAAATTATAAATATGTACTCTCGCAGACGACGCTCACGGGCGGGCGGCTGCAGGATCAAATTATTCGTACCTGACCCGATAGTCCTCAAATTTCTTCTAACTTTTACGTTATTTTAATAGCTAGTATTTTTATTAATCACTAAAAAATTTTAGATGGAGATATTTCTTGTAACTTCTGAAAAAAATAATAACGTTACACTCTCGCAGAAGACCCTTACGGGCGGCTTCAAGTTTTTTTAAACTTTCATGTTAATACAATAGCTTATACTTCAACCAAATATAAACAATTTCAGATGCAGGTATTTTGTTCTGTATTATAAGTGTTTTGTACTGAGGTTTCATATTAGTTGAGTTGATCGGCCTATTCCCAGTGTTTGCTTTTTGAGCGCGACGTTTCGGAAGCGGACTCTGCTTTCGTCATTAGGCTTAGTCCTGCGAAGGACTGTATTCGCACTTGAGTCGAATTCATGTTATGATTTTTTACCCAAGCACTTGACTACTCTCAGATTCGAACTTGGTACCTTTTACTTACAAGTCTAACACCTTCACCGCCGAGTCACCGAGTAATCCAATACGAAGATCAGAATGTTTACAACCTACCATGCGAATACGGCAGAGCATACATAGGAGAGAGCAGTAGACCACTGAGAGTGAGAACACAGGAACATAAGAACAACGTCCGCAAGGGCGAAACAATAAATCAAGAATCGCCGAACATGTCTGAAACGAGGATCCAATGGAATAACATGCAGATAGTGGCAAAGGACGAGAATACAATTCGCCGGAAACTCAAAGAAGCCACATCCATTGCACTAGCAGAAAACCCAATAAGCCAAGCTAGTGTGGAAGTGAAACCCATGTGGATGCCAATAATGCGCGCAGAGCTCAAGCGCAATACACATGCGCAATAAGTTACGTCGCAACATGCGCAATAAATTACTCCGCAATCACGAAAAAGCTTAATATTTGTTGTACGCAATTGACGAATGACCGAGATTTATACCCAGAACGCGTTGTGGACTTTGTAACATACTCAGATCGCATTGAGGGTATATTTATTCGCATAGTTTTGGCCACTGAGCGAAGCGTTCTACTCACAACGCGTTTTGGGCAAATTAACAATATCCACTACCCGATTTAACGAAACTCATTATATTTTGTATTGCAACCTCAAAACATTTCATAAAATCTACCTGATTTGAACTTGTTTGTTACATGTGTATTGCTTATTTATATCGATCTCATGAACATTTATATGATTACGTAATATGGTATTATAATTATGCTTCATTTATTTTTACAGGTTAATGAGCCATGGCATTTGGAATTGCATCTGACATTTCGCTGTTTACAGGAACACTTATTGTCAGTAGGTACAAAATCTCTTGCAGTTGCACCTGAGAAAACTTTGCCCCGAGCCCTTTGTTGATATATTTGCTGCAGTCCGCAGAGAAATGGTCTTTTTACTATGAACTGATTGCGAAATAAACTGTGAATCAGCTTGTAAGAGCTCAATTCTTGAAAATAATCGCTTTAGTGGCCCATTTTCGGTCTTCAACCCGTCATTATTAACATGGGCACAAATGTAGTTTGTGTACATCTGTGACATGGGTAACGGCCAATAGATTTCTTGGAGTAAGGCGGCATATGTCAACATCTGGAATTTTTACCAAGATATTAGTGCTTTCTGACAATGGAGCAAAACGTTGATTTGACTCTTGTAACATCTTAGCAGCTTGAATTTTCATTTTTGTATGTGCTTCTTCCATTCTTCTCGCTCATTTAGATTTCTTTTATTGCTTACGAGATTTCAGGTTTTAAATTGTCATTGGCCGTCATATTACCGTTGTTTCCTAAGAGTTCACTTTCATTGCCATCTTGATCATCTACATTTTCTGTACTTTGCGATGTTTCCTCTAAGTTTACTCCACCCCTTGATTATCTTCATTTTCTCTGCTTTTTATGACCTCCAAGTCTTCTTTGCGTTGTAAGTTATTTATAATATTATTTGGTAAATCTGTCTCGCCTAAGTAAGCAAATTTATGTAAATATTTAGAGAATATTTATGTCCAATATCGTGTAAGTTGGTGGTAATTAAACATAATTGATAACTAAAGATAATCGAATTTGTAGGTTTCCATATTTGATTTCCGAAAGTTGCTACAGCTTCATTATATTTATGTTTATAATTACATACTTTGTATATTTTAAATACAAGTGTGAGAATTAGTATTTTAATATTAATTTTTCATCTTGTCCAATATTCAGCAAATCGTATTTATTTAATCTTCGGTATTGTTTTGATGAAAGTGATACCCCCGAATTTCGTAATCTTTGTGTTTCCTTAACCTCACTTATCAGTAATTTATAGTTAATTTCCAAAAGAAGTGTAGATCCATTATTCGATTCTGAAAAACACACCGCATAAAACAGGTTAACGCGATGAACTTCGTATATGCACGACCTTCGTCTTTAAATCGGGTAGTGGATATTGTTAACTTGCCCAAAACGTGTTGTGAGTAGTACTCCTCGCTCAGTGGCTGAAACAATGTGAATCCATATACCCACAATGCGATAGGAGCATGTTACAACGCCCACAACGCGTTCTGTTTATAAATCTCGGTCATTGTCCAAATTTGTCAATTTCGTACAACACACGCACACGCACGCACGCGCCCCCCTCCCCCACACACCCACCTATATATATATATATATATATATATATATATATATATATATATATATATATATATATATAGACTTGTAAGTAAAAGGTACCAATTTCGAATCGGAGTCAAGTGGCTGGGAAAAAAATGATAACATGAATTCAACTCAAGTGCGAAAACAGTCCATCTCAGGACTTAAGCCTGATGACGGAAGCAGAGTCCGATTCCGAAACGTCGCGCTCAAAAAGTAAAAACTGTGGAAATAGGCCGATCAACTCAACAAAGAAGTATTTTGTGTAACTTCAAAAACAAGTTATAAAGATACACCCTTGCAAAATACGCTTATTGGCGGCTGCAACACAAAATTCATGCTGAGCCGATCACTCTAAAATGTTTAGAAAGTTTTATTTAATTTTAATAGCTTATATAATTACATATCAAAAATTTGAGATAGTGATGTTTCGTGTAACTTAAGCAACAAATCATAAAGTTACACTCTCATAGAACACGCTATAGAGAGGCTCTAAGACTAAATGGATCGTGGCTGATCAGATAGCGCTAAAAAAATGTTAAACTTTTATGTTGTTATAATAGCTTTTAAGATAATAAACGACAACACTTTGAGATACACGTATTTCTTGTAACTATAGAAACGCTTACGGTCAGCTACAATGTCAAGTTGCTCGTGGCTGACCTGCCGTCCTTAAATTTTTCGAAACAGTTATGTCAATATAATAGCTTATATTTGAATCACATATGAACAATTTGAGATGTAGGTATTTCGTGTAACTTCAGAAGAAAGTCATAAAGTTGCTGCAACACAAAATTGTTCATGCCAATGACCCCTAAAATTTTTAGAAACCTTTTTGATATTTTAATAGCTTATATATTGATTAATCACATATAAAAAATTTCAGATCTAGTCGTTACGTGTAACTTAAGAAACGAATCATAAAATTACGCTCTCTCAGAGGCTCTCAAACCAAATTGCTTTTGGCTGATCCGATGTAGCTAAAATTTTTTGAAACTTTTTTGTTATAATAGCTTCAAATTTAAAGAGATGTATGAGGGTAAGGTGAAAAATGCTCGCCCTGACAATGAAAGACTGCGACTTTGAGTTAAAGTATGATTTTATTTTTCTACGTAATCTCCCTTGACTTCAACACACTTCTCCAACATCAGTATTCCTTCCCGGAAGTGAGAGTCTGGAAGGTTGTGAAATATCTACGGCCCTCTCAACTTCTTCATTGGATGCGAAGCGCTTCCCAGAAACAAATTTCTTCAAGTTTAGGAACAGATAGAAGTCTGAGGGTGCCAAATCAGGAGAATAGGGGGGATGGCCGAGCAAATCGTACCTCCAATCCCGTAGTATTCCTATTACCAACGCACTCATGTGCGCAGGTGCGTTGCCCTGGTGAAAGATGGTTTGTTTCTTCTGAAATCCAGGCATCTTCTCGCGAATTTTGGCATCCAGCTGGTCAAGAAGGTTGGAGTAATATTCGCCAGTAATTGTTCGGTTTTGCAAGGTAATCAATTAACAGGATCCCTTTCGCATCCCAAAAAACGCTGGCCATTATCTTTCCGGCAGATGAAAATCCATTTCGCTTTCTTTGGCGCTGAACCACCGGCTCCCACCCACTGCTTGGACTGCTTTTTCGTTTCTGGCGTGTAGTGGTGGACCCATGTCTCATCCATGTTGACAAATCGACGCACAAAATCGGCTGGATCCCTATCGTGCGCAGAGTTTTGGCATCCCTAATTCTTTGTGCAAGATGTTTAGCACCCTTTCTTCTGATATCTCCACAGCCTCAGCTATCTCACTCTACTTTACTTGCCTACGTCTAACACGATATCATGCACTTTTTCAATGGTTTCTGGTCATCTTCGAGCGATGTGCGACCATGTTTAAATTCAGCTGCCCACCTTTTAACGGTTAGCAGGGACTGAGCAGAGTCCCCGTAAACTTTTGTCAATTTCCGATGAAGTTCCTTAGGGGTAACGAAAACCACGCAAGACGTCTAGTGCAAAAATTCGTGTAAACAAACTACTTGAGAGAACAAGTTGAAACTTGTCATACGAACTAATCACACGCACACCAAGGTAGGAAACATACATTTCTCCTGATTGGAGTGCCATCTCTGTCAGGCCGAGAACTATTCACCTTACCCTCGTACTTATTTTGTGTAACTTCAGAAATAAGTATGCTAATTTTTATGGAAAAAACTTACGTATTGATTATTCACACCTTTTTGCGTGTTTTTGGATCGCAGAAAATCAGCCTCACTCTTCCTAAAATGGTCCAAACATTGTTGAGAATTTCGTTTTCGCGTTAGGTTTTGTTCAGAACTTAACAAACTACAATACACACATTGCACAAAGCATTCTCATATACAATTCGTGTTGTAAAATATAACGTTTGATTTGTTCCAATATGCCTCAGCTGTTTTATATATACACATTTAATGGCTGACCGTCCAATACCATTTCGTGCACTTTGTCGATATTTTCATCTGTGGTGGCTGTTTTTAGCCGTCCTTCATAATGCATAAATGTTTAAACTCAAACGTTCGTATCTTTAGTGTTAAAATGAAGGAGCAGACTTCTTACAAACCTTTACTTCGAAGGAATTTGCATTGCCCACATCCCTTCCAATTGTATTATAGAGCCGTTTCTAAGAGATAGACCTATAATTCTAGAGGTTCTCTCATTTATAGTATTTTACATTACAAGCCAGGTAAAACAGTTTTTACTGGCGATAGGATGAGGACGTCTGGCGAGCCGTTAGGTGAGACCGTCACATCCTTGAGCCAGTAAAAACGTTTACCTGGCGTATCATTACACTTTCAAAAATTTCTCATTGCCTTTGAAATCATTACTCTGACGTTTATTCTATTTATTATTTGGCTAATACAATGTGAACAAGGTAACGGTCGTCTTTAACTTTATGCAGAGTGTCGTGCTCCAAATAATTATTTCGATAGGACAAACTTAAAAAGATTAAACTTTGGCCGAATTTGTTTGTATTAAATTTTTGTAGGTTTAATCACTAGTTTTAATTTAAACAGCCGCAAAATTATAGAATTTATAAATATAGCTTTAGTTCAGGGTGTAGTGTTTTTAGTATGCCATTGTATAGATGGCGTTGTAACACAAGCAATATTTTCCTAGAAATAAAACAACACTTCTGTAAGAAGTTTAAATTGTAGAACAAATGTGAGTCCCTAAGGACCGAAATCGTAGTTAGTCCTAATTCATTTTAACTCATCTTAGCATCCCTGTTTCGGCCATCTTATCAGCCATCCTCATCTTCAGCGTCCCTAATTCACCTTAGTTCATCTTAAGTCATCATAAGTTATCTTAAGTCAACTTAATTCATCTTAGCATCCTTAAGGGCCATAATTATGACTCATAATCAAAATCATCTTAATTAGTCTTAGCATCCTTAATTCATCTTAACTCTGCTTAATTCCTCTTATGAGCGTGTAAAAATTTTGAAGACTGGAAAAATTTTATTGGGCGTGGTACTTTTTGATGTTTGCCGACACAGCTCCACGATCTTAATTCATCTGGCACTAGGTCATGTCCACTGCTTTATGATTACTCCATAGACCACGCTCATCCTATAGACCAATCTCAATCAGATCAACATCTTGAATTTATTTCTATATTACTTTGCGATTTAAATTAGGGTGTAATTAAAAACTGTTTATGTATTTGATTAATTGATTTGGTTAACTGATTCGATTAATTGGTTTGATTTATTGAATTGAATGATATTGATTGAGAAGGATTTGTTCGAGATGGATTTGATTGAGATTGATCTAATTAATTTGCTTGAAAGTGATTTGGAGGATGAGCGGGATCTATGGACCAATCAGAAACCAGTAGACATGGCCTAGTACCAGATGAATTAAGATCGTGGAGCTGTATCGGCAAACATCAAAAAGTACAACGCCCAATAACATTTTTCCACGGTCTTCAAAATTTTCACACGCTCAAAAGGTGAATTAAGCAGAGTTAAGATGAATTAAGGATGCTAAGATGAATTAAGACGATTTTAATTTTGAGTCATATTTATGGCCCTTAGGGGTGCTAAGATGAATTAAGATAACTTATGATGAATCAAGATGAATTAAGATGAACGGGCCTTAAGGGTGTTGAAGATGGCTGAAAAGATGGCCGAAACAGAGATGCTAATATGAATTAAGATGAACTAAGATTTTGGTCCTTAGGGATGGGTACTAATGCATAATTTTGTAATTAACCCAAGTATTGTTGGGAGTGTAAACCCAAAACTAAGTTTGTAATTGAGACATCATCATCAGTTTCTGCTTATGTAAATCAGTCAACCATCTATCACGTTCTTCCTCATTTTTCCCATACACGCGTTTCCCTCCCCGCTGCCTGTCATCAACATATTTCAGCAACTAATTTCTTCTCAAAACATGTCCCAACCGATTCCTCTTTCTTCTTTCAACCATTGAAACCGGGTCTATATAATTTGTTTGGTGAATTACCTCTCATTTTACCACATTTTCCAGTCCGTTATTTCCGTACCACGTTACTTCCACTACATTTTCTTCCTTGATCCACACCTCTACTCTGTCTGCTTACTTTACTCTATCAGTTAACTTCAATATGTATGTATGTATATTATATATATATATATATATATATATATATATATATATATATATATATATATATATACAGGGTGTCCAGCTCCAGAAACTCCCCTGACAAATGGAAACTACACATACTAGACAAATCACTTTTTGTTAAATATCTCAAAAACACCGCTACGTAACAAGTTCAAACTTGATGAAATGTATAAGTCGATAACGACAAACCGGCCACCGAAAACACGATTTTCTTATTGCCATCAGAAGCGGTCCACTTGGGGTGTCCAACATCTTTTTTAACGAAAATTTTTTATTTTTAATTTTTTAATGGATTTTACATAAAATTTAAAAACTTTACGATATTTTTCATACAAAACGTACTCTTAGTTGATATCGCTATCTCGTATCGTTTGCGAAAAAAATCAATTTAAACTTTTTGTGTTTCTGGCAGAAAATACCAATCCATTACTAAATTATGTTTATAATGCCTAGTTGACTGTGACAAATCAACAAAATCTGACGTTACGTCAAGTTGTTTTGATGTCAAACAGTTATTGTTGTATTAAAAAGATAAAAATTTGTTACTTTAAATCAAAATGGTTAGTTTTTCTAATCAAGAATATGTTAATATGCGTTTAGTATTATACTATCTTTAGAATATAAAACATTTGTTTTATGAATCATGATTTCCACAAAATTTTACAGCAAATTAAATAGCTAATTAAAACAAGTAAAATCAGACACTCTTTGTTGATTTATCGCAGCTAGGCATCGAAAACGTAATTTAATAATGAAACGGTATTTTCTGTAAGAAACACATAAAATTTAAATTTATTTTTCTCGCAAAACGTACGAGATAGCGATTTTAACTAAGAGAACATTTTGTATGAAAAATATCGTAAAGTTCTTAAATTGGATGTAAAATCCATTAAACATGCCCCCCCCCCCCCCAAAGTGGACCGTTTCTGATGGCAATAAAAAAATCGTGTTTTCAGTAGCCGGTTTATCATTATCGACTTAATCGTCGCACCAAGTTTGAACTTGTTAAATAGCGATGTTTTGGAGATATTTACCAAAATGTGACTTTACGGTGTCATCTTCAAAAGGCCCTAGCCCCCTTAGGAGGCATTTTTGGATTAGGGTAATTCAGGTTAAATCGACATAAAATCATGTATAGTATGTGTAGTTTCCGTTTGCCAGGAGAGTTTCTGGGCACCCTGTGTATATATATATATATATATATATATATATATATATATATATATATATATATATATATATATATATATATATATACTTTGCACAAACAAAATTATGTGAGAAAATCAGACGCTAGTTATTCTTCTTTCCCCAATTAAGGCTAATTATTTGTTTTAAAAAAGGTTTTATATTTGTGTTGGTATATCCGGTGACCGGTGTAAAAGCAGTTTTCCTGCGTTTATGATTTTGTATTTTTTTTTGGAATCGGTTTTATTGATTATTAGTATTAGTATTTTCCCAATTAATTTTTTAATTTACGCCTGATGTTAGCTCTATCCCCCAAGACTAAAATCCTTTTTTTTTGTTCTAGTTGTTTGGCTATTTTGTGTCGTTTGTTGGTTATTAGAATTTTGCAATTTAACTTCCTAATTTAGGCGTGTAGTTAATCCCCTAAGATTAAAAAAATTTCATTTTTTTCTTGTTGCAATCGTTTGTTAGAATTTTTCCAATTAAGTTTCCTTAATTTAGGCGTGAAGTTAGCCCCCTCAAGGTTAACATTTTTCATTTTTAGTTGTTGCAATTGTTTGTTGGTCATTTGTTGGCTAGTTGTTGCCGTTTTTTGTAATTAGTATTTCCCCCCTTAATTTTTTTTAACTTAGTTGTTAGATTAGTCCCCAAGGACTAAAAGGAAAAAAATCAAACAATCACAGAACTAGCCAGCAAACAATTACCTATAAGAACATTGAGAAATTCCAATATCACAATGCCAAATTCACGTTCATTATTAATAATGTTTAATTTAGAAACTACGAAAAACAGTAAACCATAGAAAGTAGCTACCAAACGATTTAAACCGCACAAAACAAATCTTCACGCCTAAAATAATAAATATAATTAGGAAAATACTAATAACCAACAAACGTCAAAAAATAGCCAACGAACATCAAGAAACGATTGGGATAAAAAAATAAAAAATTTTGGCTCACTTCACGTCTAAATTAAACAAATTTATTGGGAAGACACTAATACTAAAACACTAAAACAAGAAACTTTAATACTTTCGGGCCTAACTTCACATCGGTCATCCTGTATTCTCAAATGGAAGTTTCAAGTGTTTGGCAAGAAAAATTATTATGCACTCTTGTGTGCGGGTGGTTCCAGCATGGAACCACAGCTCACCAAAGTAATATTTAATGTACCAGTAAGCACTGATTGGAACCACATATGCATCTGTGTAGTATGCGCACTTGTTTTCGGTTTGCACGTGTTAGTAGACTTCTTAGTTTCAGTGGTGGTAAAAGTTAGGTATTGTTTCGATTTTTTCTTGTGAAATTGTTATCTGATGAAAATGGCCGGTATGTCTTACGTTATAATAAATGTTATAGGTTATATTTAAGATATAAGCAACACAATTTAAAAAAATTAGCAGTAATCAGTGCGTTCTCATCGATATCAAAGTGGTTCCACATGGACCACATACACATTCCTGACATTTGTCTAATTTTTTATTCTATTTTAGAAACACGTGTTCGGACTTTGAGAGAACTTTCCAAATTACCGCAAAATTAACTATGTAATTTCATTGAAAGTTCCATCAGATAATGAATCTGTAGTATTGTCAGCAGTTAGTGACGAAGACGACATAAAGAATATCAACAATGTATATGACGAAATGGAAGTGGACGATAATGGTTTAGCTAGTCTTAGTGATGGTTGGTATTACGAAGATGATTTCCCATTATCGACGTCTTTATTATGATCTTCATCCCTAATAAGCATCCGTTGGACAAAATCAACAGGTAATGTGGTAAAATCAAATCCGTTTGTGGAATCATCTGGGCCTAACATTCCTGAGGAGGTTTAGAAACCCAGTGGGCATGTTTTAACATTATTCTCCGAAAAGCTGTTACAAATCATTGTTTCAAACAAATGTGTATGCCGTATGTATATAAAAAGTCTCTAACTACTGGTCTTCTCTTCGAGATCGATTTAGTTGGTTCCTGGGACATATTCACGTCAATGACAATTCTATGCACCCTACAAGAGATCAACCAAACCTTGATAAATGATATAAATTGCGACCGATGAAAGACAAATTATCCAAATTTTGTTTAAAATTTTATAAGCCAACCAAGTGCCAAGCCATTGAGGAGAGCATGATACGTCTCAAAGGCAGAATTTCATTTCGACAGTTCATGCCTCCAAGCCCATCAGAAAGGGCTAAAAAATGTGGCTGCGAGCAAACCAAAGTGGTTTTCTTTTCGAATTTCAAAGTTATACAGGGAAAGCAACCGATGGCGTATCTGAACAGAACTTGGGACTCCGTGTAGCGACGGATCTTACAACAGAACTTTTGGGAAAATACCACGAAGTATATATGCCAATTTTTGCAATTCTGTAGAATTGCAGTTAGCCTTGCAAAAAGATATTACTGTTGTGGAACTGCAATAAAAATGAGAAAAGGCTTTCCCAAAGATCTTTTGAAGACAATAAAAAAATGAAAAGGGGTGACAGTGATTGGCGGATTAGTGAATCTGGAATAGTAGCGCTGAAGTGGAAAGACAACAAAAACGTGCACTTACTAAGTAATTTTCACAACTCCGATGCGACTGAAATTATTTCCTGGAAACAAAAGGATAGAAGTCGTGTATAGTTTGGTAAACGATTATAACAAACATATTATGAAATCGATCGTAAGTCCAAAAAGTGGTGGCATCGTATATTTTGTAGATTTGACAGTGGTGAATTCGCATATTGTTTTCAAAGATATATTGGTAATATTGTCATTATTTCCCTGTGGTTCCCATAGTGGAACCACGCGTTTTTTTCAACAAACTAAAAATAATTTTATTAATTTATGTGCATATACACATACAGTGTGTACAAAAATTAACGTAACTTAGTAACATTTCGATTTCTGATAGGTTCACAAAAAAAAGTTTCAAATAAAAGTAATACGAAATAAATCAAGCTATCAGAATGTGAGTTAGAAATATACAGGAAAATTTATTAAATTAGAAATACAACCGTTAAAACTTCGTGTTTCTAACTTTACTCGTTCCAAAGTAACAGGAGTTTCAAAATAAAATTATAAAATAAATTATGTATTTCAGTCAATTAATAGCTTATTAAATTTATCTTATTAAATGCTCAAAGTGTCTTCCTCGTTCTATTTGGCAATATCCAAGTCGATTGTAAAAAAAACTGTTGTAGCATTATGCAACTGCTCATTTATTTGACGGGTTGTTATCAGTATTGCATGACTTAGATTGTCCTCCAGATTATCAGGTTTTGTTTTGTACACAATATGTTTGACATATTCCGCAAACAAATAATCTAATGGTGATAAATCAGGAGATCTTGTGGCCACTCTATTGTGCCCCTTCTTCCTATCCACCTGCCTCGGAAAACTTCATTTAAATAATTTTGAACATCAACGCTAAAGTGTGGTGTGGCACCATCCTTCTGAAACCAAATGTCATAGAAATTGTTATCAACAGCGTTCCTTATTGCAGGCACTATTTGATTTCTCAACAAATCTAAATACTTTCGACCGTCCAATTTGCCTTCTATAAAAAATGGACCAATACCAGTGGCACAGATAATATCTGCCCAAACGTTCACTTTTAAAGGCCTTGTTCCCGAATCCATCTAGGATTATTATCACTCTGTAATTGTGGCAATTACACTGTACCATTTAACACGAGGGTGGCTTCATCGGAAAAAACTATCTAATTTGTAAAATGAGGGTCCATATCTACCTCTTGCAGAAAATTCCATTCTGCGATCAAAATCATCTCCAGATAATTCTTGTTCCAGCATTCTTTATAAGGATGAAACTTATTTTCCTGAAAATGTTACGAACGGATCCCATACTAACATCATATTCTACTGCAGTTTTCCGAATGGTAGCACGAGGATTTTCTACAAACGTTTGCATAATGTCCAAGGCTTTTTCATCATTAGTTACGTTCTTTGGTCGACCACTTTAAGAGCGATTTTTAGTTGAGCCCACTTCTTCAAAACGTTTCACAATTCTCCAAACTACAGTTTTAATAATTAGGTTACGATTTGATAGGTACCATTAAATAACTGAGCTATCTCACCATAACTTCTTTTACGATCACTGTAACCTCTCATCATCAGAATCGTTGTTCTTTCCTGTTCGGTAAACATAGCGAAATTTTAAAATAACTACAAAAACACACACTTTCAAAGTAAAAAGTACTGTTGCTAATGACAATAACAAATGAGAGTAAAAGAGTTAGACTTTTAATCGTCACTAATGACATTTAGAAATATGTAATGACAGACGCCTGCTAATTTTTTCGCCATACATTTTTTAGCACTTTCATATCCAAACCCCTGTAACTATGGAACGAATACAGTTAGAAACACTGTTTTAACGGTTGTATTTCTAATTTAATAGATTTTCAAAAAATCTAAAAATATACAGGGTGTACCTCTAAAAAAATATATCATTACGTGATTCTGGAGCAATGGTGCACCCTCTATATTTCTAACTAACTTATACTGATAGCTTGATTTATTTCGTATAACTTTTATTTAAAACTTTGTTTTGCGTAAACTTATCAAAAACCGAAATATTAGCAAGTTACGTTACTTTTTGTACACACTGTATTATTCATATAGCACATATCGGCTATTTAAAATAAATTTTTCAGTAAAAAAATTACATGGACCACAAAGGGTTAAATAATAATACGCAAGTATAGTATAAATTTGATTTCATACACAAACCAGAATATTGAGATTTCACTTAGGAGAAACATTG
This sequence comes from Vesta saturnalis, assembly GCA_036346205.1. Classification (NCBI taxonomy): domain Eukaryota; kingdom Metazoa; phylum Arthropoda; class Insecta; order Coleoptera; family Lampyridae; genus Vesta; species Vesta saturnalis. Next base: position 3,551,292 of record JARFJB010001851.1, on the reverse strand, counting down.
AAACTGGGTACAAAATATTTCTAAGTAGGTTTAATTATACAGGGTCTTAGGTAAACATGCGGCAAAAATTCAAGGGGCTATTTCTTCGCCTATTCTAAGAACATTTTGTCCTATGATGATTTTTGAAAAACCCTTTTGTTCCGAAGATACAGAGTGAACAAAATTTGCGACAACCATATTCGATATTTGTTGCAATCGACTGTTTTTTCACTATCGCTAAATCGACTTTTAGCTCTGCTTACAACTTTTGGCCAAGTATCGCCAAGATCGGCCATCATGTCTGGATGTCTGTGTGTATGGATTTACGTTAGTATCCACGATAACTCCAGAACGAAAATACCTACGCACTTAAAATTTTGTATTTAAGTTTGTTTTCATTAGCTTAGAGCTGATTAGATTTTGGGAGAAATCCAGCGGCGGAGAGAGGGGGTTTATTAGGTTCAGTTTTTGGTTTTTATCAAATATTTCAAAAATATAAATATACCTAGATATAGACCTTCTATAAATATTCTATGCAATTTTTTGATACGACGCGTAATTTAGCGGCAAAAGGTAGAATTTGGACGACTTGCGAAATCGGATAATTGCTGGGTGTACTCAATTAGAAACGACGCGGGTGTGTTTGAAAGAGCTCGGCAGTCAACGATGAGAAGATTGAATGCTTGTATCCAGGCTGGAGGAAGACATTTCGAACATTTATTGCAGATTGAGCAACTTTACATGTACTTTTTGATAATAAAATGTTGTTACTGTCGCAAATTTTGTTCACCCTGTATCTTCGAAACAAAAGTCATTATAGGACAAAATATTCTTAGAATAAGCCAAGAAATAACCCCTTGAATTATTGCCGCATGTTTATCTAACACCCTGTATAAAGTTTTTTTAGTAAGTCTCGGCAACTTTGATGTTTATAATAACTTCCAAATTTAATATTTTAGAAACAAATAGATGTTGAAATTAAAAACCAATGTTACACGACATCGGTACTAAAAATGGTTATTATACCCTAATGTATGGAAGACAATAATATTTTGGAATATGATACCCAAAGAGGTCCATTTTTGGGGAAATTAGGCGATATAAACCTATTTTGTAAGATTTTGAATTATTGGAGTATACCCAATATCAAAATATACTAAGAATGAAAACAGTATATTTAGCTACAGTGCACAAGATATTTCTTACAGAATTTGCCACAGCGCCATCTATACCAAATTATAGCTTATCTGTTAAATAATTAACCTTAAGTGAATCTACCCCAGAAAAGGTTTTCAACGGCTGTAGGAAAGCTTTGGATATTTTAAATTATTTAATACAAATTATTTGAAACTTCTATAATAGCCAGAGGAATAATTAGACATAGAATAAACGTCACTTCAGAGTTAAGTTAACTAAATTCAAAAGCGTCTTAAAATGCACACTAACCTACCATTAACATGTAAAATCAAAATTAACTCTTTCGTAAGTTGTATACGTAAATCGTAGTTGTTTCTCTTTTGAGAATTACAATTGAGGCATAGATTAATTTTTATTAATAGGCATTTTTTTTCTACGCCACGCTGTAAGCAACTGTAATGTAATAACGATGCTCCACTTCAAGAGCATAAACAATTTAATTAGATCGCGACGGCCTCAGTTACTTTCATCGTTTAAAATAGAAAACGCTATAGTAACGGGACAAGACCGCAGAATGAAGTAGAATATCTCGATTCTACATCGCGCTGTTAGTCTATTATATTTACGTTTTGAATTTGATGCCTAGCGGTTGGTAGCACTCGCTTGTATCTTAAGCCACGGCCAAGTGATTGTAGATTGTCAGGCCACGTGGTCATCCAAATCACATGACTATCTATTAAAATAACAGCTTTCTATTTGCTAATTTAAATCTTTATTTAAAATAGCTATATATATAAAAATAAATAGAGTTCAGCTTTTATTGGTGACTTAATTATTATTAGTATCGTTTAAGTTGCAATTGTTTTGATTTTTAAAAGAAAACCTACAGCGCGTTTATTTTGCGATGCGAATGGCGTGGTATTTGAATGTAGGTCGTATGTTGTTTCGTCCATGGCCTAAATTGGTTAAAATGTGAACAAAATAAAATTCTATTATGCCTGCCGGATTTCGGCAGAAATTTAAAATGGAATTACGTTGATAGTTTTAACAAATTATTGTCGCTTAAGCAGACGACGCGCAATATTTAACTGGTAGTATCGATTTGAAAACTAATGGATTCGTATCTCCAATTTTAATACGTATCTTTAGCTTGCGTCGGCCGTCACGCGTAATTCCATGAGATTAGTGATACACCACACGTAAACAAACCAATAATGCAATAAAAACTGTAAAGGCAGAGGGGCAAACCACGTGCTCTGGACCCAATCGCCGCTTTATTATCGGAAGTGTGACATTACCTGCTCCTTCATTCATGTCAGATCTGTAGATTGTGTTAGGTCAGTTCCAGGACCAACCAATTGGAATGATTAATGAAGCATGTTTGCTGTTTTATGGCATTTTTATGAGTGGTCTAGTTGGCTGCGTATTGATGTTATTGTTTCGGTTCACAAACTAATCGCTTGTTTACAATCTGTCAACAGGTGTTTTATGGCACTTGTCGGTGAATTACACAACGTGCCCATCTTAAAACATTTCACTAGTACTCTCTCTTTCTCTCTTCTTTTATTTACTTGAAATCTCAACGAAAAAACGAGTCAAATTCAGATTTAATTCGATCCCTTTTTAAAAATGAAATTGGTTTGGCAACATAACAGTATTTCCGGATGAAATCTCTATTTATAAAAATGGAACGGTTACTACGAATTCGTATTATTTTTGGAAATAAATAAAATTAACTATTTTCATTTTTGACCTTGAATTGTACTGCTTTGTCAATTTCAACATATTTGTTTACGTCGAGTCAAAACTGTTTATTTGTATACATTCATAAAAATTGAGATTAAATTTGTGAATGCAGTCAGATATAATTCATAACGAATAGCGTGCATTTCCACAGTAATGTAACGTTAGCACAGTTTTCGTTGTATACAGAGTGTTCCCTTAGCACTGTTATTAACACGTGAAAGTGGCTCTTTCATACGTGTGAATTTTATAGGAGCGTTCAACTGAATTTAAAACAGTAAAAGGAATGCTTTAATGTCTGTTAATGGTAAAAATTTTACACTTACATAAATATATTATTGTACTCGTACTACTCATACTACTAATAATTTTCTTCTGCATTTCATTTGAAAACTGCATGCACCATGCACCATATTACCGCCCCCTCCACTACAATTTTAATTGCGCGTAAATGTAGAAGCACCCTGGTAAATTTAATCACTACATCTTCAAAACAGCCAGCAAAGGAGAGCTTTCCAATACAGGTGGAATTTTTCATTTACAATTTAAAGTGATGCAGTATTTTTTTAAAACTTTTTCCTTAATCCAGATTAGGATGTTTGTGTCGATAATACAGGGTAAGTCACGACGGACCCCACGGGGTTTTATGAGAAAACTGAACACATTTTTTTATTTTTGTTGCAGACATTGTGTAGGTCCATTAAAGTTACATATTTAAAATAACTTCAAATATACAGGGTGCTTCAAAGAAGAGTGGCAAGTTGTTTTTTTTAATGGAATGCCCTATATTTTATTACATTTTTAAATTATGTATGAGAAATAAGATAGACTTTCGTTAGGGTTTCCTATACCTAAATACAGAGCGTTTTGATTTATTTTGATTTTTCTTAAATTGCAAGGTATTGAAAAAAAATTAATTGTTACCAAACGAAACTAATTTTATCAAAACTTCAGGATCTCGACAATAGACTGTTTCGCTTATTTATTTGGCAATGTAATTGCGAAAAATACCACACTGGGTGTTCAGATTTTTCAGTTGTATTAATACATTCAAACTATAACATCTACCTTACCTCAAACAGAACACCCCGCATATTTTAGATGTCATGTGACCAATTCAACGATCTTCCAAAAAGTACTAAGGTATCCTATACCTAAACCTTCACGTTTCAAAGTTATTCAACAATATTTAACAATATCACGAATATATTAAACAATATTATTATTCTTAACAATTTAATATAACTACTATAACAAATGCCCAAAATGACTGCCATCTTTCTCAATCCAGAGTGCGATTATCTTTTCAAGCCAACATCTTACATTTTGCAACATAACAGGAGTGACGGTTCCAAATGTATCTTTAATTCGGTCTATCACGTCTTCTGCAGTAGTAGGAGGAGTAGCATACACTAGATTTTTAATGTATCCCCATAAAAAGAAATCCATCGGAGTGAGGTCTGGAGATCTAGAATGCCAGTTATTTAGGTCACCTCTTCCGATCCATTTGTTACGAAATTTTCGGTCTAAATATTCCTTTATACGTCATGAAGAATGCGCAGGGGCACCATCTAATTGTAACTATGTTTTTTGTCTGATGTGGAGTGGAATATTTACTAAAAGTAGTAAAAAGTTGGTTGTTTTAAAAAGTTTAAGAATTTGCGACCATTTAAAGTGCCGTCGAAGAAATATGGATCAATAACTTCATCGCCAATTGCTCCACCATACACATTAACACTCCATCGATTCTGGTGATCTGTCGTATGCAATAAATGCTTATTCTCGGTATCATAATAATGGTAGTTATGACGATTAACATGGCCATTATGAAACGTTGCCTCATCGGTAAACAACACGTATTGATCAAAATTATCTTCTCAACTGATTTTTTCGAGGATTGTTAAACAAAAAGCAATTCGCCTTTCAAAATCTGTTCCATATAAATTTTGATGAAGTTGAATATGATATGGGTGGTATTTCCTTAAAATTCTGGAGACACTTGATTGACTAATGCCTGTTTCTCTCGCAATTATTCTAGTACTGGTGTTTGGATTATCAACCACGGAACCTAATACCAAAAACTGGTTATTTTCGTTATTGGTAACCACTTTTGTTTTTTCCTGTCTTGGGTAAGCGACGCTTCCTGGCCCACGAAACGTTTGCAACAATCTCTCTAGTACTTTTTTTATTTGGATGAATGCGGTTGGGGTATCTTGCTACGTAGACTCTTGAAGCCAATAAACAATTTTCATAACATTCACCAATAGTTAAAATCATATAATTTTTTCCTGCTTCGAATAAAACATTTTAACTTAGAATAATTATTTGATGTTCACCACGCAGTGCAAATCATTATTACCCAATTATACATGTTTACATAAGTAATATTTTAATTAAAAATTGCTGCATACTAACTTGAAATATGTGTACACATACACACAAAAGAAGAAATATCTTTGCTAATAACTCGATTCAAAGAAATGATTGACAAACATTTGTAAAAACATTTACGTCCCATAAAAAAACTTTAAATTTCAACATTACCTCAATAACTTTGAAACGTGAAGGTTTAGGTACAGGATACCTTAGTACTTTTTGGAAGATCATTGAATTGGTCACATGGTATTCCATTTGAGATAAGGAAGATATTATAGTTTGAATGTATTAATAATACAACCGAACAATCTGAACACCCAGTATAGTATTTTTCGCAATTAAATTGCCAAATAAATCAACAAAACAATCTATTTTCAAGATCCCAAAGCAGTTTTGAGAAAATTAGTTTCGTTTGGTAACAATTAATTTTTTTCCCAAAACCTTGCAATTTAAGAAAAATCAAACCGCTCTGTATTTAAGTATAAGAAACTCTAACGAAAGTCTATTTTATTTTCATACTTCATTCAAAACTGTGATAAAATCTAGGGTATTCCATTTAAAAAAAATATAACTTATGCTACTCTTTTTTGAAGCACCCTGTATATTTGAAATTATTTTAAAAATGTAGCCTTAATGGACCCACACGATGTCCCTGCAACAAAACTAAAAATATATCCAGTTTTTTCATAAAACTCCGTGGCGCCCATCGTAACTCACCCTGTACAGACAAGTTCAATGTTCATCTGGGCAAATTATTCGCTTTTCATCGTTTATCAATCACACTTTTGTCCAATGTCAGAGTTACTATGGTGTTTATTCATAAGTGCAATTCACAGATCACACTGTCTAATAGGCTAAGATTGGAACCAATAACGTAAATATCTCTAAATGTAGCATCAGCTAATATATATATAAAAAACCTCTAGAGTGGAGGAAAAGAATCAGCCAAATTATTATTAATTTTATTAAATACATAAATAAAAAGTTTACCTCGAGTAGGATTTGAACCTACGACCTGTACTTTGCTAGAGTACCACGCTAACCATCTGCGCCATCGAGATTCAAGCCGCAATCGATGTAAATTTTGTCTTTATGTATGTAGAACTGATGTAAATTCTAAATATAATGAGATTACAATCAAATTACGTATATTAATGGAATGTTTTGTGTCGAGTGCATGTAAAACGTGCACAACTAAAGATAAACAGCCCAACCAAATTGTAGTTCGCTTCGTTTTGCGAACCGAACCCATTCTGAACCGGAAAAGTTTAATTACGAAGCGAACCAGACAATAATAAATGAACCATATTAAACAAAAAGTTGGTTTATGGTTCGAACTAATCCACTGAAACTACTTAATTGATCTAATATTTATTGAGAACTTTGTACCGTATAAAAAGTTAATCGCGTCCTTAATTCGTGCTTGATGTGGTGGAGGAAGTTACGGATTAACTGGAAGGATACGGTAAAGAATGAGGTACTAGGGTAAGTTCGAGAAGAACGAGGTACTAGAGTAAGTTCGAGAAGAACGTACGATTGAAAGAAGACAGGTTGAGCAGGAACTGTTCCAGCATAATGACACACGAAATATATCTAAAATATTTTTTCACAATAACGTTTAGTCCATAGGGTTTGTGGTTTGATAAATAGGGTTCTTTTACGCTGTTTTTTTATAAACTAATGTGTTTATTAACGCCATGTGTGGTTCCAGTCAAAATGGATAAATGCTAATTTTTGAATTTGTCAAACTAACATTTCATAAAATTTCAATTAGAAATAGAGCTGCGCTATTATGTGTTAAAACACATTATGGAAATGACTTGACCGTCCGTGCGTGTTTTCTTTAAAATATTCCTTAGGACACTAGTAACTACGGCTACTAATATAGTTGATCTGGATGTTTGCAACACGTTTCTAGACCCTGCTTAAGACGGTTTATATACTTGAGGGCGAAATAACCACACTGTATAAGTGACCTCCGAACATGAAATTCCCTACTATCCCCATTAATACGGTTGGTTTTTTTTTCCAAGGGATGTGTATGATATTTTCAAATACTAAACTAGTTGTTACCGAATAAAGAAAAAAATTAAGTTTATAGTATACAGGGTGTACTAATAAAACTTTTAGAGGTGATAAGTAACCAGGAATTTAAAATACGAACATGTGTTTAAGGTGTAAATATAATTTTTCCCTCCAATTTGGCAACGTGGTGTAAGTTAGTTAATCAAACAAACTTTGCATGTCACGTTACATTTTCAGCAAAATCTGTTGTTTGAGGTATTCGAGTTCGAATATTTTTATTCTAAAACAATGCAAATTTGAACATTTCAGGAACAGATCACAATAATTGAGTAAATTATGCTTTTAATTCTGCATTTAATTCTTTGAATGCTCTACTGTATAGATAGCGCTAATTTTCAAAACATTTGCATTTCGCAAATCGTAATATTTCAAATTTCTAAAAACCAAAAATTTGGTTTAAAATTTATTGGTCATTTGCTTTTATTAAAATAGTATGTAAAATCACCAGCAAGGTTACGAAGGATTAAAAATACTATCTCATGGTAAAACTCTAATCTAGAACGAATTTTTTTGAGAGTAAATCCGATAGTTAAAAACCAACATAAATCTTTTCTGGGACACTCGCTATAAAATACACTGCTAAATTTATAGATACAGGTTCAACGTAAAACTCGAGTTTCGTACATCTGAGTTCCTGAAAAAGGCAGGTTTGTAAACCAAAAAGACTTACACCTAATAAAGGCGAAGCTTGCAGGACCACACAAAGGTTATAACAAAAGAAGGTTTAAGTTTAACCTTCCGTTACCTCACACCCCAAATGTTTTTAAAATCAATGCCTTGATTGGTCCACTAGTTTTAAAATCAATGCAAAAAAAACAAAAAAGAGTTGAATTGTATGGAGGTTGAAGTGTTACAAGCATTCCCAAAATGATTTCTTGTCCTAAAATACTGATGCTTGCCAAATTTCAGCTTACTCGCCTTACTGGTTCGAAACGAATGCAAAAAAAAACATGGCGGTTGGTTTATACGTGAGTCTTCTTAAGGGTAGTCGGAACACTTCCAATTTATTGTCTCAATATGCTAACCCTAATCAAATTTCAACTTAATTGGACTATTGGGTAGATATTAATAATAATAAAAAAACAATCAGAACACCTCTGAGAATAGTTTTCCTCCATAGGTAAAAAAAATGACTTTACAAGCTGACTGCAAAAGCGCCACCAAACAACAAGGGGAAAAGCTTTTTTAAAAGCGCGCGAAATTTAAATTTTGTAATGGGACGTTTAAATTTAAAGCATATAAAAACAATGTTCTTTTTGTACAAAAGTACATTTTATTGTAAATAACACAATTATTATTTAAAAAAACACTATTTTCACTTTTTTACAAAAAGAACATTCTTGTTTTATTATAGTATTTAAAAATTAATAATCACAATGAATTGTATAATCCATGTGGAGTTAATTCGATAAGTTAACGTATCAATTCTACTCCAACAAATTGTTTATTTTAAAACACTACATGTTTAGGTAAGTATATTTGTTTCAAAAATGTATAACACCCGACGATGGTCCTATTTTATTAAAAGGCCCGAAACATATGCAGTGTTACAAAATAAACAATTTGTTGGAGTAGAATTGTATACATTTTTAAAATTAACGTTAAGTTTAAAAAACAAAAACGATAATTATTTCAGCCGGTTGCAGAAATAATAAGAACTGTAAATATTTCAGCTCGGCTTATTCAATACACGCCAGATTACTAAGGATCCGAATCTATATATTTTCATTTCTAATAAACCACTTCAAATGACAATGAAGAAAAGTGCAAGTCTTGTGTATGAGTAGTCAAGTCTAGTATGGGTATACACTAAACTGTACATAGCCGGCCCTTGGTTCGAATCTCGACATGGAATAGGAAGTATTCGATGCCTTACGGTAGTTAGTGGCTAAACTTCAGACTGAAATCCGCACTTATGCTTTCCCAGTTCTAATAAATCATATTTTTAAATGCAATCTAGAAATTTTTTCTCTATTTTAACAATCATAATATGGAGTAGACGTCGAGCCTGGGCACAGCTTAGTTTTTTAAGCTGTGTTCTGGGTTAGAATTTCGACATGGACGTTTTGTCAGTGTATAACTGGTGATCTGGTTGAATAGACAATTCTTAAACTTCGCACAGTTAGCAATAGAGCTAGTAAAATTAATCAACAATTCTCCATTTGGTTTAAAAATAAGGTAACTTTTTCACCAAGCACACACCTGACTGGTCACCATACGATTTTTATTAAGTTTTAGTTTCGAAAGTTCTCCTGAGGTAAACTAGACGTGAATACGCCAATGCTTGGTAAAAAACAAACATCTTAACTGCAACTGATTTCCCACAAAAGCCTTTTCGTATATTGTTGTGGTTATTTAGAAACCTTTAAAAATTGTCAAAAATGTCAAAATAATAATGGAATCACACAGATGAGTTCTCAGATTGATTAGTTCACAACTAGAATTAACCAGACTGTCTCAGCTAAAACAAATTTCGATTTAATAAAAATTGTAGAATTAAACATTGTTATATTAGTACCAGTTCAAACGAAAGCTTTGAACGAAGTCTTGGCTTTGTGGTTTGATCGAATTTGAAAAATAGGAAGTATAAATTCACCTCCGTATGAATTATCTAATATGAAAAACGTGCAGGAAAAACAGAAATTAAAAAGAAAATAAAAGTTTTAAATGTCTTTCACTTAGCGTGTACCAGTTATTGAATGAACTCATATCGTCAAATCATGTGTACAGTGTACAGAATGTCAGTTACGCCCACCGATCACCATGGAAACGACACCAACGCTGTGTTGTAATAAGACTAAAGCCTACTACAGAAGTGAACCACGAACGGCAGAAATAATCGATAGTGTTAAATTTTTTAACAGCACAAATTTCAGAAAATACAAATGTCTAAAATGAACAAAATTTAATTTAACCCAGCGTAGGGCAAGCAGCTTGGTAAATAAAAATATTTATAAACAAAACTACAACCGTAAATAGGAAGGTAATATTGAAGTCAATTATTTATTATCAGTTTGCGCGATTTTCACTGATAATTTATTTACAAGTATAAAAATCTATCAAAATACCAGTAAATGCCAATTAAAAAAAAATTAAAAAAATTCTATTAAACATTTACAACGAAGTGCGTAACGTTTAAATTTTCAGTTTTCCTAAAAAAATAAAGGTAGCGTCGTAAACCGTCTGACCGTGGCGCCGTCACCCCTCCACTTTTCTCTTAGAGTACAAGACTAATGTCCAATCGCCCAGTTAAGTCTTGCGCAGAAAATTCATATCGAGTCTCATATCCATAGTGAAAACTCAATTGGTCAACATCGCATAAACTATTTCAATGCACCGCGATCCCGCTCGTTTCAAAACAAAACACATGCGGAGATAGCATAGGTAACTAGATTGAGTTTGACAGTTGTCACGTGGAGTTAAAAAGCACGTTTTGTTGATAGAAAATTGCAGTTTTTCGAAAATTTTTAACGTGTAACACGCTCTAAAGCGTGTTGATGTAAATTCGCTAAAGAAAAATGGGAAATACTGTAGTTATAACTAACTTAAAATAAGGTTTTATATGAATTGAATGAGATATTATACTATGGGGTGTTATTTAGTGTACAGCAGAAGTTTTATACATAAAGAATTAACGTTTCGTGCAATGCAATTACCTATTTTTTTGGGAGAGTAACGCGAAAAAATATGGGACAATTTTCAACGTACCTGTGATTCAAACCACATGATTAATTCGCGCCAGGGGTTGTCATTGTTGCGTAATGCAACATAATCACGAAAAAAAGCACTATCACATCCAACAGCACTATAATGAAACGCAGTGCTACACAGTCTAACCAGCGCAAAAGTTAGGCATTTAGCAGCGCGGAGACCGGTTTCATTTCGTATAAGTTCGTCATGTTTCGGTCCACCTGCATTTTGTACTCACAACGGAAAGGTTAGGTTGATCGTTGGTGGAATTATTTCAAGCCAAAGTTACAAAGGCGGGATTACAGAATTTCAAAATTATTTTCACATTTAGATTTTACACTAACTAAAAAATATGCAAGCGTATATTTTAATAATTGAATGCAGCCAATCCACAAAAAGCTTTGTAATTATTTCTGTACTCTGTTATAATCTATCCAATATTTATTTCATCCTTCATTTTCACAAATGCCTATAAGTTCAAATTAATATAATGTAAAATAAATTAAAAACAATTAAATAAGGAATTGTTCAAATCACAACAGCGGTAAAAATACTGCTTTTATATTTCAATTATTACAAAAGTGAAAAGTAGATGTTTTATTATTTATTTGTATAAATAAAACCCTTAAAATTTGGATTTACTGTTGCGTCAACGTAGTACTTAAACACAAGTTAACGTAAGAATAGCTATCCTTAAGTTATTATCAATTACAGTGACTCAGCCGTATCCAACCGTTTCATAAATCAATACCATGTATAAAAACATAGTCTATCTCTCTCTATTCCGGCATTTGGACTTCCTCGCGAACAGGCTGGTGTTCGGTTAGGTTGGGTCGCCTAGTTCCCTACAGTAATCAGTTTCTTATAAATGTATCTCTCTCGCACATGTAGTATTTATATAACACTCTTTCTATCTTCTGACGTCATAATTTCAGTATGGGTAGATGAGCTACAGTGTACTGCTTTCATGGAAAGCTACAGCTCCGACCCTCCTGTCTATTTCTCTCTACAGTTTGCCAGTATAATCATACTCAACTCATAGCGACAAACAAAGCAAACTCGCTTAAATGTTCATCTGGGCGTCTACGCTAGTTACATATAACCATGGAATGGATAATTTCGAAACTTCTACCCTGTATTTCAAGCATAATAATGGAAATAAGATAATCAAAAGTCGTTCTTATATGAATAAAATAATTTATATGTAAAATGAAGGAAAAAATTAACAATTTTTAACAATCTTAAGTTGAAATGAATGCATTCTATGCTTTGATGTAAAAAAAATTATTTTATGTGATACGTGATAGTACTCGAACCTACATTGCGGTTTGGACAATTCAGACTGACTCAGTAGTCTTCAGGGAAGGCCCTGCATTTCTCCGATTCGTCATATGTGCGCATGACGTCACCAATATCAAAATACCAATAATACCGATTGTCACTTGTTTGGCCGAGAGTACTTAACGTAAACTCGCAACTAATTTCATTAAAACATCTTGAACTGAAAGTCGCTTCTCTAATTACTTTCCTTCATGAAATTATTCAAATAATTCAAATCTAAAATAAAAAACTAAAATTACAAACGGATGTTATAGCATATACTAAATGCCATTGGTTGGAATCAGTACTGGCCTACAAATTTAAACATAAAATTATACAGTTGTAAAACCTAAACGGCAACAAACAATATTGTAATAAACAAATATAACATATTTTGTTTAATGCATCGATGGCGTATCTCTTTTTTTCAAAATAAGAAGAAATAGTTAATTTTCGAATATTTAAAAAAACGGCAACAATACATTACGTAACGCTTTAATTATGAAAAATAACCTAAACTTATTACGACAAATAAGCAAATAAACAAAGGAATTTGAAAGTTAAAACTGGAAAAATATAGAGAGTGCTATTAATAATCAACTGTAGAGGGCAGCATGTCGGTATCAAGCTAGAGTAACGAAACCCAAACGTCTATTTTTAAATTGCTTAAATATTAAAATATCGACTGAATAAAATAGTCACATCCAGAAAACTCCCGGTAATTTTATTTAAATAAATTATTGCTTCTTATTTTAGAAAAAAAGGGATACGCCATAAGTAACGCATTAAACAAAATATGTTATATTTGTTTATTGCAATAATGATATCCGTATTTGTACTTTCCAAAACTGACGTCACTGCGCATGACAACTATTCACAGAATTGTTAGTTGCTTCTAAAAATAAATTACACTAAGTTGGAATGTTGTAATAGTTTAGCTGCAGATTGGGCCAAAAAAGAATAAAGATACAATTAAAATATTTTATATACAACGCATGCACAAAAATGGCCTATCATATTCCAAATTACAAATTCATTAGCACTATTGATTTTAGACGAATAACACGGAAACGGGAAAATTGTTTTTCCAATAAACTTCGCTTTAACTTCTTTACGACCAAAAAATAATCGTATTAAATGCTAGATTGGTGGTGAACAATTAAGTTTCATACGTGGTTATTTTAGTTTTAGAAACAAAGCGTGTTTTAAAAAGAGCGTAAATTATTTTATAAGTCTGAGATTTCATTTGTTTGGCGCCAGAATTGACGACGATTACCACCGGCAGAGTTCGTATTTTGTTCAATATGAGAGTTTTTGCCGCGAATTTTCAATACACCCTGACGGATCATAGTAAACATAAAAAGAGATGGATGATAACGGTCGAGTGAACACACAACAGTTGGTACGCGAGCGAGAAAAGGATAACAGTTCATGAGAAAACAAAGATAGATTGCTCGGTTCGTTGCGCGGCCAAGGCAGACCTCGTTAGAATAGAGACCAGTATGTATAAAAACAGGCGATTTTTCGAAGAGACAGGATGCACACACATACTTCAATTCTATAGCATATACGCTGTTGATTAGAATAGAATCACTCACTACGTCATTATTTAAACATTAATAAATAATAACGTAAGCTAAATATTTAGGTATTCGAGAGATTAATTATTTTGATGGCCTTTTGTTTCCTATGTATCATTTTATTAGATTGATTTATGTCAAGAAATTGTTAGGTTAGTGTCTTATGTAAAATGGACAATAAAATGAAAAATACTAGTGTATCTTACACTTTTACTTAAATAACAATGAGTTATTTTTATTTTACGTAATGTTTATTTGTACATTATTTCTGAGCTATCTGGATAATCGAGTGCTTAAAAAAAGATTTAGTGTTTTATATAGAGCTACGCCCATCCTAATGTTATTAAAAATGAGCATATAATAAAAACACATTATTGTTCAAAACATATCCATGCTTCATTATGCAGTAATTACGCAAAGTTTAAAGTTAATATTTTTTAAGTTTTATGTACCTTCTAGTATATTTTTGGTAATGCTTTATAAAAAGTTAAAGGAGTTAAAGGAACTCAACTCCCATAATGCATACAATAATAGTTTATATATATAAAAATACTTTAATTGTTTATCTGTATTTAGAGAATGTAATGTGTACGAGGATAGTTCAAAGAATTTCTAGAACAAGACGGAAAAAAACAACTTTTTGGGGAAAATCGTAATTATTCTTCTACAGTCTCCTTTCAGCTGTACACATTTAGTCCAACGCTTTTCAAGACCCTTCAACCCTTCAGAAAAATAAGAATTATCCAAACCTTCCAAATATCCGTTTACAGATTCGATGATTTCAGTATTCGATGAAAATTTCTTTTCAGCCAATCATTTCTTGAGATTTGGGAACAAGAAGAAACCCGACACGGTCGTATGAAATACTTACTTTATCCGCTATCTCTCTCTACTTTATTCGGCGATCCTTTATCACGATTTCATGAACTTTTTTAATTGTTTCTTTGTCGGTAGCTGCTTTTCGTCTGCCAGAACGTGGTGTATTCTCTATACCTGTTCTACCACGTTTAAATTCAGCAACCCAGTTTGCAACTGTTCCATACAAAGGCGAAGACTCACCATGAACTTCATCTAACTCCATTTTTATTTGTTTAGCATTGAAGGCCTTTAAAAAAGAAATGTTTTATCACTGTACATAATTTGTTTTAATTCCTTAAAAAAATGTACAAATTGTTTACTTGTATCGATAGTAAGTGCATGTGTTTATATCCAATACGTTTGAAAATTTGAAAACTGTTGTACGAACAATGGCGGCTTTAAAACAAGTGATCAGCGCGCGCGCATAACTCCATCTTGTGATTCATTGTAGAAATATTTCGATTTACCCTCGTATATGGTACCTTTAAAGGAAAAACATGTGTCAGGTTTTTTCTACAGAAAGACTTTTATTTTTAATCCATGTACATCACAAAATATAGGGGAGAATGGGGGAATATCGGGCCCTTAAGGAAAGTCTTGAATATCTCGAAGTTTTTATGATCTAAAGAGAAATTAGGGGGTCTAACAGTTTAACAGTTTTACAAAAATACAAAACTAAAAAAAAAAAATGAACGCGTGGGCGATATTACTCAGCAACTGGGGGTAATATCAGTCTGGGACAAGTAGGTACATAAAATGTTGTCCACTAGCTGAAATCTTTTTTTCTCCATTAGTACATTTAATGTGAGCCCACCCAGAACAGTTCACACATCTTAGTTCTCGGTTTTTACCAAGGTGTATGTTAATATTGATATTATTCTTCACTAAAAACACTGGTATCATTAAAGTTATTGAAAACTTGTTTTTTTTTTTACTCTTTTTAGCTTTGATTCTTCTTGACTACGATCTGTCTTCTGCAGCTTTTTCTGTTTCGTTTGTTTCTGCTTCCAGTCTTTGTGCTGCTATATCTTGTTTCGTTTCATCACGTCTATTCTTCAGTATTTGTTCATTTCGTGGAACCGGGTCATTTAAATTTGTCGGTTTCAAGTTCTCAGCGGGGACAAAACCTTCTGCGTTGAAAATATAAAGGTTGACAGGAAATCTCAAACAAATCCGCAGCGGTACTGGGCATAACTTTTTTCTCATACATTTATCACATTCTGAGATATATGCAGTCTTCAAAGGGCCATAAAAGGTAAAGTGTAGTGCTTAGTAGTAATACAAGGACGATCCTAACTTTAACAGTCACTAGAAAAGTCACTAGATTTGAAACAATTCACTAGATTTGCATGGTCACCTTGGGGAGCAGATCATAGCAGATCGATAAAAGTGGTTGTATTATAGCTAAAAATAGTCGGTGCACGTCTTCAGTAAGAGGTGGTCGCATCCTAGCTAAAATAGTCGGTTCGCATTTTAGCTAAAAATTATAGTGACAGCACCATCATTAAAAATAGCTGATGCGCGTCATCATTAAAAAATAGCAGGTGACCAAACACATGTCTGGTTTGAATCTCTATTATGCAAATATGTTACAAAGGAAATAACCAGATATGTGTGGTTCGTATCTATGGTAGACACACATCTGGTTTGCGTTCTCGCTAAAAGGTGGTTGTATCATTGCTAAAAATAGCCGGTTCATGTCCTCACTAAAAGGTGGTCGCGTCATACCTAAAAACGGCCGGTTCGCGTCTTAGTAAAAATTATAGTGACAGAACCATCATTAAAAATAGCTGATACGTGTTATTATTACAAATAGTGCATAACTAGATTTGTGCGGTAACCAAATAGATGGTTCATATCTACACTAATGTAACATAGTGGGGAGTTTAGAGTAACAATATAAGAAAATAGTGTAATGCGTAGTGAGTGTTGTGTAAAACATGTGGTTGGCATACGCTCAAGAGCAATGGACCAAACCAACCGACCTGAAAACAGCGGTGGAACGCTTGAAGCAAGAATTTTCGGCATTAACTGGCCTTTAGACTGATATAGGTTTCATTGAAGTTAATACGTCTGCAGAAAAACAATATAATAATGAAGAACTCAATACAAAAGTTTGCATCAGGAGCAATTTGTAAGAGGTCTTCAAAAAGGGAACAAATAGAAGACCTAATACGCAAGATAAAGAAGTTAAAATATGACTTGGAGGTGTATAAAGTGTAGCGCATGCTGAAAAAAGGAAGATTATACTAAGGTGTTTCGTGTTACACTGGCGGAACTAAAATTAAAAGAGCACCCCCACGTGCACTTCTCTGCTTCACAACTAACATTGTTTGCATGGAGGGAGGAATTGCTATATTTATAGGTAACGACAATAAAAATTACCAATATTTTATTTATTCATATATGATACATTTAATAGCTAGGTCGATAATGCAACAGGTCCATCATACAAACTGTATTGTGGGAGTATATCGTACTTGTAATTCAACACATTTTCAAAGTCGCGATAAATGTTATCGTTGTCGGTTGTATCATCGCCATACTCCATCTTACGAAAGTGGCGGTAGTTGTTGACTAGTTCGATGAGGTTTTAAAGAAACAGGGAAGACCGTATGATTCCAGTAATTCCAACCGATAGTCAATTATATCGTTTAAGTTGAAAAGCTCTTCAGTTTCGTTCTTGTTCAACGTACAGTAACGATCGTGGTTTTGCCAAATTGTTATGCTTTTTAATAGTCTTTCTGATGATGATGCACCTTTCACTACTTCCCAATTCTAACAAATAGTAAAATTGCTACCAGGCAATTCCGAACTTTTCTCGTATTCAATGTGCGTCTCCTCGTTGATATTTGACCAAATCAATGTGGTTTTCAGTCTCTTGTGAACAAAAAAACTTCATTTCTAGATATGTTTGCCACTTGAGTAGCATCTCCCAATTTTGTCTTTTCACAACGAGGAGTCCGTCTGTACATATGATTCGTATAACTGGCGCAAAATGTAGGTGCGTACTGTATCCAATTTCAACACATTTTTTTGAAGAATTGACTTTGAATAAATCATATGATCTACAATCAATTAAACGTTCATCGGTAGGACTGTTATGCACAGTTTCATTTGGGGAAGAGCACTTGGTAGATGTAGCTGCTGTGGCAGAACTATCCCCATCATTACAACACCAAGACGAGAATGTGAAGAAGTTATTACAGCTATTCTTGATGTCCATGTAGAATCCTTTCAAATTAATTCGAGTGGACTTGCGTTGACGACAACAACGGATGAATTTGTAACCGCAAATATGATAATTGATCAGTTCTTGGAATCTATCATGATATACCTCAACACGATTTTGCTCTTGTAGTATGGGTGATAAAATGCATTCCAATTGTTTTATTTTACGACGGAAACGTATATATCCAGCGCCAAACTTTGCCACAACCCCCTTCTTGCATTACAATAAGCAAAGGCCCACACTACCATATTATACACTACATTTTTTTAGTCTCATCAATAGCAACTTTCTTCATTATGAGGACATTTTTGCAATAAAAAATATATAATTTATTTCCAGTTATGCATAGATATATATTATTATTTTTACAGAAATGTTAAATTAGTTCTCTTTCCTACAGTTCCGGCGCTGGTTATGTACACGTCTTTCTCAGCCAGATATTGTTTAAACTTTTCAATCCGATCTTTTTTTTTTTAAAATCGTAAGGGAAGTATACACTTAAAGTTCTCAGTTTTATATTTTGCACCCACCTCCACGTCTTTTACGTTCGTGAAGGATTTGCAGAAAATGCTATAGTTCAATGCAGATAGATCCATCTTTACTGATTCGAGAACGCTTTTCAATTATAGTTGACACCGGAGCTGTCCTATATATTACTGCATCACGATTATGATGGTAGAGGGGAGAGTGTGCTTTGAGAATTGCATCAGTAGGCTAATCTGCATCTGATGATGAATAACTGCTACCATCAGAAAATGCTGTCCATTTTTTTATATCGTTGCAAAACTAATGCGATTGCGCAGCTTTTAGTTCTTCCACAAAACATTTTTCACATATTTTCTTTAAATTTAAAAACTTTGCACATATTGTTACTCCTGTTTCATACTTTTTTGCTAGTACGTTGCACTCCTCTTCATTATAATCACCTCGCCAGTAAGCCGCCTCATGTTGGGCATCGAATACTAATGCCGAACATTCTTGCTTCAAACGTTCCACCACTGTTCTCAGGTCGGTTGCTTTGGTCCATTGCTCTTGAGTGTATGACATCCACATGTTTTACACAACACTCACTACGCATTACACTATTTTCTTATATTGTTACTCTAAACTTCCCATTATGTTACATGAGTGCAGATATGAATCATCTATTTGGTTATCGCACACATCTGGTTACGCGCTATTTCTAATAATGACACGCATCAGCTATTTTTAATGATGGTGCTGCCACTATAATTTTTAGCTAAGACGCGAACCAACTATTTTTAGTTATGACGCGACCACTTTTTAGCGAGGACACGAACCAGATGTGTGTCTAGCACAGACACGAACCACACATATCTGGTTATTTCCTTTGTGACATATTTGCATAATAGAGATTCAAACCACACATGTGTTTGGTCACCTACTATTTTTTAATGACGGTGTAATTTTTAGCTATGACGCGACCACCATTTACTGAAGACATGCACCGATTATTTTTAGCTATGATACAACCACATTTTCGCGAGGACGCGAACCAGTTGTAACTAGCTGTAATCTGACCTCAAGATGCCTTTGAAATCTAGTGACTTTTCTAGTGGCTTTTTGAGTTAGGATCGGTCTTGTATTACTACTGTGCTTGAACAAGGTGCAATTACGTAGAGAAATCCTGAGCATAATGATTCCTCTTGCTTTGTGGAAGTTGTAGGCATTCAACGAGCAATGACTAAAGTGGTTATCTAATAAAGTAGAATTGAATCTACTTTTGAAATTTTAAAACAATGCTCAAAGCGTTTTAGCTATGCAATGAATAAATCTTCGGTTATCCATCCGTTACCTGAGCAGCAAAAAATAGCGCCTAGGGGGCCGTTAGTCTCGAAATGGTCGGCCATTCTTTTCTTGGCATAATTAACATTGGAGGAACGTAAATTCCAGACGCGCTAAATGAACACATAACAGTGGTAGTTTTTCCCTTCTCACACTAGTTAAGACACCTACTCTGTTTTGACCTTTTTCAGCGTAGACTTTGTTTGGCAGTTGTAATGCCGGTTTCATCGGCGTAAAATATTATTGATGGAAGCAAACTTGTATTTGTACGTTAGATTGTTAAGGTTTGCAAAAAAAATCAATTTCTTCTTTGTTGAAGGCCATCACACGATTTACGCTGGTAGATTCTGATCTTCTTAGTCTCATTTGTGGATTGCGTCATAAAAATTCTTCTAACCAGTCACGATCCGCTGAGCCTGTTTCCTCCTTAAACGAAATCATTAAATTTAGAAAAAATGAAGGCGCTATTGCTGCAAGAGCTGCCTGAAGAGTTTCGGAAGTTCAAGAAGCTCTCGTAGTTTTTCGTGTTTATATCCGAGACATCTGAAAACGAACGAAAGTTTAACATATAATTCTTTGCGGTAATGTCGGCCATGCCGATATTGCTCACACAATATTGACCGAAATTACCCCAAACAATAATTTAAGATGCAACACATTATTTACAAATGCCTAAACTTACGTGGTTTTTGAATAAACTGAGTGATAGAAAGCAAAATTTAGTTCATTGGTACACGTGCAAATTATTTTTACAACTTACCTTTAGTGAAATACCTTAAACATACATGTTTTTTAAAGTACCACGTGTTTTTACGTAAAATTCACTATAAAACTTATGCTGCTGACACTACCATTGCTTAAACGACACAAACACTAAGGTGCGTGATCGATAGACGTAAACCGCTTCAACATTTTTATTAGGGCAGGAGAAACTGGAGGGCCGGAATGACCCCCACGGCCAGTATTCACCCACTCTCCCAGACACTTTATAAATTCCGTCTATTCCCATACACATTCTTTCACACTTTTTTTAATTTTTTGATTCGCAGTTGCTCTATTTCTTCCTTTTTGAGAAAATACTTTCTGCTGGACTGCTTTTATATCAACTTGATTTTCACTTTCCTCCTTGGTTTAATTTGGAGTAGATATTAAAACGAGAGTCTAGCTGTTATGTCCTTTCTTTGATTTTGACTTTAATATCCCACTTCGTAATGCCACTACCATATGGATTAAATTATAACGGCTTCGATGAACGCTAACAAATGTAGATACTCATTTTGTCTAGTAAAACTTAAGTCAGGTGAAGGACACTGGACAACTATTCATTAGATTTAACACTATCTGAATCTGAAAAACTCACATGCCTCTTTATGCATTTAGATTTTGATAAACTGGACATCATCTTGCTTCCGCAGGGTTGCATCATTCATATGTTCACTCTCCTCCCATCTTGCTGACCCAACGTTTGTTATCTAGATGAGAAGAC